>JAVJIF010030000.1:0-522733 GCA_038442645.1 Agave tequilana
CCATAAGAATAGTAACAATAACACTAATAATAATAAAAATAATTAATAATGAAATGATAATAGTAATACTACTACAATAATATTAATCAATAATATTAATAATGATAGAAATAATTGTAATAAGTAATTAAAAATATTGAAAGAAATATTGATAATTATATATACAGCCAAATCACCATTTACTATCTCAAAAAATAATTTGCTTATTTATAATAATAATTATAAATCAAGTTAACTAATAATAATAAAATAATTAATAAAGCAAAAAAATAAATACTGTAAGAACTAAAAAATACAGTATTACTAACTAGGATATTACAAACACGACGTTCGAGGAAGGTGCGGAATATCCGACACGACTATTTTGATCTGAACCTTCGCGATACATTGCCACTGATCGAGTGGCTCTTCATCTTTTTTGGGGATTAGAGTCCTGAGTGGTTGACACTTGGTCTTCTTTCTCTCTATAAACAAGGTAGAACTCTTCGGGAGAGATCTGAGCTGCTTCTTAAATGCTCTTTCTGCTAAAATCTTGCATTGTTCTATGGGTGGTGATGTCTTCTTCATTTTTCATTTGATGGAGGAAGGAGAGGGAGATGATGGTGATGGTTGTTCACAAATCCGTTTGTCAAGTGTTTTTGGTTCTTATGATGGGCTTATCAGGCAGTTTCAGTTCTCGTGACGAGGCCCAGCTGTCAGGAAGGATAGGAAATATTCTAGCTTTCGCTTGGTCTACACGTCTGGCCTCTGGCCAGAATAGACCGGGCATAAGTTGGGGCTTAACCCCCTTTTCTTTTCTTACAGCGAACATAGAGTAGGGAACATACATCTGATTTTATCGGATGTTGATGCCTTGGCTGCCTCCTCCTGAGTTTATCTTCAGGATTACGGTATTGGCAATGATATCCTCCTCGTCTTGCAGGCTTCAGTCTACGGTTCAGGGCGCAGTTTTCCTTGCTGGTGGCTTCTTTGGAGTTTTAGTATTATCGCTCATCTGGCTCTGGTGGATTGTTTGCTTAAGAGTCATTATCAGGACGTAGCTTGGGGCGCGACAATGAGCACCTATGCTTTTTCACTCAGGAAGAACACATTCATGCAAAATTAAATTAGTACTTGTATCACTCTTATTAGATGTATTCACACTTTATACTTGAATGGATGTAATCAAAAAAATTCTATAATAAAGTAGAGAATTTTTAACACATGTATTGTTTAGATCTTGCCTTGTTGGAGATTTGACTTGTTGCATCTGCTCCAGGTACCATTTTAGTTCAGAAGTGTTTGGAATGATTTGGAATATTGTTCCCAAACGAGATTTGTTCCCCAATGGATCCTACGAATGTTACCTGAATGGGGAAGCTTTTAGCTTTGAAGTTATGTTGTCATATTGGTCTACGGTAGACTGTTGACTTGCTCTGGGGACCGTCAGGATAGGTCCCCTTGTAGGCTGACTCAGAGCGGTTAATGTGGGCGAGCCTCGATCTTTAAGAAGGTTCCCTGAAGGATCACCATCGGGGTGAAGATTCGTATAGACCGTGGATCTGCTCCAGCGGCCATTGGGGTAAATTCCATTATATGCTGGCTCTGAGGGATTGACGTGGCGAGTCTCCATCTTTCAGGAGACTTCCCGAAGAGTCACTGTCAGGGTTAAGACCCATATAGGCCGTGGATCTACTCGGGTGATCATCAGGGTATACTTATTATAGGCTGGCCCTGAGGGATCGACATGGGAGAGTCTCTTCTTTTAGGAGACTCCCCGAAGAGTTACCATCAGCGTGAAGACCCGTATAGGCTGTGGATCTGCTCAGGTGGCCATCATGGTATATCCCATTATAGGTCGGCCCCGAGGGATTGACATGGGCGAGTCTCCTCTTTCAAGAGACTACACAGAGAGTCACTGTCGGGTGAAGACCTGTATATACTATGGATTTACTCAGGTAGCATCTGGGTAAATCCCATTATAGGCTGGATCTGAGGGATCGATATGGGCGAGTCTCCGTCTCTCAGGAGACTCCCTGAAGAATCACCGTCAGGGTGAAGACCTGTTAGGTCGTGGATCTGCTCGGTCAACCATCAGGGTATATCCTATTATAGGCTTACTCCGAGAGATCGATGTGGGCGAGTCTCCATCTTTCAGAGACTCCCGAAGAGTCACCGTTAGGGTGAAGATTCTATAGGCCATGGAAACTGTACCAGATGCTCGGGCAGGTACTGGAGTTAGGTAAGACGTGATTAAGATAGCAAAAATGATCTTTCCATTGGATATTACATGCTTACACATAATATAGCTTCAAGTGAAAAGAGTTTCGTTGCTTATAGAGTTGGTTCTCATCCTGATCGACCAAGGTGTATGACCCCTTGCCTTCCCGAGCGATGATGATGTAGGGACCTCCCAGCTGGGTCCCAACTTTCCTTAATCCTTTATCACGTGCTCTGAGTCACGCGCTTCAGGACCATGTCTCCAATTTGAAATTCCCGCGACTTCACATTTTTGTGGTGTAAGTCCCGAATTTGTTGCTGATAGGCCGTGTGCAGATTTGGGCGTGTTGTCGCCTTTCCTCTAAGTGATCCAGCATCAAGCAGAGTGAGGCATCACTTTGGTCTTGGATCACTCCTTCCACTCAGAGTGTCAGCATGCTGATATCGATCGGGATGATCATTTCTGTTTCATATACCAGTAAAAATGGGGTTTCACCAGTCAGGACACATTTGGTAGTCCTGTAAGCTCAGAGAACTCTGGAGAGTTATCTGCCCATTTGCCTTTAGCTTTATCCAATTTTTTTGTAGAGGTTGTCGAGGATGGTGCGGTTGCTGATTTCAACCTGACCATTGTCTTGAGGATAATAGGGTGAGGAGAATTGATGTGTGATTTTGTACTTGGCACAAAAACTGGGCACTTACTTACTGACAAATATAAAAAACCATCATTGAGCTTCCGATAATAAACACAACTATCATATTTACTCCTAGAGTAATCATGCTCAATCATGAAAGTATCAAATCTCAAATACCATTGTCAGGTGACTGCTTCAAATCATAAAGAGATTTTTTTTAACCTACACACGTGGTCTTCTTTGCCTTCAATAACGAATGCCTCTGGCTGATGCATAAGATCTACTCTTTAAGCTTACCATGAAGAAAAGTTATTTTTACATCAAGTTGCTCGAGCTCCAGATCGAACCAAACAATCATGACTAGCAACATACAGATTGAGGTATGCTTCACAACTAGAGAGAATACTTCATTGAAATCAACACCTTCTGTCTGATAGTAGCCTTTGGCTACCAATATCTTACAGACTCAACACCTGAAATTCTTTCTTCTTGAAGACCCATTGCAGCCAACAATTTTCTGTCCCCTCGGCGGCTTCATTAATTCTCATGTTTGGTTCTTGTGAAGGGACTTCATCTCTTTAGTCATAGCACCCGTTCATTCTATAGCTTCACTAGAACTAATACCTCCTTGTATGTAGAAGGTTCAGGAATTTCAATAGATTCTACCACACTTAGAGCATAAGGGACAATATCTGCGTAGGTGTGTCGCTTAAGTGGATGGATCTGGCTTCTTGTATCATCACCTGAAGTTAAACCTTGAGTATCATTGACTTATTTAACATGTGTTGTGCTCTCCTGCACTACTTCTGAAGCTTTGCTCTCAAACTCCACCTGCTTGCTTGCTTTCCTGAACATGTAGAATCAACAACAGACTCCTTTCTCAATTGAAGCATAAAATTTTCATCAAAAGTAACATCCCTACTAGTAACAAATTTAGGTGACTTAGGATCAGGACGCCATAACATGTATCTCGTCACCCCAGTAGTATAACCAAGAAATATATTTTTCTTTGCCCTAAGTTTAAACTTACCATCATTTACAGGAAAATAAGCAGGGCAACCAACTACTCGTAAATGAGAGTAATTAGTAGGGTACCAGTCCATATTTCTCCTCAAGAGTCTTTAAAATCAAATAGCTGTAGAGGGCAACCGACTTACCAAGTAGCAAGTTGTACTAACTGCCCGGCCCAAAAGCACTTTGACAAACCAACATTCGAGATCATACACCGAGCTCTTTACAATAGTGTCATGTTAATTATTTCTGTAACTCCATTCTATTATGGTGTGTTCCAAACTGTGCGATGTCGCACAATTCCTTCATTTTTGCAGAACCGATCAAACTCTGTGGAACAAAACTCCATTCCTCTGTTGGTCCTGAGGCGCTTCAACTTCTTTTTTGTTTGCTTTTCAATCATAGCCTTCCACTGCTTGAAGGTTGCAAACACATCGTTTTTATGCTTGAGAGAATACATCAAATCTTTTTCTAGAATAATCATCTATTAAAGTCAGAAGATAACTAGCTCCACCTTTCATAGAACATGAGAGGGACCCCAAACATTTGAATTGATGTAGTCTAGGTGTTTAGTCCTGTGAACACTCTGAAGCAGTTGGACCGCCTACTCCTGTTTTCTTCGTCGCGTGGTACGTAAAGCATAGATTTTTCAAACATCAATGCACCAATTTTGTACTCCTTCAATCTGAAATGTTCGGCTCCACTGCCATCCAGACTTTAAAAGCAGTTACTGAAATTTTATATCATTCACATGGAGAAAGCTGAATAACAGTCAGAAAGCTGGAAGCGAACTTTTAAGAAAGTAGAGAATAGACTGGTGTACATGTATTCTTAGGGAGAGGAGGGAAACAATCAGCATAATTCCAAAATTGGCCAAAATTCAGTTTCAGAGGGCCCTACAAATATTCTGACCAAAATTATGGTTGAAAATTCACTTCCTGAATTTCACTGATTTTGGCTAAATTTAAATAATCAGCACAAGCATCAAATGCCTTAATAATAACCAGTAGAAAATGTTGAACAATGAAAGTTAGCAAGTATTAGAGGTCATTCTAAATACTTAATTTGGTCAAATTTAAATAGAACTTCTGCTAATTAAAGAAGAAAACAGACACTAACCATAAATTGAAATCTCAAATCATTTGCTGATTCTGGTTGTGTTTTTAGCCATGTTAGATAGATAGATGGTTTTACTAGTGGCCTGAAATTGAATACCCCAAAACTTCAGTGGATGGCCTTTTCAGTACTATGACACTAAAATTTTGCCCAAACCTTAATAGAGCAACGTGGTGGATTTTTAAAATTTTACTGCACCAGTATTCACATCAAAATTTTTCAATATTACAAATCAAATGCCAACATTCACTATATGTTACTAATTTTGTCAATACTGGATGGACTGACCTTAGATTTCGTCTGTAAATCTGCAAAGAAAACTATAACGAAAACCTCAACCAAATTTTAAGCAGGAAATCTCAACAATGTGATCTTTCCTAATGTGATCTTTCCTAATGTCTGACATATTTGATACGGAAGAGAACAATGATTCTCACCAGTTCCATAGGATTGTAAGGTAATATCATTTTCTTCATTCTTTCTCTGGCTTTACTAAATTATCCTTTAACAATTGTAAGGTAATATCCGTTGCAACTAATTCATCTTCTACTGCCTGTAATTTAGCAGTGTTAGGGATGTAGGATAATAATGTAGGTGGTGGTCTACCATATAAAGCCTGAGAGGGAGTGATGTTTGTAGAACTATGCCAAGTTGTATTATACCAGTATTGAGCCCAGGGTATCCACTTCACCTAATCTTGAGGCTTGTGTGCACAAAAACACCTTAGGTAAGTTTCAAGATATCTGTTAACCACCTCACTCTGCCCATCCTTTGCGGGTGATAAGCAGTACAGAAATGCAATTTGGATCCCTGCAAAGATCAGAATTCCAGCCAGAATCTACTCAAAAAAGGCTATCCCTATCAAAAATGATGACTTTTGGCAGTCCATAAAACTTGTAGATGTTTTCAAAAAATACTCTAGCTATCATCTTTGAAGTATATGGGTGGGATAAAGGAACAAAATGAGCATACTTTGTCAAATACTTTGTTAATCTGTCCGCTACCACAAAATAGCTGACAGGCAATCAATGAAGTCCATTGTAATCTCCTCCCAAGATTGCTCCGGAATTGGTAAAGGCTGTAATAACCCTGCAGGATTGAGATTCTCATATTTGGCCCTCTGACAGATGTCACAAAGTTTACTATACTCCCTCACACTGTTCTTGAGTCCTTTCCAGTTAACTATTTTCTTAAGCCTTTGCATAGTCTTTGCATATCCAGAGTGTCCTTGGGGTGTATCATGATGTTTTGAGATGAGAGTTTGAATGAGTGGAGAGCATGGACTGATGAGAAGCCTTCCCTTGTAGTATATTAAGCCGGACTTCATTTAATAGAATTTAGGGTCTATATTAACCTCTTCCATCTTAACCTTGATTTCTTCAAAATAGTTATCTAAAGTCACCATTTCTCTCACCTTTTGAATCCAATCTGATTCTATTGCTACCACTGTCAACAAAGAAGATGAATCTTTTTCATCTCTTCTAGAAAACCCATCAGCAACTACATTTTCTTTTCCTTTCTTGTAGTCTATTGTATACTGATAATGTAGAAGCTTTAATAGCCATCATGTTGAGCCTTAGTATACAGCATCTGCTCCAGTAAATGTTTCAATGGTTTATGATCAGTTCTGATGAGAAATTCTCTTCCCAACAGGTATTGTCACCACTTCCTTGCGGCCAATATTATTCCCAGCATCTCTCTTTCATAGGAAGACAAATATTTATCTGAATTCCTTAGTTCTTGACTGATATATGCAATTGGGTGATTCCTTTGCATCAACACAACCCCAATCCGTGTGGATGATGCGTCATATTCAATAACAAAGGGTTCACCGAAGTCTGGCAAAGCCAAGACTGGGGGTGAAGTAAGTACATGTTTTAACTTCTCAAAGGCCTTATCATCTGACCAATGGAAAGCATCCTTTTTTGTAAGTGCTGTCAAAGGAGCTGCCAAAGAGCTATAACCCCTTATAAGTTTCCTGTAGTATCCAGTGAGACCCAAGAACCCTCTCAAGGCTTTCTAGGTATGGGGTACTGGCCATTCCACCACAGCTTGTATTTTCTTTAAGTCCACGGATACTCCTTTGGCAGACAAAACATGGCCCAAGTATTCTACTTCATGTACACCAATTTTGCATTTACTCATCTTGGCATACAATTGATTGGATCTCAAAACTTCAAATACCAGTTGGACATGATCATGTAGGTTAGTAATATATACTAAAATATCATCAAAAATATAAGTACAAACCTCCTCAAATAGGGCTTGAAGATCTCATTCATGAGAGCTTGGAAAGTAGCTGGCACATTAGAGAGACCAAATGGCATAACTAGGTATTCATAGTGTGCCATGTGAGTCTTGAATGCAGTCCTATGGATGTCTTCTTCCTTCATTCTAATCTGATATTATTCGACTCCTTAAATCCAACTTTATGAAGATAGTTCCATGCAATTCATCCAAAAGTTCATCAATAATTGAATGGGATATTTGTCCTTGATTGTTTTTTGATTTAGGACCCTGTAATCCACACACATACTCCATGGGCCATCTGTTTTCTTTACCATCACAAAAGGAGAAGCGTAGGGACTCCTAGTATTTCTGATTATCCCTGCTTCTAACATCTCTTCAATCATCTTCTCAATAGTGTTTTTTTGTTCCCATAGGTGCCTATATGGTCTTAAATTGCTGGTCCTGCTCCTGGCATTCAGGGAATCTGGTGGTCATGAGATCTTTGGGAGGCAACCCTATAACTTCCTTGAAGATATATGCATATTTCTCACATAAGGATTGTAGGAGAGGATTAATTTCTTCCTCAATGATCTTTGAATTATCCTCTTTGCTACATGCATAGATAAGCCAGCCTTTAGCAGATTGGTACATAGTTTTGTCCATTAGCTCAGCCTGCACTATTTCTGACTTCCCACCTTGTATTCCTTGAAACTCCCAACTTTTACCTGCCTGGATTTTCTGATTGGAGCTTAATGTCACTGCATCAAAGTTCTTCAACCAATCTACCTCCAACACTATTTGACACCCTCCAATTGGAAGCACATGAAAATCTGTCACAATCTTCTTGCCTTGACATTTGATGTTGACTGATGTGCAAAGTCCTGCACTATACAACTTACCACACCTGCTATTGTGACTCTGAAGGAAAGCTCTGGAATCAAGTGTAACCTAACCCTCTGCACAACTTTAGGGTCAACAAAATTATCGGTAGAACCTGTATCTAAAAGAATATTAATAGGTTTGTTATTAATGTGCCCCATTAATCTGACGGTTTGAGAGGAGACATTGCCCTCCATAGCATGCATTGAAATCTCTGCACTCTCTTCCTTATGTTTCCCTTTTGGCTCATATAGAATTTCTTCTTCTTCCTCTTCCTCAGGGTAATCAATTTCAATCATCATAAGCTTCTTGACACTGCACTTGTGCCCATGTAAAAATTTCTCATCACACTTAAAACACAACCCTTTTTCTGTGTTCATCTACTTGTTCTGGGCTTAGTCCTTTCCTTGTTGACCTGGTTCCTGGGTCAACTTCTCTTCCAAAATTTAGTTTGATCCCCAAAGAACCCTGCTGACTTACAGGTGATGCATAGGATTTAAGAGAAGAATTTTTAGCTGTCTTCTTTTCAACTATTGAAATGGCTTCCCTAGCATAAACATTCATGTAAGCTGCTATCATAGTGAAAGGTTTACTCAATTTAACCTTGACTCTTAGGTCTTCTCACAACCCAGCCAAAAAATACTGATGAGATTCTTCTCAGTTTCATCCACTTAATGAGCTAGTTTAAGGAAGGATTTATATTAATCCTGTATGGTTGATGTTTGTTTTAAGTTGGCCAAAGCTATCATAGGATCCTCCAATTCATCAGGGCCATACTGCAACAAGATATTCCTTATAATTCTACCTAAGAAATTTCTCCTTTTTCTGTTTTTTTAGCCATTTCCACCACAAGAGGCAATCTCCTTGCAAATAGACTTTACAAAATTCTACCCTATTTCCTTCAAGAGTTTCATGTATATAAAACACATGTTCCATTTGATAGAGCCAATTAAGAATATCTCCTTCTCCTTTGAAAATTGGGATATCAATCTTGGGAATTTTGGAAAGAAGAAACTTTGTTTGGTCAAAAAAATGCAAAGTAAAATTCTTATTAATTGCAAAAAAAATTACAACGGATACAATCCGATTACAAAAGAGGGGAGGATATTTGAATCTCCCCTTTATTTAAAGCTGGATTCTTCGTGTGACGATAGAGAGTGAATCTTGTTCTTTATTGACTGGCCGAACAAGAAGCTTCTCTTGGATCGTTTGGAGGATGCAAAATAACTTCACGTGGACATGACAAGTGTTGGAGTTCTCCTTTGAAGAAGAATTCTTTCTTTCTCTCTCATTCCTTTTGAATGTTTAACGTTTTTGCACTTTGTAGCTGTTCTGCTCTTTTTTAAAAAAGAAACCCCATTCAATAGCTTTCATAGTTATTTATATGGGTATTCAGGGGTAAAATTATCCCCTAGAATCTATCTATAATGAGAATTATATCCCCACATTACGTGAGTGTTAATTGACCTGGGCAGTTACAACAGAAACATGATCCTCGCGGGTTCTATTCTATTGTTGAAACGCGGAGCTCGCAGGCTCTTTGAGACGCGGGTCTGGTTGGGATTCGTGTTTGAGATGAAACGCGGGTTTGGCTATGATCCGCGTTTAAATTGAGATGCGGGTCTGGCTGTGATTGTGTTTGAGATGAAATGCGGGTCTGACTGAGATCCATGTTTGAGGTGAGATGCAGATCTGACTGTGATCCGCATTTGAATTGAGATGCGGGTCTGGCTGAGATCCGTGTTTACAATTGGATACAAGGTCCGCCTTTGTATTGAAAACGCGAACTTAGCATTGAAGTGAGATCTGTGTCTGAGGACTTATCTTCAATGATTTTTAGATAGTTTACAGAACTCCCTCCAAAGTTTTCGAAACTCTGCGGTTGATTGGGACGGATTTCAGAATACTTTGGACTTCACATTGATTTGGGCTCTCATGATTGGACTGGCAATCTTTTGAGATATCCTGAGCTTTGATCTTGTCTAAATTTCGATCTTCGTAAGCGTACTATTGAACTTTTTAAAGCCTCCAAAGAAAGATTATTGTGAGTAAGATATATAGTTTAGAACTTATCTGAGCTCTCATTTAGTTGTTGGTGTACTGTTGAACAGTAGAGTTATCAATTGCCTTTGCTAGTGTACTGTTGAGCTGATTGTAGAAGCAACAGACATACTCCTATGTTGAAAGAAAGACGCTCTCTCTTTGATGAATCTCATCAAGATGTGAATCTCATCTTTTGAAGATGTGACTCTTGTCTGGTCTTGAAATGCGGGGATAGTGTTGGATGCTTCTGAACGTAAGCCTCATGTTGAGCTTGTCTGAAACACGACTCTCGTGAAATATAAAGGTCGCGTTGGATGCTTCTGGACGCAAGCCTCATTTGGTCGAAACGCGAAGGTTGCGTTGGATCATTCTGGATGCGGATGTCATTCGAAACGTGGGTATCCTCAGTGCCACGCGTTAGCTCAATTTGAACTCAAGATCTGCGCCGCGTATGTCGACTGTTGGGAGGTCTATAAAAGACCCGGTTCTTTCAACAGTCAATTCACTTGACTATTCATCTTCAATCTAAACTCGCGTTTGAGTTTCTTCAGAGCATTTAAGTTTTTCATAGAACCCAAAAAGCCTCGAGATTTTCCTTCATCTTCTTCGAAGATCCTCGCCGTGGACATGGCCCCAAAAGGCAAGCAAACCACTACTTCTTCAAGAGCCGTCACTGTGCCGACCACTGTGGGTGGTTCTCATTAGGAGGCCCCAATTTCTGGTAAGCAGAAATGGCTTCCATTGTTGGGAATATGAAGAGCTTCGTCTCTTGAAGTTCAAAAACTTCTTTTGAAGTTGAAAATTCAACGCGGGGCTCACATGCCCGCGTTTGATTTATAAACGCAACCCTCGCGTTGATGAATAGAACGCAGAGCTGATGATCTTTGCGTTTCTGTCTTGTCAACGTGACCTTCGCGTTTATGAATTGAACGCGCGTCTGGTGAGCTCTGCGTCTTGAGACTTCTGATTGTAAGTCTCATTATGAGACTCGTGTTTAAGTCTCTGGACTTAGAAAAAGTTCATAAATGTGAACTTCAGACGTGGGCTTCATATGAGCCTCGCAATTTATCTCTTTGAACACGAGTCTCATGTGATTAGCCCCCTGCTTTTTTGAGATTTCTAATCCTCTGATTTCTTCTCTTTGCAGTGAGGTATTCTTCTAATCCTCTGGCCAAGAGCCGTCACTTTGGTCATATGGGTGACTGGACCTGAATATTGTCTCTAGCCTCAGAAGGATTGTATTGGCTTTTACTGGGAAGAATCGGAAGTGACAAACCAAGTTGAGCCAGGCTAGCTTGCTGACTCTCTGGGAGCTCATCACAGACGGCCGATTTGAATGGAATGTCCGTACATTGCTAAGAAAGCCAGATTTTTTTATTCGGGGATTCTATCAATGAGGATGCAGAGGTGATGTATGACGGCAACTACAAATGGTTTCATCGGCTCTATCCTTTCTTCCTCTCGGACATGGAGAGGATGTTTTCGTTGTCATCCATTCAATTAATGTCCCTCCATTGATCGATGGACCTCCATTGATCGATGGAGTGGGAACTGACAAAGGAGCAGTCAGGAGTTTCCCTTGGGTGGATCTCTTGGCATACTGCAATCCCGGCGGGACGCAACAAATTACTGTAATTGGACTACTACTGGTTCGTTAAAGGTAGAGTATCCGCTATGCGAGACCTAATTGGCTTTTGAGCTTATTAAATTGTAATTTATTTTAAGTTGTAGTTGAAGGTTTGGAAACTATACCTTACAAAACTCTAATTGTATTTTTCTAAAGCGTAGTGTCATTAGCTAAACAATTTTTAAGAGTTTGAAACTAATCTAAGGCTGACTTTTTGTATTTTAATAAACTACAAAGACTAGTCAAACATACTTCAATTTGATTATTTTGAAGTTAAAGAAATTTTTGTTTTTTGAGAGAATTAAAGTCAAAACACGTGACAACTTGCTTGGAGGTGCAAGATGGCAACAGTGAGGTCCTCTATAACATCAGTCTAAAATTGGAATTCACTTACTGTCTTTGATTTTAGGAAAAAGTGTGTAAGCCCCTAGCTTTTTCTCTAAGTTCGTAAAACTTCATGAGCTTTATTTTCGTGCCAAAAAGCCCCCAGCTTTAATTTTGAGTTTCACAAGGGCCTTATCCGAGAACTGATATTGCCACCCCAAGAATTGATCAAGGCACCACCATGATTAAGGCATCCACCATTTTTATTAAAACACCTCCCTCAAAATTCTTATTACACCCTTTAACACACACAACCAACTTAAAATTTTCTCAAATTTTCCAAAATACCCTCTCTCTCTCCCCCCCCCATTCATCTCCCTCATTCTCAAAATTCTCCCAAAAATTGAAACTGTCGCTCTGACCCCTGATCGTCGACAATCGAACACACACTGCTCTGATTGAACGTAGCCCGTTTCTGTCGTTGATCCGTCATCATTCCCGACCGTCGAAGGTATTTAAGATTTTTTTATGAATCCTCAAAATCAAAATTTTGACTAATTTTTGGTAGATTTGTTCAATTTGATGGCTGGTTGATTATATGTAGAGTTAGTTTGTGTTATAATTGTAGCAAAAACTCAAAAAATTAGTTTCCATTGCTTTAAAATAAAAAAATTGCTTTTAAATGTTATGGGTTCGCATGCTGTTTGGCGGTTAAAGGCCGAACAATTTAACAGACATTTGGTCATAAATGATCGAACGTTTGTTAAATTGTTCGACCTAAGACAACTGAATACATAATTTTTGTTCGGTTTTCTTTAAATACATTGGTCTAATTTTTTTGTGCCACATGCATGAATACTGCAGGCCTTCTAGAGTTCGTCTTATGGCTTCAGAAAGATGTCGTAGATGGGGTCAGTCCTTTTCTGTCATTCTCAAAGCAGAGGAGGCTCCCCAATTTGAGGAGAGTGAAGAACACGAGGAGTTAAAAGAGTTGACCGTGCCGTTTTTGGGTAGTCTCACCAACATTTCACTACTGCGGAGTTTTAAAACTCATGTTGCGACAGATATCTGGAATGGTGATGTAAGATTTTAATTTTAAAATTTTTTGTGTTGAATATATGACAAAACTCTATTGATATTATCGTGCTAAAAATAAAATTTTCAGGAGAGAGATTCACTCAAATGCATTGCACATGCGGCAAAATTGAGTGATTGGGCATGGAATGATTGCACTGAATCGTCGATTTGCTAACTATATTAAGCAATTTGAATTGCAAGAGTTTACAAGCATTTCCTAAGGGCAAAGCGGATTGTGATCTCTGTATTTGTGAAACGGTAGCAACCTGTAATGAATACTTTTCACATGCCGTTCGGTGAAATGACAATCACACTGGATGATGTTCCCACACTTGTGGGCATATTGGTACTGGATCGTTCTGTGAACACACCTCATAGAATGACCAATGTTAGAGGAATGTTTGTTAGTTTACTTGGTGTGTCATCGCGAGATGCACACGATAAGTTGGGCCTGGTCTATGAAACCTCAGTAAGATTGGAATTGCTCTGTTTCAAGTTCTCTGATGTCACCGATGCAGACTCAGAGGGACGTATTTAGTGTGTTGCTAGAGCCTATCTACTATACTTGATGGGCTACACTTTATTCAGTGACAAAAATGGAATTAGAGTTTCTATCAAATATCTAAAATTATTTAAGGACCTCGATCAGGTTTCATCGTATGCCTAGGAAGTTGCTGCATTAGCATACCTATACAGACAATTAGGGTATGCTTCAAGAGGTGGAGTTAAGCAGATTATTGGACATCTGCCACTTATGAGAGTATTATTAAAACTATCATACGATTTTCTAAATATTTTATATGAATATACTCATTGTGATTTGCTCAACATGCATGTATCTATGAGCACTTCCCAGCTTGCGTCCTCTCATAACATGAACTATACCAATGATCTTCCGTGGGCGTGCATGTGGGTATAGCGTGGATCATCGAGTATCTCATTCAAAAACCTACAAGCAATATGTGAATCACTTGATTGCTTACGGACGGATGAGGTAAGTTATTTTCATACATAATTGCAATATTTTTTCAATGAGGATTATATTAACATTACTTGTTTTCATTTGTAAGTTGTATGGAATCCATATAAGGATTCTAGATATCATCATTAACTACATTCCATTTGTTACTTCAGTGGATATGTCAAGAACAAGATGTTGTTAAACCTTACCATTCAGAGAGGTGCTTAGACATTTGGTAGGGTTTAAATTATCCCGCCCTCATCACTTATTTCAAAAAATGTTAGTAGAGGGCATACTGCATATAAATATCAGGTGTCCTACACATAGAGCAATAGTTTATGGGGAAGGTGGCAGTCCCACATACTATCTCAAGAGGAAAAAGAGCGTGTGCCGGTGAGGTACCAATAGGACACGGTAGATGGATATATGGATTGGTATTGACAGATATGTCATCCAACCATTCAAAATCCGTCTAATAGGTCCTTGGCTCCTGATCATACATGTGGTGAGGACGTCAATGCCATTGTGCTTGCTCAGGTAACATATGTTAATTTTTGTTTTAACCCTTGCATGTTATTTTCTTAACATATTGTATATTTGCACTGTAGCGAATAGCTCGTGCTAAGAAAATTGTCGAACCCCATATTTCAGAGGGGGCGACTGGATCACACACTGTACCGAATCTATACCATGTGTTGTGTAGAATGACAAATGTACTAGATGACATTGAGACTGGCCATTCGAGGCATCTGCCTGCACTCCAGATGAGCAGATCTACCAACAGCAAGAACGTAGGAGTAAATTTAGAGATGAGTAGCTATTTGTACTAAACAGTTGTATCTGACACTATAATTTTTTGTACTAAAAATGTTTCAAATGTTTGTCCGGTTAATGAAATATGTGAAGATGTTTGTTTCTTTTTTAGCAAACAATACATATTGATAGTATGATAATTCAGTTTATAACGAATGCATATAATTGAACACACGGTTTGGTAGCAAACTGGCGAACATAATTTCTTTGTTCAATTGTAGTCGATCGAACAATAATTGTTGTTCGGTCGTACACGTCCGAACAGTAACTTTATGTTCAGACATACACGACCGAACAGAGGCAATTTGTTTTTTGCTCTTAGAAACTCATTTTCGTTCTGTTCGGCAGACGACAGGCAAAAATAGTCTCTTTGTTCGGTCATTCTCGATCGAACAATGTATTTTTGTTCGGGCACACTGCTAAACAATGCCGCTTTGTTCAGCATTATGAGTCTGAATGGTGTCTACATGCACATTTGCTTTATTTTGTTGGAAGAATATAATTTACAAGTATAATCTAAGGGAACTGAGCAGTGTCTAAACTTATTACAAAACATATATCAGTCAATTGAAATTGTACACCAGTCAATATCATATTAAACAAATCTAAATACATTTGCATTTGTTTCTCGTAAAGCCATCCCATCTTTTGGCAATTGAAAATCGTTTCTCGTGCCACTTATATGAAACTGGGGTATTGGATGTCGTTTCTTAGGTATACATGCATGTAAACAAACCTCATTAATACCCAATCAGTTCTCATATTATATTCAAGAACTCAAAATTTACTAAAAAACTAACAAACCTCAATAAAGTGTTTGTTGTTTACAAACCCAATTGCAATGCTTCGGTGTGCAGCAGGAGGGACTGGCTCAGTCCTTAGAGGTAAGAATATGAGATATTAATACCATGACAAAATAATAACACCATATTATAGTGAGATGATATGAGATATCCAATCTCAGGCATCACCATCCACTTGTCATACGGTGCTCCACCCTCGAAATGATTCAACATAAGTATGATCTCCTCCACATGCTCCGCACTAATATACACACTGTGTGCTTAGGCATTCATTTCTTTAAGTCACGTCTCACTTGAGCCATCCTTCCTTCCCAAAATCAAGCATATCTACATTGGCTCGATATCCATAATTTCTATTTGCTTGCACGTCCTTTACATGTATAATGAATGGTCACATTGGTTTAGAATATTGTGTTAAGTAATCCAACCTCAGAGACGAACAAGCCCTTTACAACCTACAACATCAAGGATTTTGAAGGTAATGAGTATATAATATTTACTCGAAAATATATTTAACCCGACATGTATGCAACAATAATATCTTTTCTTTTCGCCACCTAATTGGTTATGGGCATGCTTGGATCAAATTCTTAGAAGTGAGCGTCAGACAGCTATCTTCTGTGGATTCCACCAACTCGAACTTAAATGGTAAACAATGAGTTGATGCTTTTAGCTTTGGAACACGCTTGTTGCGTTTTCGGATCTTCGCCTCAGGTTCAATAAGTGATGAAGTAGTAGATATAACCAACTCTCACAATCTCTTCAACAACATTATCTTTTCAAAATTATTTGATATAGAAAATGTTGATTTATAATCTCTATTTCTTCTGCCAAACGATTGTCGAGGTCCTCTACTATTTCACGATTAATGGGTGCTGATGGTAACATATCTAGTTCGATCCAGTAGCCGTCAATGCAATCTAAAGGGATAGGCATGCTGACTCTAGTATACTCAGCCAGCTCGTGTGCACCCGGTAGTCTATACGTATTTATCAATAAGCATTTACAAGCTTGGGTGTCCACACTGAGGTGTTAATTCTTTTTGATTCATCGATAATCTTTTTCAATGCACCAATGGACACAATGCTATGTAGAAGTTTGAATTGAGATGATTTAAAATTGTGTAATACAATAGAAATACTCTTCTCGAATGAAGCCTTTCTCTCCTGCAACTTCAACAGTGCATGTATCTTTGCCCAACTAGTATCAAAACTCCCAAGAGATGAGCAAAAGTACCTCTTCAGCTTGGCATGTGCATTCTCAGCCCTAAAAAGGTTAAATAACTTGACGTTACCAACATATTAATAATTATATGAAAATAGTAAATAAAAGAGTTACCAAATAGAAGAGTGGCCAAATCATATTGGTTTGATATGGGATTCCCAAAATGCATTACTATGTCAGTCCAGCATGCGACAAACCTCTCTTGATACTTGTCAATCTATGTAGCCTTCACGTATGCAAGTACTTGAGGAAATTTGCGAAAATCCTCATTTTAGTCGACCAAACAATCGAACAAATTCTTCCTCGCTTTCGGCCATCACCAACATATTCCATGAAGTCATGAATAGGTCAAATCTCTCTTTTGTGTCTAAATTATTCTTGCATTGAGCAAGAATGTGTATATGCCATCTGCATAATTAATGACAAGATGTCCTCATCACCGATGGGTACACTAAAAGGTTTAGTCACCGCCTTTGCAACTCGGCTTTCTAGGGATTACAAAAATACGGTCATCCTAACCTTCCATATGGGAAAGTTAAGGCCATCAAACTTGGGAGGGATCCTAATACTTTCGGCCATATTTTCTAGTAGATGAAGATGTCAATAAAATGATTTAGCAAATAGGATCTCTCTAAGGATGTTAAGCCAAAACTAGAGACCTAAGCTCTGATACCAATTGAAATTACACCTAGAGGGGGTGAATATGTGTATTTCTAATCAATTAAAATTTCAATGTAATATAAAATGAGATGATGCAACCGATCATTTTAAACAAGAATAGAAGCCGAATTCTCCATGAAGGGCTCTGAACTTCTTCTCTTGATTCCTCTAGACAAGAGTTTGAGGTGCGTAATTGCTATCTTGTTGTGAAGAGTATAGATCGATAATAATGAATGAATAAAAAGCAAATAAATAGAAACAAGAAAGTAATCACAAACAAGAAGATATGTTTCGAGGTTCGAGCTACTGCTCTACGTCCCCGCCTTCACCACCATGAAGGATTTCCCAATCCACTATAGAACCTTTCACCAAAAGATTATAACCGCACAGAGTACACAACTCCCCAATACACTCCTCTAGTCCAAAGGTAGCATAATAATAATGGAACAATCTCTGGCTGATCAAAAGACCACAAACTTTCTCTTGAAAAACTCTCTTACAAACCCTATAGAGTAAAATATAAATTTGAAGCTCAAGAATTTGTAAGTGAGAGTAAAATCAGAAGAGAGATTTTTAAAGCCAAAAACTGAAAGTAGACTTTTGAAAATAAAAGCACAAAACTGAAATTTGAAAGCTCTTTCACTAGAAAACCAAAAACTTGATTTTTCAAATAGAATTGTTGTAGTTGTTGTTATAATAAACTCAACCCTAATGACCCCTTTATATAGGTTTTAGGAAGAGCAAACTTGGAATAGTTTTACCAGTTTAAAAGGAATAAATTGAGTCTAAAAATTCAACAAAACATGTTTTAAAAATATGTTAAAAAAATAGCCTCTAGAAAATTAGTCATTCTGCCAATCTTACAGACTGTTGGTCAACTTTGAGTATAGTTTACAGGCCTAAAACGTGAAATTCAGAAATAAGTATATAGGAATAATTTGTAAATCTATACGTCTTGTTTCTAATGCAACTTAAATCAACTCAATATAATTTCGAAGTAGAAAGTTATCAATGAATTCTTAAAGGTGTCAAATCAGAAACTGTAATTTATTTTCAGAACAATAACAGACTTCAACCCAATATTTGACATCTTTAATATTTGAATAAGAAAATGATTATTGAACAAGAAATATAGCCCTAAATATTATCTTTGAAATGCAATTTAAATTATGTTATTTGAGTATAAGAATAAAAGGTTATGATAAGAAATCTAAAAGGGCGTCGAGCAGATCAGCAGAACTAAAACTGGTTAAAATTCAAAACCTGATAAAAGCGTACTTGAAATCCAAAACCGGTTAAAAAAAAAACCAAACATATTGAACTTGTGTGCGTGTGTGTGAGCTTGAGCTTCAAAAATATATTCTACCTTTTAATAAACTAAACTAAATACAAACCGAAGTCTTCTTGTAGAACTCCTTCTCCAAGTCGACTCGATCCAAACACGATCCAAAGAGCTTGACTCCAACCGAGTGCTAGATGCTATCTTGATGCGTGAGCTCTTGAATATACGTGTGTTAGCTCCAAAACTCCTTTGTTAAAGTTAGACATCTACTAATATCTTGATTAATAACTGAAACTATATGAATACAAGATCATTAGTAAACTATAACTATATGAGTTAATCATCATCAAAACTAGAGTGATGGGCCTTTGGGCCAATAATAATGTCAAAAATAAGTTTTGTTTTTTAACAAAACATTTATTTTATATAAAATACTGCTAATAATGGTTTGCTTGTGTGATCGTAGGTCCATGGTGTACAATGAAGAAGAAGACCCTAAATCACTATTTAATGGGTGATTAAAAGCTTACAAAGTAGCCATTGACCTTAGGAGGTAATTCTGTCAGACCAGGGGGCTTAAATCAGAAATCCAGAAGATACAACTGATAGGGGACTGAAGCGACAGCGACAGCAAGCGGCGCTACGCGCGTCGCTCTGGTACAACCATGGACAGGTGGCTTTGGCCGCGTTTTCGAGGCCGTACTGGCACAGCCGCGCCAGCGCTTTGGGCCAGGGTTTGTCCCACTGGCTCCCGTTCTCCTGGTGCCTATATATCCTCCCTTGGTGTTTTATAGGGGGAGATTCAGAGAGTTAGGGTAGTTTTCTTCTTCATGTTGTAGTTTAGGGTAATTTACATTAGTTTCTCTTCTTCTTCCTCCTTTGTATTTTCTATTTCTTATAAATCTTGTATAGAAAAGAGAGTGGTATATGGTTGGATAGTAAGAGTGCTTGTAATAGAAGGTGACAATCTATGAAAGGTTCTCTCCGCCTCACTTTGTTTTCTTCACTCTAAATCATTTTACATGTTTAACTAATCTCTCATGATAACTAACTACAATCATTAACTTGCTAACTTCTTTTTTGAAAATCCACATGAATTTAATTGCCTCTACTTGGCCTTGCTCTTGCAAGAGCCATTGATGGCTCATGATGATGGATTCTAACACTCTAACATCCTAACTTTCTAACAAGCTAACATTACTGTTTTCCATTGATTTGCAAAGGGAAAAACTTACAAAAAAGGGTCGAGGAGCTAAATTATAAGTATTCTAAAAAGATTACAAGTAGATCTCCTCTGAGATTCTGGAGAAGTGTGTCGATAGGAGTCTGGTCAGCGCGCGACCACATTGTCCCTTTGACGATGCAAGCGATGAGATTCCCTTCTCACCTGGTTCAGGGAATCAGAGAATAGAAGGTTGGTAGAACCCTCTTGTTTCTTCTCAAAACCGCCTTCGCTTAGGAATTCCTTCTCGCCTGGTTCCGAAAATTCCTTGGGAGGAAGGAAGGTATTAGGGTATCAACACCTTGATTAGAGAAGTAGTTCTCTAAATTCTCTGAATTCTTGGAAGCAAGAGAATAGATCTTTGTTTAGCCTCTCTCTCTCTATGTGCGCGATCGTTTGTACGTCCTTGCGTGTGCGTCTCTTCTTGTGGTGATCCCTCTCCTTGTGCCTCTTGTGGGCTATTTATAGGAAGAGCAGGGGTATAATTATTCCTTAAAAATATGAAAACAGATTGAATCAAATCTACTCAAATTTGGAAAGTAGCCTTGCTGCGAGGCTAGAATCAGCTTCCGCGAAGCTAGAAGTAGCAGGTTGCGTTGATCCTTCTGATCTGTTTTGATTCTTTCCATATAATTGGAAGATTTTTCCTGATCCTCTTACTCATTTTAGGAGAGTCAAGAGATTATGGCAATCAACTGCCAAATTTGATCTCAGATTTGATTTTGATTAGATTTGATCTTGAATTGATTTGATCTTATCTGGAGATTTAATTGGTCAAAGGTTGACCATGACAGACCCGCAGCGGAGCTGCCGCGTCGAGCTCACAGCGGAGCTGGAAGAAGCATCTGGCGAAGTCAGAAGAAAGCTCTTCAGCGGAGCTAGATAACATCTGCGGCAAAGCTACCGAACATCCTTCTGCGCGGTTGCGTGTGGCTTTGAGCGAAGCTAACTCTCTCTGTGGAGTTAACTGAGCATTTCAGCCGAAGCTGTAAGTTAACTTCCTGATGGAGCTTTGAACGGCTCCGAGGCGAAGTTGGGCGATCTTAGCCTCTCAGGCGAGGCTATCCCTTTGGGCTCATGTGATGCTAAGTGTTAGCATCTTAGACTTGCATAGGTCTGTTTAGAGATAATCTGGGCTTACTGTCTGCTTTACTGGATCAGTAGAGTCCAAGTTGCTGCTTTGTCCCTCGGAGATGTGTACAAAACTGGTCGTCAGCTTGTCTGTCACTTGTCTTTTGTAAATATCAACAAGTTTAGACATTGTTCAGGCCAGTAAGAATCTTGTCTTTTTTAAAGTGTCAACAAGACCCCTTTAAAGTTTTCGAAAGTCTGCAATGGAATGGTTCAGGCTTCGAAGTACTTTGAATTGCTTTAATTAATGTATGTGAAGTACGAACGTCGCCATGGTGGTTGAGTTCAGCTTCGCTTTCGATCCTGCTTTGGGATAAATTCACTGAAGAATCATGTAGATTCGCGACTCTGGGTAGCTTCGCGTCTGAGTAGCTCCGCGTCTGGGTAACTCCGCGTCCGAGCCTCCCGAAGTAGATTCGCTTCAAATTGGTCTTGGAACGTCGTTCCTTTCCCGAGGCCAACAGCCTTTTGGCTAGTTACGAGAAGGATTATTTCCTTTCCTAAAGTTAAAATAACTTCTTTTGGATTAACGAGGGAGATCATTCCTCCCTTGCGCTTTTTCGAGGGAAACTCCCTTTCTCAAGGCTCAATAAATTTACATTAACGAGAGAGATCATTCCTCCCTTGCGCGTTTTCTAGGGAAATCGTTCCCTTTCTCAAGGCTCAGTAAATGCCTTAATTCGCTCATGCTTCTATGCTTGAAGTCGCAACGGTGCGCTCAGGCCATGAGGCTTATAAATAAGACACTTGGGGTCCTCTAAAGAGAAGCGGTCTGCTCATATCTTCTCTTGATTATTAGAGAGCGATATTCAGATCTCTGAACTAGTGGGGTGCCCACTCTAGTCATTATCCGGCCAAGAACTGGTGAGTCTCGGTCATCCAGAGACTTTACCAATGAACTGATAACGTTTAGGGAGCTTATCTCCCTTAATTTAGCTTTAATAGCTGCCTCAGGGATTGATTTTCCTTGTTCTTTATTTTGTATCTGACTGATCTGTAGAGAAGGGCTTCAGCCCAGCTTCCTGACAAAGCTATCACTTTGACTTGATCAAAGAAAGATCACTTCATACTTGCCTGCTAAGTTCGCCACATATGCAAGAATTGGGACTTAGTCTCTTCAAGGTTGAGCCAGCCTTGCCATATAGGTGGGGCTAAGACTGCGTCCCTCAGGATCAGTCTGGCTTAGCCATATAGGCGAGGCTAGGACTTGGCTTATGCTGAGCTAGCCCATCATCACTGTGCAAGCGAGGCTATCTCTGCTTTTAACTAAAATCAATCTTTAAAGCGCAACTGAATCGGATATAAATTACTTCGCCCCAAAGAATTTGACTTAGCATTTTACTTTTGCGACTTTTCCTTTGCTTAACTGCTAACTTGTTTCAGTTTGCATTGCAGTGAGCTATGTTCGCCAGTCTTTCGATCTGATGAAAGATCTTGATCTTTTAGTTGAAACTTTAATCCTAAGCAGGAGAAACAAACTGGGGCAGCTGATGTGTGTTCCCAGAAGAGGTTGGCAGTCGCTTATCCGAGATGATCCACTTTGAGGCGGGACTGGTAGTCGCTTATCCGAGATGATCCACTTCGGGAAAGCGGACGTTACCTGTAAGGTCTCGGATCCTTCTTTTGCCAATTTTCATCAAAGAAGATCCAACCTTCTGGTGGCAATCGGTCCTTTGCCAATTTTCATCAAAGAATATCCATCTTCTTGATGGCAAAATCTGCCATTATGCGAAGGATTACAGCCTTGTGCAGGAGGAAGGCCTTTCGTGTCCAGTTAGTTTCGCTTGGAAATAGATAGGACCACTTATATGCCTTTAGAGCAAATGATTCTGTTGTACGAAACACAACCTTGATGTAGTAGTATCAATGTATCTTCCCTTTGGAATCAATAAAAGTTCAATTTCTGCTCATCTGATTTGTTTTGCCTTCTTTTTGATTTGAGAACACTTGAATTGGTCCGGCGGAGCTAGATTTCATGCGAAGTTAAAGACAGAATCCTATCTGAATCAGGAACGAGCTTCCAGCGAAGCTAGCATGAATTCTCTGCGAAGCTCGGGCTGTGCTTTTAGCGGAGCTAAGGCATGTTTTTCAGTGAAGTTATCGATACGTCGCGCTAAGTCAGCACTTGACTCATGACGGAGTTAGACCTTAGTGGGTCTAAATCAGTGCTTCTCGGGAAGGCGCTTTAGGCGCCGTTTCAAATTAATTTGAAATAACAACCTGTGCTCTTTTCGAGGCGTCGTTTAGGCGATCATCAGCCTATAAAAGCCTGATCGGGCTGAGAGAGAAGGTCATCACTTCTCTTTAAAATTTTCAGAGCACTTGACTCTTTTCTTCTTCTTTCTTCTTTACTTGAGAATCTAAGAACATCCTCTGTTCTTCAATGGCTCCCAAGAGACGAGCAGGAAAAGAGGTCGCAACCTCTACGACGGAGGGTCCTTCTCCTTCTCCGGTCATCGAACGACCGATTGCAGGTAGGGATCTTTCCCTTTTGATTAGAGATTGCCATCTCTCTTTTAAAGCCAGTTTTTGGCTATCTTTCGATGAATCCAGAACGATCAATTATGATCTGATGATCTTAGGGAATTTGATTCCCTGAATTTCCCTAGATTCCTTGACTGGGAATCCTAGAACTGAAGGGTCCTTTTTTAAGCTTCCAGGTGAAGCTATCCCTTAGGCGGTTCACATCCTGTTGAATGACAGGATGCGAAGCTGTCGTTTGAAGTGTAACTGAAAAGGACCTTAATGCCCTTAAAATAGTCTTTTGGCAATAATACCCTTCTGACGAAGTTAGCCCTTGGGGCTTTGTCGCATTCTGCTAAGCTTCCAAAGCGAAGCTAACACTTTGACATTTTCCTGCATCCTGCCTTCGTGTGGAGTGCGGAGTTACGCTGCAGCTGCGAAGCTAAGCTTCGGGGCGAAGCTATCACTCGGAGAGCGAGGCAATGCCTTAACAAAAATTGCATTCTTGTTTTAGCCCTTGTTTGGCTGATGAACTAATTATAGTTTCTCCTTGTTCTTGTAGTGCACTATACTCTTGATCCTCTGAACAGTCTATTTGGCACAGTCAGGGGACTAGATGGCAACGTCAGCCGGCAATTTCAAGAGCAGGCTTCACTATTTAGCGAGCAAAGCTCTCCCGCTCGGGATGCACTTATTCATGGTGGGGATCAGAGCACCATGAGAAGCATCTTAACTACTGCTCCCCTTGAAGATCCTGACCAAAGAATCTATCGGAAGCCCGGCTTCATGTTTGGAGATGCGGCGCCAGACCATGATCGCCAGCTGCTAGCCGGGGAGGGGCAGTGGATTTTCCAATTAGAGCGAGAAGTTCTATCTCCTGTCTAGCAAGAGGTATTTTCCCTTGTCCTTCTTTCAATGCATGACGAGGGCTCAGAAGATGCAGTGGCAAGTGAGTCAGAGTACTGAATCCGTTCACATAGGGAAGTTGATAATTCCCTCACCCGGTTACACAAGGATGGGTCCTCCTCGCTGCATATTGGGTCTCCACCCTGGGAATGTACTGCCAGACATCCCAATAGGAGAAAATCTTACGGTGGCTCAGACCTTTGGGAATCAATTCTTTAAGGTTCATGGCAACTATCCAGCCACTGATTTCAGGACTCCAGGGTGGATTCATCCTCCAAAGGCAGGAGGTATTTGACTCTGTATGTCCTTGCTCATTTTGAGGAGGATCTGGAGAGGCTGGAGCTTTATGAGGCCGTCAAGGCGACCTGTTATGGCATTCAGATGAGCGTGGAGAACTTTTACGCCATCCTTGAGTTATACAGCCCGGCTACAGGGACCTTCTTCACCCCTGTTGGCGAATTGGGAATGGCTCTGCATGAGATGTGGGAAGTCTCTGATTTGCCTTTGGGTCTTTCCCATATGAAGAATATTTCCCGTGCGAAGCAGAATTGGCACTTCTGGAGAAGCAGGAGCCCGCTTTAATTGAGATCTACCGGGAGTTAATGTGCCACCTGTACATTTGCGCCAGCATGCATGGAAGCAGTAAGGGAGCTTCATGCAGTTTGAAGAGTTAGGAAAATTATTTGTTCCCTGACATAGAAAATACTCCTGAAGCGGCTCATTGTGGAGTTGCTAATGAAGACATCTTTCACCGGATGTAAGAGCATTATCAAGGGATCTAATTCTGGAAGAAGATGACGGCCTCTATGAGAAAGGCGATATTCTTCGGAGTTTCCACCACCAGGCTCGTCGGCCGACGTCCCAGAAGGCACTTCTGGCTGGTTTCTTGACGATCTGGTTGAAGAGATGCGTGGTGCCATCTTCATCTGGCGACGTCATTCATCCAACTGTCTTGTTGCCTACCATTCGTTTAGTCTATGGTCGTTCTCTTGGACTCCTTCCAGCCATGGTGTGCTGTATTCAAAGAGGCCTTCGCGCATTGACGGAGGCTTTCTGTAGGTGATTGGTAGTCAAAAGTGCATTTTTATCATCATATTTACCATCACATTTTCATATTTATTCATTTAATTCTGCACATTTATTAATAATTTGTAATTTATTGTGTGCAGGCCTCGAATTGTTATTTTAGCAATAAATAAAGCCTAAAGAGCCCAAAAGCCCAGATCCAAGCCCATGTTTGAAGCCCAGGTGAAAAAGCGCAATTACAAGAAGTCAAAATGCAGATACAAGGGCTAAAAGTTGCAAATATCAGAGATTAGGAAAGGATAGACTTCTATCTAACCGTAAACACATGCAGGATGAGGATAAAAGGCCAAGATAAGAAGAAAATTCGTGGGAAGAAAATTTGAAGAAATCTGGATTAAGAGTAACTTGATTACCAAGTTATCTCGAAAATCCAGATTAAAAGGCCAGGATCAAAATTCCAGAAGCACAAGCCCACAGGGACGGACCAGGAGAGGCCACGCGCCAAAGCGCGTGGCCAGACGTCACCAGAGTGCCGCGGATCTGCGGCAAAAGCCGCGGAAACGCGGCACTTTGATCTCATCCAGATCCCAAATTTTGTGGTGATGTTTATCCGGGACTCTGTAGCCTTCTGCACCTATAAATATCACCTGAAGTGCAACGTAAACAGCGTCCAGCGTCCAGCAAAGGGCCAAAAGCTAGGGTTTTTAGGTTTTAGGTTAGATTCCATTGTAAATTTTTATTTTCTTTTTGTGAAAGCTGAGAGGAGATGTTGCATTCATGGAGGAAGGGATCCTCTTGTACCGATGGTGACAGCCGGTGTAAGTTGTAAATTTTCCTCCATTGTTTAAATCAAATCAAAGCTTGTTTTGTATTTTTATGTTTTATTGTGTCTCTATCTTTGTCTATCATTGTTTTTCTATTTTTGGTTTATGACATTGTTTCCTTCTCTGATGTCTTGCAAACCGTGAGAACTTGACGCTTTGAGACTACCTAGCCGAAGAAGGAACCTTGACGGCCCATGGCGATGAACAAGTCTTCATAGCTTGTTGTTTTATTTCGTAGAGTAGATTAAGAAGGCGGACGATCCCATAAGCCGTGCTTGTACGCCTTCCAAGAAAAGGGAAATCATCGCAACGGTTCAAACGGCAAGCAAATAAAGAGATAAGTTTTCCTTTCTTTTCTTTTATTTTCTTTTCGTAGATTAAATCGACATCTCTCCAATATTCTTTCCCACAACTCATTGTAAATACCACGTTTCTTTGTAAATACCATCGTGACAATTAACTAAAAAAGATAAATTTTAGAGATTAACTTGCTTAACGCTTCTATCGCAGTCCCTCCTTGAGGATCACGACCCGCATAGCCTTGCTACCGCGGATTAGAACTGAACCTCACACTACTATTTCTAAATTTAATATCCTTATTTTTGTGTGCAGGAAAAATCAGTCAACAAATTGGCGCCGTTGCCGGGGAGGGACGGTAAGTTATCTCTAAAACAAAAAAATTTAATTTTTAACTAATTCTTTATTCTTTTCTGTTTGCAGGTTTGGAGAACAGGAAACAGAAACTTATCGCAGCAGTGGACATATAGCTATCCTGTGCCTCTGCCCTCGAAGGCAGAGCACAAGGACCTGCAACTTTGCCGCGGATCCGCGGCAATTGCAGTGAATTACTCACTGAAATTTTTTGCAGGTCTCTGTAAATTAAAATTCTGCTTATTGATATATTCTGTTTTGTTCTGTGATACACCTGTAAATTGCTAATAATTCAACAGTAAATTATTGGTTGTTAAAAATAAAAATTTGATTAGACGTTTGCATATTAGGCACGTGTCTTTTCAATTATTTTTATTTACTGTTGAAGAGTGCTGGAGGAGCAAGGTACGTACGCATTGCATGTAGAATAGGATTCATCTCTTGGTTGATTTTCTGCTTTGAGTGATTCTTATCTATTTATCTTGTACACTTGCACTAATTCATCTTAAGGGCATAACCCATTAACAAGATAAGGTGGGGATTTCATCACCCTTCCTTAGCCCAAAAATCATATCCCGAGCACTCACTAACCCAAGCCTAACTTAAAAATTAGTAGACGTTGGCCCTAGGGACATCTCGGACTCAATTAGGAGATTATCCTAAGGGGGAACGGTGTTGGAAGTTGACTCCTGCCAAATCAGTGTCTAGGAAGGGGATTGAGGGCCGAAAGCCCGAAGTATGGTGGTTATTTAATTAAGGAACGTCTTTGACGGAAAACCTCCCACCACTCTTGCCCCGACCTGGCTGATTAACTTGTGATCAAAGTCTACACCCTACCTCCCGTGGACAGTCTAACCAGTTAGGAGTCGTCTAGGTCATAGGTCTACCCTAACTTAGGTTAGAATTTTTCTTTTTGTTTGTTGTGTTTGTGTTGGTGTGATATGGCATATAAGAATAATTCCAATTTTAATCCATATTACACCCCTAACTATTATTCGGATATTACCAACCCGGCATACCCTAACTTTGACCAATCTAGTGTGCCGGAATGGTCTTATCCGAATGAATATAACCCACACCCCCATCTTATGACTATAATTTCCATAATAATTTCAACTCGTCACAGAGTTCATGGGGTTTCGAGTCCCCCGAGTCTAATTCTCAACCAAATTGTCCTCCATATCCATCTAGTCCACATTCTTTCAATGATTTATACTTAGATCCACCAATTCATAATAGACTACCATCTATTGGGGAAATGATAAGTATGCATAAGTCCAAGCAACAATCACCATCAATCTTAGATAGGATGATGCGTGAGTCCACCGACTCACAATTTCATCATGATGACACTTCATCTTTTCAAGACCAATCAGAACAAGATGATCCTATCGACTATAAAGAGATGCTAGCTGCCATGACTGAGGCTCAATTAGCCCGTGATCATGACATAGATTTGATGGTTCAAGCTTTACATGCTCACAGTTCGGCCGTTTCTGCTTTCATTGACCACTCACTTAGAGCCGACGAACCAAGTTGCTGTGGACAACAAGATTCTAATTCAGTACCATCATGTGAACTTGCCGAAACTCCAATTCTTGATAACTTGGCAAGTTTTTCCTTTCCTGAATTAGAACTTGAGCTTGAATATGATCATGATCTTCCACTTGATGATTCAATTTTATTTCCTGATCCAATAATGACTCCAGTGTCTCCACCTGATTTCACTTTTCCCGAGTCAACATTGGATCCTATTCCAATTCATTATGAAATTGAATCACCCATTTTAGATGATCATATTGAACTTGACCTAGATTCTCACAATCTCTTTACTTCTGAAATTGATTGTACAATTCTGACGGACGATGTTGACCTTAGTTTTGAAGAATTGTATGGCGATGAGCTAGAATTCCTTAATATTGGAAGTAAAGAGATATCATCCATATTAGGTCACATTCCATTGTGGGAAGAAGATTGTGGACTTGAGTTTCAATTTCTTGACTTGGACCCAATTCTTGAACCTAGCCCGACTCCTGAGCCCTTACTTGATTTGATCATCTTCCCTGAGTCGGTATTCGTTCCCGCACCTATAATGTCCAAGTCAATAATTCCATCCTTTCATTCTCCATTTTGGGACAAGGAGGTTGAGACAATTAACTCTGAAACTTATTATGAAATTTGAAAATTCGATGGGGTGGAAATTTTTAAAAATAATTATACATATATTTTTGTGGGTTATGTAAGGAAAGTTTCTGGTGGGTTCCACCAAATTATCTGTTATCTTGATTGGGCCGCATTTCGTGGACCAATTAGACCACCTCCGGAACCACCACCCTAAGGTAACTTCCGCCTTCCCTTGTTCTTTTTCATGCATATATGCATTCATTTCATACATTGAGGACAATGCATGAGATAAGTGTGGGGGTGGGCTTTACTAACATACTAACATAGGTAGAAACTAACAAAAATTTGCTAAAAAAAAAAATTGCTAATAAAAAAAAAGTTAAAAAAAAAAATTGTTATAAAAAGGAAGTATTTTGACTTATTTTTTGAAAGAAATCTAAGTTAGTTTTAAGGATTAGGAAAATCACGATTAGGATTTCTAAAAACTTGGTCAAAATAAATAAATTGTTTAATTTTTAGGTATAGGAGAGAAATTGAATAAATAATTAGTCTTGATTTTTACCTTAATGAAATGTGCATACCAAATGCATATCTAGGATTCTAAGACAAAGACCTTGTGCCTCATATATATAAAAAAAAAAAGAAGGAAAAAAAAATAAAAGAAAAAAAAATCACCAATTAAGCTGATACATGTGCCTCAAGAAGCATAAGTATTCATGCCTAAAGGTGAGTAAATAAAATAAAGTCCTTAGTTTTGGGGCCTAGTTCACTCGAAGTTGAGTCCGCGGGGTGTTTTCTCACCTGGTGCCCTAAAGCCAACCGGTTTGGGAGCCACCGACTTTAAGTTCGCTACATGGGTGGAATAGAAAGCCTAAGAAAACTAAGAAATATAATATATGTATTAACACATCTAATAATCAATTAGTTAGGTATGAGGGCCTCAAGAAGCCTTGATACTTATACGAAAGAAAATTAGATGAGTTATACATGCCAAAAAAAAATAAAAACAAAAAATAAATATATTAACACATCTAATAGTCAATTAGTTAGGTATGAGGGCCTCAAGAAGCCTTGATACTTACACGAAAGAAAATTAGATAATGTTATAAAAATAATAAAGAGGCATGAGAGTCCAAGTTAAGGAATTCCTAGATTCACAAGGGTGCGTATGACTTTTGGTAACGAAAAAGACTATATTAGAAATTCAATTTTAATCCTTACCTAAAATGAATAACAATTGACTTTATAAAGACTAGGTTTGAAGAATGAATAAAAATGAGGATCCTAAAACTTATAGACTACTTAGTCTCTTCCAATATAAGACAAATATTTTCCTTTTTATGGATTTTGTGGGTGTAATCCGCTGAAAACCCTCACGAGACAACACTCGTCCTCTAGGGTAACCTAGAGGTTTAACGGCTTGTTGCACGTGCTAAGTGCAATCGTGATTCCTACGAAAGTGAGTTAGGTTAGATTAACTTTTTTTTTCTTTGTTTTTACTCGAGGACGAGCAAAAAGATAAGTGTGGGGGTGTGATTGGTAGTCAAAAGTGCATTTTTATCATCATATTACCATCACATTTTCATATTTATTCATTTAATTCTGCACATTTATTAATAATTTGTAATTTATTGTGTGCAGGCCTCGAATTGTTATTTTAGCAATAAATAAAGCCTAAAGAGCCCAAAAGCCCAGATCCAAGCCCATGTTTGAAGCCCAGGTGAAAAAGCGTAATTACAAGAAGTCAAAATGCAGATACAGGGGCTAAAAGTTGCAAATATCAGAGATTAGGGAAGGATAGACTTCTATCTAACCCTAAACACATGCAGGATGAGGATAAAAGGCCAAGATAAGAAGAAAATTCGTGGGAAGAAAATTTGAAGAAATCTGGATTAAGAGTAACTTGATTACCAAGTTATCTCGAAAATCCAGATTAAAAGGCCAGGATCAAAATTCCAGAAGCACAAGCCCACAGGGACGGACCAGGAGAGGCCACGCGCCAAAGCGCGTGGCCAGACGTCACCAGAGTGCCGCGGATCCGCGGCAAAAGCCGCGGAAACGCGGCACTTTGATCTCATCCAGATCCCAAATTTTGTGGTGATGTTTATCCGGGACTCTGTAGCCTTCTGCACCTATAAATATCACCTGCAGTGCAACGTAAACAGCGTCCAGCGTCCAGCAAAGGGCCAAAAGCTAGGGTTTTTAGGTTTTAGGTTAGATTCCATTGTAAATTTTTATTTTCTTTTTGTGAAAGCTGAGAGGAGATGTTGCATTCATGGAGGAAGGGATCCTCTTGTACCGATGGTGACAGCCGGTGTAAGTTGTAAATTTTCCTCCATTGTTTAAATCAAATCAAAGCTTGTTTTGTTATTTTTATGTTTTATTGTGTCTCTATCTTTGTCTATCATTGTTTTTCTATTTTTGGTTTATGACATTGTTTCCTTCTCTGATGTCTTGCAAACCGTGAGAACTTGACGCTTTGAGACTACCTAGCCGAAGAAGGAACCTTGACGGCCCATGGCGATGAACAAGTCTTCATAGCTTGTTGTTTTATTTCGTAGAGTAGATTAAGAAGGCGGACGATCCCATAAGCCGTGCTTGTACGCCTTCCAAGAAAAGGGAAATCATCGCAACGGTTCAAACGGCAAGCAAATAAAGAGATAAGTTTTCCTTTCTTTTCTTTTATTTTCTTTTCGTAGATTAAATCGACATCTCTCCAATATTCTTTCCCACAACTCATTGTAAATACCACGTTTCTTTGTAAATACCATCGTGACAATTAACTAAAAAAGATAAATTTTAGAGATTAACTTGCTTAACGCTTCTATCGCAGTCCCTCCTTGAGGATCACGACCCGCATAGCCTTGCTACCGCGGATTAGAACTGAACCTCACACTACTATTTCTAAATTTAATATCCTTATTTTGTGTGCAGGAAAAATCAGTCAACAGTAGGCCACCACCGACGAATCGGGAAAAGGGGACTATTTTGCCCTGCGACGGACCAAACCCTAGAATAAGCCTGCCATATACTTATTTGATGGCGTGGTTCGCCCTTCACTGTCCTTCCATGATCGAAGCCAGAGAGGAACCCCCAAAAGTGTTCGAATGGCGCTCCTCCGTCGATTCGAGGGATGTTCATAGTTGAGGACTTATGTGGCTGCGGTCCGTAAGCTACTGTGCCGCCATGATGTCTATAGCCTTTTCCGCTTCTTCCCCTATATTCGAGATGCGGGCTATGGTGAAGAATTCAAGGATGTGGGAGAAGGGCGGACGTCATTGAGCTGGGGGATCTTTGAGTGGCTGGTTAGCACCCGGCCATCACATTTGTTGTACAGAAGCGGGGACACCTGCTACCTGGAGCCCTATGTCCCGAGTCAGTTTGCCCGTCAGTTTGGGTATGACCAGCTGTACGTAGGCAATCCAAGCAGCAATCTGGCTTTCATGGGGAGTCTCATCATGGAGCCTGTGCCTGGCGGTTCTTCATTACTGGCTGTACTGAGGCGTGGCTATGCATGCCTCTAAGGACTCCGAACCTTCTGACTACCCTGGGATTCTGCCAGTGGTACAAAACCTCGAACTCCACACCCACTGGATATTCTATCAACTCCTTTGGTGTGAAGTTAATCTCTTAGCGGCTGAAGCGGAAGGTCACTAAGAAGAGCGAGGGTAAAAGGGTTCGCGTTCTAGGCCTCGGAGAATTCATTGCCGTTGATGACAGCGAAGCCTCGGATGCAGGAAGTCCTCACTTCGAAGCGGATACAAGTACTGAGACTCCAGCAGCTGCTTTTGGCGGAGTAGGCACGACCCTCATAGAATAGGTCGATGTTGAAGAAGTGGAGGAAGAAGATTCTGACGTCCACTTTAAACGAAAACGGGAGGGTGGATCTCGTAGGAAGAGGGTAGTGAAGAAGCCTCGTCGCTACGCTCCTACGGTTGTTGCAGAGGGCAAATTGTCTGCAGCGCCTCCTCCTCCTGCCCCATTAGTAACTAAATTGTCGGTTCCTAAGCCGACTACTGGTAAAGCCGCTCCGGACCCGGGTAGGATCAACTTCGTTCTTGTAATATACTTCTTATGTGTTCCAGACAGCTCATTACTTACTTTATGATTCAGGAACTGAGGTGGTGAAAAGCCCGAGAGCTGAAGCTGTTGGAGAACAAGGGGAGCATTATGATCCCTTGTTTACTTATAAGGAGGGCGATGAGGCTGGCTATTTCGCCGTCTCAGAAGAGTCCGGAGATGATGCAGCTGATGTACGTCCTTCGGGCACTGGGATTTCAAAAGGAAGTCCTACCGCTTCTAGCTCTTTTGGTGGACCACAGAGGGTTCGGCAAGCGAAGACGGGCCAGCCGTTCGTGTTGACTCCGCCAAGGATTTTCTAATGGAGCCTATAGGGACTGATGCAGCCATCAAGACGATTGAGGCGACACTATCTTTTGGTACTGTTTTGACCTTTTAACTCTTGCTATTTGTTATGCCTTGCCTAAACAAAGTTTTGCTGCAGGTGTTTCGCCTTTGGGTGCATCGACTTCAAGAGAGCCAACCAATCTTCCTGAGGGATCCAGGAGTGAAGTAAGTACTTCGATGGCGGCAGATGCTGCTGAGCTGGATGCTTTGTATGGCGACCTGACCTCTTATCAGCCTGAACCAGCCAGGGGAACTGAAATTGAGGGGACGGTAGTCATGGAACCAGCCTCACTTCTTCATAATATGGCACGCTGGTTGCGCGTAATGGAAGAATTGTGGAGTGTCTGAGCCTGAACTTGAATCTGTGACTATGGGTCCCCGTGGTTAGGTTCTACCGAAAATTATCGGTAACTGACCTTCTTTGGATGGAGGGATCACCAAAACGGCCCCTTCTACAGATTCTATAAGCGTACTGGACGCACTCGGTCTATGTAAAGGCATATGTAGAGAGCTATCCATGATGGCTTCAGACAACCCAATACTCGCAGGATAATCAAAAGAAATATTATCATTAATTACCCATTCACCTTCATCATTAGAAGGTGTGTTACATTAGGGATTATTAAGACATGCTATACTTGGTTCACCAATCAAAATAGATGGCATGTCTGCTTCGAATTTTGAATCCGCCTCATTGCCACTATCATCATCATCCGGCAATGGTTCTTTGGATGCTTCACCGGTCTCTTGATACAGGAGAGCGTCAGTGAAGTAATTTTTCACCCCCTTGAACGGTTGCTTCTCAGCGAAGATAGTTCGTACTGTCGCGTCATCCTCAACATATTTGAAGCATAGTGCAGAGTGGAGGGGACGATCCAGTTGGCGTGGATCCACGGTCGTCCTAGCAACAGGTTGTATGACGTGTCAGCGTCAATGACATAGCACGTCACTTCTGACTTTAGACTCCCTATTCGACAACGGAGTCGAATTTTCTCAAGTGGATGACTACTCCCGACATTGAAACCGTATATTATAGTAGTTGTTGCTGACAACCTATATAGTGGTATACCGAGGAAGTAGAGAAGTCTTTTGGGGATAATGCTGAGTGCAGACCCCGGATCGACTTGTACCCTTTCAATGCATGTTGAACCGATGTATCCGGTATAGTACAGAGGTCGATATTGCTTGTTATCTTTGAGAAGCATATCTTCCGCCGTGAAGGTAATAGCGGGCACTTTCGGTTGTGCATGATGGCATTCAGGACATGGAGATTGAGCGCCATCTTTAGGGGTCTCTGGCATATATGTTAAGAATGATTCTAAATTAGCTAGCGCATCCCTAAGTGCTTCTCTTGTCTCTTTTGAGAGACGAAGTAGCTCGTGTATAGTAATATGAGCCGGGATATTAGCCAATTGGGCCAATATGTCGAAACGAAAGGGCGTGTCAAGCCCTGGGCCTGAAGGCTTCTTCAGGACATGGTCGAACTTAGGCTTCTCCTTTCCTTTGGTTGGGATGGAAGCAAGTGCTGGTACTTGTACTGACGTCGTTTGTTATTGTATCTCGTCAGTATCCTTCTCACACTGCTTTAAGTATGATTTTCTGGATCGAGTACCCGTCGGCTGAGGTACATCGGCCTGAGCTGCGCAGGCGTGCTTTTCTCCTTCAGAATCACTGATGGAAGCTGACGTAAGACTGTCATCATCTGGTAGGACAGAGATGACATTGTAGGATTTGCCCTTCGACTTAGACTTCTTCGAATCCCACTGTACGTCTTGGACAAGGTCTTGATGTATCCACATGACTTCCCCTGTCTCCAATGTCAAGGGAACAAGACCTCCATTATCCTGAGTTTTAGCCGCAGGATGTTTGACTTCAAGCCGTGGCACAGGGACTGGATAGGTCCCGTCAGGAACTGTGACCTTTGGGGTTTGGCCGAACTCGAGGGTCACCATGTTGGCGGTGACTTTCTTCTGCTCTGCCTTCAGTGTCAGGACCCCTGCGTCGATCAAGGCTTGAATTCTATCTTTGAGGACATAGTACTTGTCAGTAGGATGGTGAATCATCATGTGGTAGAGACGGTATTTGGGGTCATTTGTACGTCCTATTTCATTGGGACGCCGAGCATCTGGTAGCTTCATTTTATTCCCTTTGTGGAGCAAATGGAATATTGTGACCACCTGGTCGTCTCTAAAGGAGTACTGTTTTGGAGGGAACTTAGACTCCTGATTATTGAAGCCGCTATTCTTGGCTTTTGACTGTACGTCCCGGATAATTCAACGGACATAGTCTCCTTCCCTTTGACTAGAGAAGACTGCGCCATGTCGCTATGTCCTTTGTTGTTCATACCCCATTTGCCTTTAGGGTAGAGGGTTCGAACTTTTTAGCTGACTTTTCGGCTATTTCAGCTTGTTCGACCAGTTTTTTCCAGGTATGGGCTTTGACAGCTCCCATGCGAACTTCTACTTGGTCCAAGAAGTTGTGCCTGCACGTTTGTAAGAGCATGGGTAATGGCATCCCTGCTGGGCACATCAGAGACAAGTTTCTGAATCGCTCAATGTAGTCACAGACGGATTCGCCCTTCTTCTGCACGATGGAGAGGAGCTTGTCCATGGTTACCTCAGTATCGTCTTCACAGAAACGAGAAAGGAATTGGGTTTCTAGGCCGATCCAAGAATTAACAGAGCCTAGAGGGAGACTTCAGAACCAATCAAATGCTACCCCCTTTAAGGTGCCAATGAACAGCCTAGCCATGATGGCATCATTGTCTATAACATTACTGGTCTGGGATCGAAAATAGTAGATATGCTGGTTTGGCGAACTCTTCCAATCGTAGGTATGCAATGTTGGTGGTTTGAACTTCGGTGGGTATGGCACTGAATCCCACTCCAGCGGGTAAGGACAGACTGCCCCTACTTTCTTTAATTTATCCCTCTGAGCTGGGGATGCAATTTGAGCTTGGAGGCCCTTAAGGACTTCAGCGTCTAGAGAAGAACCCTCCTTTGACTTCTCCGTCTTCGGCTGGTCATTGCAAAGATGTTCTTCCTCATCGTGGTTGCTCCCGGTATCATTGTTATTCCGGTTATTGAGGAGTTGAGCGAGCATCTGTTGAATGTTGTCTAGGGCTTCTTGCTGGGTTTTAGAAGTTCGCTCCTGAGCTTTCAAACATCGACGGAGGTCTTCGTTACCATTGTCGGTCATGTTTACTGATGCTCTGTCTGTTCGTACTGAGTTGACTGTCGCCGAAGAGGCATACCCACTATCTTCATCCTCTTCATCAGATGATTGGAGTGATCTTCTCCTTGGTTCCGGCGAGACTAGTGCCGTTGAGGAAGAAGGCTGTTCATAATTGTAAGGTATCGCCACCCTAGATCAGGTGTTTCGAAAAACACCCTCTTCATGCACCAAGACTTCGCCTAAGCCTGGGCTGTAATCTAGATCTGGGGAGCTGTAGGGAGTGTCATTGGATGCTTGTCTGCCCCTGCGCAGCTCTCGTCCTCTCTTGGTCATGTTGACGGATGCAGAGGGTAAATCTCGCGAGACACTCCTTTTACGATGCTTCACCGGGGCTCGTACCGAAAGCCGATCAAAAACTGATCGTCGGCCTGGAGAAGTGGCGGGAATTGGTCCTAACCGGCAATGGACCGAGTGGAGTGTCACCAGCTGACATCCTACTTGTTGACAGCAGGCAGTAGTTTGGAAAGATTCTGACTTCCATTTGTTTGTCAAGAATTCCCGCAAGTCAGACCCAGTTGGGCCTAAACAATCAAGCGCAGAGGCTCTTTTGGATCGCGTATAGGATGATGTCCTGCTCCTTTTATCCTCGCAGAGGGAATTAGCACTGAATAGTGCTTCAGCTTTAGCTTCGCGGCTGAGAACCTTGGAAACGCCCTTGGGCGCTGAAGCTGCAATGCTATCAGCACTTAGGGACAATCCTTAGCTCCGCCACAAAGCATGGGCTTTGCGCTTGATGAACTGGAGAGCAGAGCACGCTGTGGTGCTTTATCCGATGTGCTACTGCGAAGGCGATTAGCCTTAGATAGTGTTTTGGTTCTAACTTCGCGCCTATAAAGATCGCGCGTACGCTGTGATACAGTAGCTTCACTCATGAGACCGAGGCTAGCGCGAGTTGTCGCTCTTGAATTGGGCGAAGGTATGGTCGCCGCTGTAACTACACGGCTAGTAGCATTGTTGGAGCAGACAGGCATCTTGCCTTTTTATTCGCGAGAGAAACGCACTTCTGGCGTAGGTACGCCTGAGGCTTTGCCCAGAGCCTTCTGTTTTGGCCTCCACATCTGCTTTGACAAGGGAGACTTAGGTTCGCAAGGAACCTGACTAGCCACACGCGAGGCTGAGGGGTGTTGGCAGAATTCTGCTTCTGGTTTCTGTTCTGAAACCTTGGTCGTGGAGACCTTCCTATGCTTCCATGCATGAAGCATTAGGCAACTCCCAGAGAGGACTTCTTCATATTTCTCTTGGTCAAAGTGGACGACCAAGTTCTGCAAAGTGTTGAATCTGGACTGTGGGCGTGCTTCTTTGTTGCGCCAGAGAACCGCAGTAGGCTCGCAGGGAGCCTTGTCCGTCTCGGCAGAGACTTGCCTTGAAGAGTTAGCCGCCAAAGAGGCTCTGGCTGCACCAACTTTCTCGGATTCAGAGATAGACCCGAAGGTTTGTTCGTCGCATTGCGATACTTGATTCTCGACGGTGGAGAATTCAATCCCTAGCGGAGTCACCATCTTATTTTCCATTGATTTGCAAAGGGGAAAACTTACAAAAAAAGGTTGAGGAGCTAAATTACAAGTATTCTTAAAAAGATTACAAGTAGATCTCCTCAGAGATTCTGGAGAAGTGTGCCAATAGGAGTCTGGTCAGCGCGTGACCACTTTGTCCCTTTGACGATGCGAGCGATGAGATTCCCTTCTCGCCTGGTTCGGGGAATCAGAGAACAGAAGGTTGGTAGAACCCTCTTGTTACTTCTCAAGACCGTCTTCGCTTAGTAATTCCTTCTCGCCTGGTTCCGGAGATTCCTTGAGAAGAAGGTATTAGGGTATCAGCACCCTGATTAGAGAAGTAATTCTCTAAAAGTCTCTGAATTCTTGTGCAGCGGTGCGTCGTGAAGAAGTCTCTGCCTGCGGAGTCCTCTCTCTTGTGCGTCTGTCGCCTCTTTGCGTGTGTGTGGAAGCCTTCGTCTCTTCTTCTGAAGAAGTCCTTTCTCCTTGTGCCCCTGGTGGGCTATTTATAGGGAGATTCAGGGTATATTGTCCCTTGAAAATATGGAAACAGATTGAATTAAATCTGTTTAAATCTGGAAAGTAGCCTTGTTGCGAGGCTAGGATCAGCTTCTGCGAAGCTAGAAATGGCAGGTCGGTTGATCCTCCTGATCTGTTTTGATTCTTTCCATATAGTTGAAAGATCTTTCCTGATCCCCTTACTCGCTTTAGGAGAGTCAAGAGATTGTGGCAATCAACTGCCAAATTTGATCTCAGATTTGATCTTTATTGGATTTGATTTGATCTCATCTGTAGATTTGATTGGTCAAAAGTTGACCATAGCAGATTCGCAGCGGCACTGCCCGCTTTGAGCTCACAGCGGAGCTGGAAGCAATATCTGACGAAGTCAGAAGAAAGCTCTTCGGCGGAGCTAGGTATCGTCTGTGGTGAAGCTACTGCATACCCTTCTACGCAGCTGCGTGTGGCTTCAGGCAGAGCTAACTCTCTCGCGGAGTTGCACCTCAGCAGTTCAGGCAAAGCTACAAGTTAGCTTCCTGACGGAACTTTGAATGGCTTCAAGGCGAAGTTGGATGATCTTAGCCTCTCAGGCGAGGCTATCCCTTCAGGCTCATGTGATGCTAAGTGCTAGCATTTTAGACCTGATGAGGTCTGTTTAGAGACAATCCGGGCTCACTGTCTGCTTGCTGGATTAGTGAAGTCCAAGTTGCTTCCTTGTCCCTCGGAGAAAACTGGTCGTCAGCTTGTCTGTCACTCGTCTTTTGTAAATGTCAACAAGTTTAGATATTGTTCGGGCCAGTAAGAATTTTGTCTTTTTTAAGTGTCAACAAAGATACCAGTAAGGGAGAACACACCTCAAACTATAGACTGAAGCCTGCAAGGTGATGAGGATACCGATGGCAAGACTGTAACTCTGAAGATGAACTCAGGAGCGGTGGTAGGCAAGGCAATGATATCAAATAAGAATATAAACGACCAGTACTTGGGATCAGAATCATTATCAAGCACGCCTATGCTCCCTCCTCCATAATTGCTATAAGGAAGAAAACTGACGTCAAGCTCCAACCCACCTGACCTGATTTGTTCAGAGGCCAGATGGGCAGACAAGCAGAAGGTAGAACATTCCTTATCCTTAATGATAGCCGGCTCTTATTACGAGAGCCAAAGCTTCTTGACAAGCCCATCACGAAAACCGAAGCCTCTCGACAAACGAACTTTTGAAAATCAAGAGCACAACAACCATCTCCATCTTTTTACTCTCCTCTATCGGATAAAGAAGGAAGTAGACATTACCACCCACAGAAGAATGTGAAATCTTAGAAGCAAGAAAATTTCAAGAAGCAATGCAAGCCTCCCCTTGAAAGTCTACCCTATTTATAGAGGAGAAAGAAGTCCAAGCATCAACCGTTCAGAATTCTAATCCCCAAAAAGACGAAGAGCCGCCCGATCTGTAGCATACACATGCCGCGATGATTCAGACTTGAACTGTCGCGCTGGATACGTTGCTCCCTCCTCCAACGCTGCGACTCTTGAAAAGTGACAGTTAATTGACCGGGTGACCAAGAGGGGAAATGCATTTAGAACTCTGTTAGCCAATAGAGACACGCACGCCACTAACAAACAAGGACTAATGCGATAGTAATAGACACAGAGTTCATCGCTCTATATCTGCTCCCCTCTCTATCTCTCGGAGTTCCCGGGAGCCTATGACTCTCGAGAGAATGTTCCCGACCTCTTCCCAAAGAAAGGGAAGCAGAGGGGGAATATGTAGTGGTCAGTTTCTTACTTTTTTGAGATCATGACACGTATCCAATCTACTTCAAATAAGCAAAAGACACGTGGCCACTTTCAAAACCTCTGAACAGGGGTCCTCACCCAATTCACACTTCGAGCAGTTCAGGTGGTTACAAGAAGGAGATAGAATGAACTATTAGAATCTCTATCTCTAAGCCAAATCTCCCTTCAAATTCGACGGTTACTGTTCGGGAGCGGACAGACCATATCTACAGTTGGACGCAGACTACCAAATAAAGAAGAACACTTGTTCAAACAATTCAAATCAAGAAGTTCGGCTCTAACTGCCACTGAGATAAGCAGTTAAATGTTTAACAGAGCTGGACTATGTAGCCTTATCTAATAGACACTACTTGTATAAATAGTAGATCTCTTCCAATGTGAGGGGACAACTAATTGAGCCCAGAAATCCTAGTATACCAGAGAAATACCATTGTAATCATCAAAATTATAGTGAAATATCTCCTCCCTCCGTGGTTTTTTCCTTTTGGGTTTTTCACGTAAATCTCTGTGTTTGCATTAATTTGATTTCCTCCGTTTATTAATTAATCTCACATATTTTGGTGCGTAGATAAATTTCTTTGGAATTACCTACAACACTTAACAAGAGGAGAAGAGAAGTGGGAAGGATTTCAATGCCAATCTCAGGGGCCTATACCGTAACAATGTTATCGGTTCAATGTCCTTCAATGTACTGTGCTCTTAGACAAGTCTCTTTGCAGGAGCGGAACATTTGGCATGAACGCCATCACCATTCACTGCAACTATAACAAGGAAGAAAAAAAATAAAAGTGTGTACAGGAAATATTTTTTCCAAAAGTTGACTGCATTGGAGCTCCAAATGTACATATTAGCTTGATTATAAGTTGAACTAACCAACCTGGCATCAAAATTAAAGACATTAGCATGATAATAAGTAGTACTGAAAGCTTCAGAAGGAAAGCAGAAGCCATGACAACCATTCTTCTCTATCCTAAGATCTCTTTCTTTGCTTGGCTTCGAGTTTGGTGGTTAAGAGATGTCTTGATATTATTTATAGGGAAGAGAACTCCCCTTTTTGCAGTCATGCAATATGCGTTTTCTAGCTAGTATTAGTAGGACCATACAATTTGCGCGCATTCAACGTGATCTACATGTAAATTCTACTAATTCAGAAAAGTTCATTTTCATTGCAAATAACTAATAGTCAGGTGAAGAGTATCCAATATTGTGACAAAGCTAACAATTAAGTGTGCATGCATTTACATTGCACGTAACTGATAGCCCTAATCGTTCTTCATGTTGCGATCCTGGCGGAGAAAGTATAGTTATAACTTGGTCCTAACTCTGTGCAACGAAAATCTATTGCCCAAAGCTAGGGATGATAATGCCGCCATCCTCAAGGCCTTGGGCCAACTCTAGGGCCTCATTTCGCGCCCCAAAACTATTTAAGATTACAGAAAAAGAAAAGAAAGAAAACTAAAATTTTCTTCCTCATTTGTCTCAAACACTATGTTTTTTAAAATTAAGAGTCTCTATTTTGACTTTTAAAATTTAAAAAAATTATAGTGTAATATAATAGTTATATTAATTGAAAAATGAGTGTATTTGATATTAGTTTTGGACGCACAAGTAGGAACTAAAACAGGTCTGCTTATGGGCCAGGGTCGGAGTCAGGGCCACGACTGAGGGTAGCGTAGACCTTAACCCTAAAATAAAACTGGGCTAAACAAGACCCTAATCATTAATCGTTCTTGATCAAGCCGGGGCTGGGCTGGGGCTTTTATCAACTGCGTTGTGGCCCCTGCTCCGACACTGACCCATTATCATCTCCCTAACTACGACCCATCTCTCTACGAGGCTATAATTCTTTAAGGCCTCAGACCTTAGTCTTAAATTAACGGTGGCCCAAGTCCAGCCCAAATCCACAAGCCCGACTCTAATTTGAATTAACGGTAACTAACCGATACTAGCAATTTTTTTTAAACCATGCTATGCTATTTTATTGCTAGTACTGACTACTTGTAATATAATAATACCCTTCAAATTATAGTTAACAAACTTGCAATATGGAAATTACGTGTATATAATTATATATGATAATGTTTGGTTTGCAAACAAATATTCTTTTTAGAAAATGAGAGAGACATGGAAATTTTATCTGCTTCCCTCTACCAAATCTTTTACGATTTTACCCCAAAAATTTAAACTTTGTAATCAAAATCTTAAATCTAAACCCTAAAGTTGAACTCAAACCCAAAAATAAAATCTATAATTTAGAACATAAATTGCATAGCTAAACTTTGGAGAGAATGACGATGAGATGTTCGGTTTACCTTTTCCCGTTTAATGTTAGGTTTTGAATTTTTAAGATTAAAGCTTATGATTTGAAAGGGAGAAAAAAATTGTTTTTAATATATTATTTTTTTTCCTAAACAAATATTACCTTGACCTTAAGCCAAAAACTAACGCACCAAAACAAATCAATAGTCATCACTTATTTTTTAAAACAAAATAAACAAAAATAAAAATAAAAGAATCAATACCAATCAATTTGGTACTAATTCTCGCAAAAAGACAGGGGCTGCCTCGCGGGCCTGTCACTTTCAAACACAGTATCCTGCTGCGAGTTGTGGTGGTGACACCACGTTTATTGGGATATATATTCCCATCACCTACGGTGAGCATAAGCATAAGCTTTGACATAAAACAAATTTTGATTTTAAAATTTTCCAAGTATTTGATAATGACGAGTGTCGGAGAAGACAGATCAAAACAACGGGGAGGAGGTGATTAGAACCCATCTATACTGAACTCGCGCGGGGCAAGAAAGCGGGGAGTATTTGGGCTTTTGAGTGCTTGGTCTTTCTTCATTTGAAGAAGGGTTTTCTTGAAATGGGTATGTCTTGTTTTTATTTTTAAAGATTTTCTGGAAAGGGTCTCTAATGATTTTTTAATTTTTAATTTTTAATTTAGAATCAGTGATGCTGACAACAAGTGGAAAAATTGGTTCTTGTAGATCAATCAAGGTTTTAGATTAAATGATTTATATTATTGTGTTTCAACTTCGGCATACCTAGACTATTCTTATCCTGTTGCTTCGTTTACATTTGGAAGAGGCCAAGGAATTCTAAGTTGCAAAAGAAATGGCCATGGCATGAATTGCATGTGTAGGTCAGTTGTTTATTTCAAGTATAAATTGTCAGGGTTCAAGTGCATACTTGTTCTGTTATTTCTTTCTTATGATTATATAATCTTAGGAAACAATTGTACATACATGTTATAGAACTTGGTCTTGCTCTATTTCTACCTATAGAGAGAAATTCAAGGAGTTAGTTTAATTTGAAGCAACCCAGCATATCCAAAATGGCCTTGGCATCCGCCCCTCAAGTAGTTCTAGGTTCAGTAGCCTTTGGGATTTTCTGGATTTTAGCCGTTTTCCCTGCAGTCCCCTTCCTACCCATTGGGAGGACCGCGGGCTCTCTCCTCGGAGCCATGCTTATGGTCATCTTTCGAGTAATTTCACCTGAGGAGGCCTATGCCGCCATTGACCTCCCAATTCTTGGCCTCCTCTTTGGCACAATGGTCGTCAGTGTCTTTCTCGAGAGAGCTGACATGTTTAAGTACCTCGGTCAGTTGCTTGCTTGGAAGAGCCGGGGTGCCAAAGATCTGCTTTGCCGAGTTTGCCTTGTTTCGGCTCTTTCCAGTGCTCTCTTCACCAATGACACCTCATGTGTAGTCCTTACAGAGTTCATTTTAAAGGTTGCGAGAAACAGCAATCTGCCACCACAGCCTTTCCTTTTAGCCCTTGCTTCAAGTGCCAATATTGGCTCTTCAACAACTCCCATTGGTAACCCTCAAAATCTTGTCATCGCTGTCCAGAGCAAGATTTCCTTTGGAAAATTCTTGTTTGGAATCTTTCCAGCAATGTTGGTGGGTGTTGTCGTGAATGCTTGCATCCTATTATGCTATTTTTGGAAATTGTTGTCAATAGAGAAGGATGAAGAAGTGGCTAATGTGGTAGAACTAGCAGAAGATGATGTGAGTTCCCACCGGTTTTCACCCGCAACAATGTCTCATGTCACTTCTCCAAACTCTCGAGAATGGAATGGAGATCTTTCTGAGAGTGAGACACTTAGAACTAGAAGGAATTATACTGAGGATGGAAGACAAAGTGCAAATAGTGGTGGAGAGTCAATAATGGTATCAAGCACTTTAACGGAGGTAGGAGGGAGTGGGGGAACTTTGCAGCAGGAGGAGGAAGGTGAATCCACAAGATCAGTGAGAAGTCATAACGATCAGATAAACGGTTCTATTGAAGGTATTTTTCTTCAATCTTCAGATCAGAAGAAATGGAAAAGATTGATGTGGAAGACATGTGTGTATCTAGTAACTCTTGGAATGCTCATCTCTTTTCTAATGGGGCTTAACATGTCATGGACTGCGATTACCGCTGCTCTTGCCCTTGTTGTGCTTGATTTTAAAGATGCCCGCCCTTGCCTCGAGAAGGTAAGTACAATGTTATTCCTTATATTTTTGAATAGTCACCTATTTCTTTCTGAACTGTACTATTAGCGGAAATCTACAGAACGAATTCATTCTTTGCTACATGAATAATTTTTTACGCATATTCCTGTGAGTTATACTATTAATTTCCTCTTTCTCAAATCCAATATGAGCTGACTTTTGTTGCTTTCTAATGCAAACCAGGTTTCGTACTCCTTGTTAATTTTCTTTGTTGGGATGTTTATAACTGTTGATGGCTTTAACAAACTGGCATACCCAGTGCGTTCTGGGATTTCATAGAACCCCATGCTCGAATTGATAGTGCAGGAGGAATTGCAATGCTCTCCCTTGTGATCCTTATCCTCTCAAATGTTGCCTCCAATGTACCTACAGGTAAGTTTGATTGCCAACTTCTTCTACTGACTAGTGTTAAATATGTGGGACTGGGATAATTAAATGGGTTGACTCAGTTTATGGTGACAATGACATTGCTGTATGGTGATTCCTCATTTTCTGTTCTATGAAATAAATGCATATATCTTTTGTGACTTGAATACTTCTAATTCCCACAATATTAAATTTTTAGGGTTTAAAAAGATAATCATGATGTGTTTAGAATCTTGAGATCTTTGTGCGAGCAGCTTTACTCAAAAGTCACTGGATATATACTCTTGGGCTCATAGCCTTTCCTATGGTCAGAACCCTTGTGTTTCCTCTCTTCCAGGATATCAACTTCTTCTTCTTCTCCTTCTTTTTCTCCTGATATCTGTCCTGCACCCATGGACAGATTATGTACGTGTTCATTGTATGTCTGGGAGCTGTGAAACACCTTGGACTGGATACTCCAACCTTTGAATGTGATTTTTGGTTTCAGAATTTCAGCTTGTCTTTTGCTGCACTTGTTCGATCTTTATCTATTACTTAATTTATGACACAGTGAACTATTTTTGCCTTTATATCTGAAAATCGGCCCACTTACCTGCATTAAGCAACAGGCGCTCGCATGCGCGCGCGCACACACACACAAGGGTTTTAATCAGTCTTCTAGAAGACCATAATTACATTACTACCATTTCATGGAGGTGAGTTCTTTCATTCTCCGCTTTGTTTCTTAAGCGACCAGCTAATTTACATGTAAGCTCATGGCTGGACAAACTGATCAACTAAAATTCAAAGACATGATATATTTATTTCACTTTTCTGATTCACATGTCTAACCCACCTGGATTTCATGTTAAATCACAGCACAATATTTCACCAAGAAGCATTCTTATCTTTAATTTAATATCAGAGGCCCATCAAAGTCGACTTACTTTAAAACAGAGACGTTAGCTAGATGACCTCTTGATCAGAAGCAAATAATATACACTTTTTCTGTGATAGACACTGCAACTTTGCCTGGTCTTTCTGTTCCATGATGCAACCATTCGTCTAAGGGTATATACATAGAATAGTGATACTTGGTTCCCGTGCCTGCGGACCCCGCTATGTGGCCTGCTTCCCATCCGGAAATAAACAGGGGCCAGCAAAGCATGGAAAAACTTTTCATTTTTTATTCTTCTGCCAGCCAACCAGATGCTGGTGTGCAGACCACCCCAAGTCCAGTTAACATTTTCATAATAAAATGTAGATTCTAGTTTGTCTACTTTACTGTTCATTCATGAGAACACCAATTAGTTTACAACCATTGAATTGTTAATATAGGCTATGTTGCACGGACACGACAACATTGAAATGGACATGACACGTGAACACGTGGCAAATTCTTAAAAATACATACGACATGTTTCGGACATGACACGGCTCAATTATAGAAGCGTCAGTGCTACAAAGAATATATGCTTTGGCGCCTATTTGTATTTTACAAGTCCTTTTAAGACTTGGCAACTTGGAGATCTTACAACGCGAGAATTGCATGCACAAATACGTTCTTGTACATTATGTGTCATGCATATGCACGATGGTTTGTACTCCTTGAGCCACTAGTAAGGATTGGAAAATCGGCCAATACCATATATACCAGCCGTCTCATCTTGGAGTTTGAGCTATCTGGGATGAAAGACCCCCATTTTTTTACGTCTGAGTAAGTCAAGTTAAAAAGTGAGCAACATGTCTTAGGTATTGGTCATCTTAGCCACACACACACACACACACACACACACACACATATATAGACTTGTATCCTTTCAAAAGGATTTGATCACGGATCCTTCCCACTCAAATTCAACCCTCCAACATTCGAATACAAGATCCACTCCGTTGAAGTTGATCTATACTATTTCAAGTATCTATAAACCAAAAATCAAGAGTTTTAAATACTTTTTGCCCATCCATCAAGCGACGCAAAATGGACGGTCGAAAGTAGTGAGTTGGTTAGATCTATGTCTTTAGACATACAAATTCTCGTTCCGGCCATTTCATTATGATCTAAACATTTAAAAACCCTATAAACTAATTTTTGTTAGATTTCAAATGTTCTACACCGTTAAACTAACCAACTCACTATTTAGGCCGTCCGTTTTTCCCCTACTTGATGGATGGGCAAAAAGTATTTAAAACACTTGATTTTTGGTTTATAGATACTTGAAATAGTATAGATCAACTTCAACGGAGTGGATCTTGTATTCAAATGTTGGAGGGTTGAATTTGAGTGGGAAGGATTCGGGATCAAATCCTTTTGAAAGGATACAAGTATATATATATATATATATATATATATATATATATATATATATATATATATATATATATATATATATATATATATAGAGAGAGAGAGAGAGAGAGAGGAATCTGTACCTCAGCCGCCAACTGAGAGACTCTGTCAGCTGGCGTAAAGTGACTGAATTTTAACCACTATTTTGACTGCTGGTACCATGGTCACAGTTTTATATGAGGACTGTGATTATATTGCAGTGGTTTTATGAGGACTACTGCCATGGTCGCAGTTTTTTGCTGAAGACTGCGACCTGACCAGGTCGCAGTCTTTTTCTGAGGGTTGCTACTATGGTCTTGATCGCAGTCTTTTTTTGAGGGCTGCTATCATGGTCGCAGTCCTAATTACACTGAAATTATATGATTTTTTAGGACTGCGATCATGTTACAGTTGACTATGACCGTGTTGTTATAGTCATGGTTCAAAAACTCGTCCGGGTCGGAGACGAGTCGTATCCGTCTCGGCCCGCTCCGAGACGAGTCTGAGTCACGAGTCGGTCGGCTCAACTCAGAGGAGACCGACTCGGCCGAGAATCGGAGTTGACTCAGCCGACTCGGCTGAATCGGTTGTGACTCGGCCGAGTCAACCGAGTCGACTCCGATTCTCGGCCGAGTCGGCTCGAAACGTATATTCACCCGTGACGAACGGGTATAAAAAAAAGAAAAGAAAAAACTTACCTCTCTCGCTCAGATCTGGAGATCGTCGCCGCTGCTCAGATCTGGCCGCCGGTCGCTCCTCCCTAGTCTCAGGTGATGTTCCTCCCTCTCTCTGTCTCTTTCTCTCTCCATCCCTTTGTTTCTCTCTCCCTCTCCTTCTCTTACCCGCTCTCTCTCCACCCCCTCTCCATCTCTCATCTCTCTGTCTGTTTACCTCCCCCTCCCTCTGTCTCTTTCCCCTCCCCCTCCCTCTTTACCCACTATCTTTCTCTCCCTTTCCATCTCCTGTCTCTCTCTGTCTCTTTCTCCTCCCCCTTCCTCTCTCCATGTTTCCGATCTCTCCCCCTCTCCCCCCTCCGAGGTATAAGAGAAGCAGATGATAATGATGGTGGTGGTGAAGATGTGAGGGTTTATCCAGTTCTAATAGTGATATGGTGAAGATGACGATGATAATGATGACAGTGATGGCGGTGATGGCGGCAGTGGTGATGATGACAATAATGAGGGCAACAATTGTACTGATGAAGGAACTTATAGTCTTAAAGGTCCTATACAAATGTTGAGTTTGACACTAGGTCAACATTATGGTGTGACATATATCCATGACTACTGACTATAACTTGAGAGATCTACGAGTACTAATATCGGTTGTCTACTTACCACAGAGATGATTATGATGATGATTTTGTGCCTCATCGCAATTCAATGTGAAAATAGCTACATTAGCATGTATTTATGAATGTAGTTTATGCAATTTACTATGTTGTGCATGTATTTTGAAATGCTTCTACCAACGATGCGTGTATTTATACTTTTACTTTATGTTTAGTATGCTAGGTGATATGTTTTGGACAAGTGATACATGAATTAGATGTCTACATTTTTTTAAGATTTATCGTGATTTTTTCAGAATTTTTTGAGTTTTCTATGTAGCGTTTTGCGCGTATCGCCCGAGACCGATTCGAGTCGCCGAGACCGATCTGTCTCAGTGCCCGCCAAGTCGGCGGCCGAGACCGCGACTATGAACCATGGCTGTAGGTTTGCAATCATATTAAAGTGAAGCTGAGAGAGTCTCTCTCAGCTGGCGGCTGAGGTACATTTTTCTCATATATATATATATATATATATATATATATATATATATATATATATATATATAAGCCGGCATAACGTGGCTTCATATTAGCCGCAGAGAAGTCAAAAATTAGGCGGTAAAAGGAGGCCCTCAACCACTTTTCGTTACCCAATGACTAAAATACCTTCACTTTCACTTTTAACCTGGCTACAACTGTTCCTCCACTAAAAAAATTACAGATCTGAAAATTTTGCGTTTTTTCAAAACAAAATTACAGATCTTGATTACTAAATTTTAGAAAAATAAATTATTTTAAAAGAATGCAACCATGGTCGCATTAATGTTCAGGTTTTTTTTAAAGATGTTTTAATCACAATAAAAATCTATTACTACCACTTGAAACAATTTATTTTATTTTATTTTTTTGTTTTCTGAAACTGCAATCGAAGTCACAGTTTCTGAAAAGAAAAATTTTGGATTTAAATTTTTTTAATATCATTTTCACTTGTTTTACATTGCGACCTTTGGTCGCAGTGTTGCAGCCTTGTTTTCATTTTTTCGATTAGGGTCGCAGTATTTTTTCGACCTTGCTAAGCTAAATAGGATACTGCGACTGTGGTCGCAGTCTTATGAAATAAGAGTCGCAGTCAATTGAAGCAGTGACAATAATCTCGTAAGTTAATTAATTAAGATGATTAGAAGATTGCGACTTCGGTCACAGTCTTATATAACAACAGTCTCTTTGAGAATGTTTTGTCTGATAACAGTGCGATCTTAGTCATAATATTTTTTTATTAAGGAATCTAAATAGAATACTGCGACCATGGTCGCATTCTTATGAAACAAGAGAGATATTCAATTGAAGCAGTGAACAAGGTCTCGAAAGTTAAGTAATTAAGATGGTTAGAAGACTGCGACCAAAAACTGTGACATTGGTCGCAGTCTTATGTAATAGCACCCTTTTTTGAAAATTTGTTTGATAACACTGCGACCTTGGTCACAGTATTTTATAGCTTATTTTTCATTTTTGCGACCAAGGTCGCAGTTTTTTTATTAATAAATTTTAATTAGATTGCGACTTTGGTCGCTGTCTTGTAAAACAAATGGTTTGAAATAAAATTTCATACTGCGACTATGATCACAGAATTCAATTTTATCTGATAATTTATTATTATGAATGCGATCAAAGTCGTAGTCCTGATGAAAAGGACAGCTTTTAAAATAATTTTTTTCATGTGACTTCAGTAGCATCTCTGATAGATTGGTTATATATTTATGTGTATTTTATTTTGTCTTTCGGATTTTAAATCGAATAGCCAATATTTTGATGATGAAAAATTTCAGATAGACTTTCCTTTGAAAGAAGAAGAAGAAGAATCACGATGAAAATACTGAAGCTGACATCCCGAGGGAACATGAACCTATCAAAATAGCTGCTGGAGATTTAGGTCTGCAACTAAAAATGAATATCTGATCCCGCTCTCGCTTTTTTAGAACGACATTCTCTACAAGTCAAAAATTTAGATCTGATAGCGTGAGGAGACAGAGAGAGAGAGAGACATATAAAAGGGAGAAAAAATAATAATAAAGAATATAAAACTAATACATCATTCAAAGAAAAGACAAACGATAAGGGTTTTAGGTAATTTCAATTATTTTCAAAAGTGAGGCGTCATTTTAGATTGTCGAATTATGTGGCTCATAATGTGCCACGTCACCGCAGGCTGAGAGCTCTCAGCTGTCGGCTGATATACATATTTCTGATATATATATATATATATATATATATATATATATATATATATATATATATATATATATATATATATCCAGTCAATACGAGTCATGTAGATCCTTGACCTTTAAAAGAACAGGTGATCTAAAGATGAGGTGAAGGGCATTGTAAGATGTAGACCCTGGATTATAGATTAATAGCCTATCTAAGTATGATGGTAGAAGTAATCTTAAGCTGTAGACCCTTAACCATAAATTAATAAACTATTGAAATATGGGTCAAAGATTTCTAATGGAGAGATCATAGTTAAGAAGAGAAAGATACATGAAGCACAATTTGAGATCCTAGGAGTTAGTATTCGGGTGACTTGGTGATATTAACATCAAGAGGAGCCTAGATTATATTTTAGGGGCCATGTGGTTAAGAACTTTAGGATTTATGGTTTGAGATTTTTCAAAATTGCTCATGGGTTCAAAGAGATGGAGTTTGAAAAGCTTTGAAGGGAATTACATCACATTCTGTTAGCATGCAGATTCAGATGAGATTACGTGGTCATTCAGGGAGGTCAGGTATGCCTTTATAATGAGGATATATCTAGTAGGCCTACAAAGAAATGTCTCCTGATTCAAACTAACTTCTCAATTCCTCCACTAAAGTATTTACCGAGCTCAAAGATTTGTAAGCCCTTAGGGCCATTGATCACCACATATCTTCGTAAGTTATAAGTATGTGCACTTTGTTGGTCCATGGGTACAATCATCGTTTTTTTTTTTTTTTTTTTTGATGATTACAAAACTCATGTGGCTATTTAATACTAATCAAGTTTAAGTGTTTTTGGGATAACAGGATTCAAGAGTTATGATTTCGTTTAATTCTTCCTCAAAGGAAAGTGATGTGGGACGAAGGGTGTAATTCCGGTTTTGTGGTGGGATTTTGTGGAATTGGGAAAGAACATGGATTTTGGGGGTTGGGTATGACCACGGATCGCAACCCGGGCCTCAGTTTCATCTTCTGGTTTGATTAATCCATGAGATTAAGTCAAACAACACAAAATTTTCATTGAGAAATAAATTTTAATTCAAATCATCGTTATTTTAGAAATCTAATACATGGCTATATATAGCCTACATTACGTGCATCATACATTTAATTATTGATAAATTCAAATCTACTCAAATCACATTCAATAACCATTAAATCTCAACAAAATATATCCAAATCTAAATTCAAATAAAAATCTAGATTATGCAAATTTGGGCTGCCGATTTCCCATTATTCTCCCTGTCTTGAAAATATTCATCTTCGATGTGTAGTGGTAGTAGAAGGTACGCACAGCTGGGTCGAACCATATCACAAATCCTCAATCAGGCCAAAATGGTGGTCGGAGAATCAAAACTGATGCATCACGGCTGACCCAAGGTGGTAGAGGTGGAACTAGTTTTCATGACCATCTGGCTGCAGTCGATGGTACCTCGAACAAGCCACATGCAACATATGCTGAGGCAACTCTTTCCCGCTAAAGGCTGAACCAATTGTACTCTTCACCGTAAGAAATTCAAACTCCTGTGAATCTTTCGCCTCTAGAAGGATGTGCAAAGGATCGTATGCATCAGGTGATCTCAGAGATACTGGAACTCTCACAGATGGCATAGATGATACTAGCTTCATGGCAAGCTTTGCTAAGAGATTTGCTAAAGTCTTTACAAGAAACTCTTCTATCTCTGGCTCTGGCTGGGGATCATCAATAACTGTGTTGGCTCTGACTCTGGCTCAGTTGTAACTTCTGGTTCTGGTTCTGGCTTTCTGTCAACTTTTGCTGCCATGTATTATTTTTTACACTTCCGGATGTCCTCTAGAGCCTCCCGAAACTCCGCGAATAGAAGGTATAAAGCATATTAATTACGAAGTAAGTATTGCAAGCTAAACCAACATCGACAAGAACTATGATTGTTTTTTCACCACCAGTAAGCGTCTCCAACAAGTTTCATTTGGGCATATCGACACTTCTATTCAGATGCCAGAACAAATAGCTGAAAAAAGCTTCAATATTGCTTTCCTAGTCTTCATAACCATAATGGTCATCAATACCCCAAAAGTATGGGACAGCCGCAAAGATATCCCGTTCAACTTCTTTGTCATCACAATTAGTATACATATATTTGCCGCAAAAGTAAAACCTTATGAAGATAATTCAGTGCATATGCTGAGAATTTACCTCAAGCCTGAATGGTTCGGACGGGACTCCAATCAGGCTGGAAATGGAGTCTGAAACGATACTGAACTGCTGTGAGGATTGTACCAGCACCAAACATAGGCTCCTGGAGATCTGACCTGCTGTCTGCTGGCCGCGAACTCTTCTCAGTAGCTCCGAGGTTCAGTCACGAACCCAACGTTTGAAATAGAGCTCAAAACAGATTCCGAACAAGCGAGAAACAACCTCTAGAATGGGCTGTGCCACTGCTATTCACTGAGTTGACTCAGTTGAACTGAGTGGACTCAGCTTTCACTAAACTCAGGTTGACCGGGTCGGGCAGTGGGCGCCGGGTCGGGTTTGATGGAGTTCACACCCTAATTGATTTAGTTAAATCAGACTTGATCTGATTTAAATGAGCCAGGGTTGTTTTCCATTGATTTTGCAAAAGGGGAAAACTTACCAAAAAAAGGGGTCGAGGAGCTAAATTACAAGTAATTCTTTGCAGTAAGAAGATTACAGGTAGATCTCCTCTGATATTTCTGGGGAAGTGTGTCGGTAGGAATCTGATCAGCGCGCGATCACTTTATCCTTTTGACGATGCGATCGATCAGACAATCGGACTATCGCCTGATAGGATTCCCTTCTCGCCTGGTTCGGGGAATCAGAGAATAGAAGGTCGGTAGAGCCCTCTTGTTACTTCTCGAGCTGCCCCGCTTGGGAATTCCTTCTCGCCTGGCTCTGGAGATTCCTTAAGAGGGAGGAAGATCTTAGGGTATTAGCACCTTGATTAGAGAAGTAATTCTCTGAATTCTTGGAAGTAAGAGAGTAGATCTCCGATCTCCTCTCTATCCTTAGCCATCTCTCCTCTCTTTTTTTCCAGCCTTCTCTGTATATGCATCTGGTAGGCTATTTATAAGGAGGAATAGGGTATAATTGCCCTAAAAATCTGGAAATAGATTAAGTCAATTTGTTTACATCTGGAAAGTAGCCTCGCCGCGAGGCTAGAGACAGCTTTCGCGAAGCTAGGAATAGCAAGTAGTGCTGATCTCTTAATCCGCTCTGCTAAATGAGGGATACTCCCTTGATTCTTTTCAAATAACTGAAAGATCTCCCCTGATCTTCTCACCTGATTGGGAGAGTCAAAAGATGATTGCAAGCAACTGCCAAATTTGATCTCAATTAGATTTGATTTCATCTAGAGATTTGATTGGTCAAAGGTGACCATAAGAGACCCACAACGGAGTTGTTGCGTTGAGCTCATGACGGAGCTGAGAGAAGCGTCTGGCGAAGTTAAAAGAAAGCTCTTCAGCGGAGCCGGGTAAGACTTGTGGCGAAGCTACCAGTCAGCCTTTTGCGCAGCTGCGTAGGGCTTTGAGCGAAGTTAACTTTCTGTGGAGTTAACTGAGAATCTCCGGGCGAAGCTGTAAGTTAGCTCGCAGCGAGATTGTGAAGGAGCTTCCTGCGATGCTAAGCAACTTTAGTTTCTCATGCGAGACTTATCTTGTGGGCTCCTGTTTGTTTCGTTGCAAAACGTCGCAAGTCGTAAGTCGTAAAATGAGAATGGAAAAAGTAAACTGTAGCAGAGAAAATATATTGTGTTTTACGGTGTTTGGTTGATAAAGTGAAGTGTAAATGGAAAAGTATATTGTGTTTTACGGTGTTTGGTTGATAAAGTGAAAGTGTAAATGGTAAAGTATATTGTGTTTTACGGTGTTTGGCTGGTAATGTAAAAGTGTAAGTGGAGAAGTTGACCACAAAATTAACAGTATCAGTAATTTAAATATTATAAATACTATTAAATTAAATCTACTATTGCAAATTAAATTGTATTAATAAATTTGAGATAAAAAATTAATAATCTTAATATTTTATTTATAGCAATAATATTAATAAAATATTAGTATAAATAGTAAAATATTACTAAAATATTAACTAAATAAATAATATAAAATTTTAAGAAAATCTAAAGAACATTAATAAAATTTTAAGAATACTAATAAAATATAAATATTAAAAAATCTTACAAAACTAATAAAATATAGTTATAATATTATAATATTAAAAATACTTGAAAATTATTATAATATAAATTTTATTATAATATTATTGTAATATTATAGAAATATAAAATTAACAAAGTAAAATATAATTATAATTTAATAATAAATCATCATTATAGTATTATTATACCGAGTTATTATTACAATATTAACATAATAAAATATTAATATAATAATAAAATATATTATGATATTAATAAAGTAATTTTTTATATTAAAAAATAAATAATTAAATATATGTAAAGTATAATATTGTTATATTAATAAAATATTAACTCTAAATAAAATAATAAAAAATGGAATAAGTATTAATAAAATAATAAAGTATTAAATAAAAATATTAAATTAAAATAGTAAATATTAAATATTAAAACAATATTAAAAACAATAAAAAATTAAAGATTAAAAATATAAAATAATTAAATAATTAAATAAGAAATTGAACACTATTTAAAATATTAAATATTTAATAATATTAAATTATATATTAATTATCACGTAACCGTTTTGAACTTTAAGTGTACTACAAGTGAGAGTTACATGACCACAAATTAACTGTAGCAACTGCAAGTGGGAAAATAGGTGTGTAAAAGTTAGATTTACATGACCACAAATTTAACTGTAGCAACTGCAAGTGGGAAAAGAAGAGTTGCATTTTGTAACTTGTTTTTCAGCGAAACAAACAAAGGAAAATGAAAAAGAAGTTTTACGACTTGCATTTTGCGGTGTTTTGCGGCGAAACATACACGCCCTTAAGTGTTGTGTTAACTTAGTGTCCCTGGACCTGTTTGGGCTTTCTCACGGGCTTTTAAGGACGACTTTGGCTTACTATCTGCTTCACTGGATCAGTAGAGTCCAAGTTGCTGATTTGTCCCTTTGAGATGGGTGAAGAACTGGCCGTCGGCTTGTCTGCCACTTATCTTTTGTAGATGTCAACAAGATAGACCTCGTTCAGGCCAGGTAGGAATCTTGTCTTTTTTAGAGTGTCAACAAGGGTTCGATCAAATCCCAATTTACATCTACCCACTCTTTCCACCTCGCTAGCTAGGGCTCGAGAGTTCTCTGGCGACGGTGGCTGTTGATCGGCGAATGGCCGGAGAAGTCGATGGCTAGGGCGGATCTGGGGTTGTTGAAGGCGGAGGAAGGGGATCAAGGGGGAGATCCGCGGATCTCGTGGGAGATGATGTCTGCGTGGTGGCGTGGAAATCTTTGACGACGAGGAGATTTCCGCGGTGAAGATGATGCTCGGTGAAGGCGATGCTCGGTGAAGGCGTAGGAGGTGTGCAGCGACTGGGAGCTGATGGCGTTGGTGGATTGCGTCGACGTGGAATGATGTTGTCGGCGTTGGTGGAGGCAACGATGGGGATGTTGGAGGTATCTACGGCGTCGTGGCTGGGTGGAGGCGGACGATCTCCTTGCTGTTGAGGAGGATGTTCAAGACCTGGATTTGATCTCGTGGAAGAGCGCTGACGTCAATGCTGACTGGAAGAGGAGGCTCAGTCGTGGTTGTTCGGCGACGGTTAGGCTCTGACGGAATTTGGATTCGAGGTGTTGAAGACAAAGGGAGGTTGACGAGGAGATCCGACATCGCTAGTGTCGAGAATGAGGCGAATCTAAAGCTTGATCGTCAACGAGGAAGTCACGAAGGGCTTCGAGACACCTCCAGTGGCGGCGGCGGTGAAAGCACCGACGAGGTTGGAGGTGGCATGTAATTGCGAGTGATGGATCGGCGACTGGATCCAATCGGCGGAGGGTCGGTGGAGGGAGATGAACAGTGCTGCGAGGAGTTTTTTTGGGATTTTTTTGACTTATTTTAAAAAACCAGAAAAGAGAAGATCAAGAAGATTGGATAGCAGGTTTTGGCTCTGATACCAAAATGATGTGGGACGAAGGGTGAAATTAGGTTTTTGTGGTGGGATTTTGTGAAATTGGGGAAGAACAGGGATTTTGGGGGTTGGGTATGACCACAGTCGCAACCCGGGCCTCGGCTTAACTGCCTGGTTCGATTAATCCATGAGATTAAACCAAACAACACAAATTTTCATTGGGAGATAAATTTTAATTCAAATTATCATTATTTTAGAAATCTAATACATGGCTATATATAGCCTACATTACGTGCATCACAGATTTAATTATTGATAAACTCAAATCTACCCAAATCACATTAAAATAACTACTAAATCTCAACAAAATCCAATTCTAAATTCAAATAAAAATCTAGATTATGAAATTTGGGCTGTCGATTCCCCATTAAAAGGTATTGAAGAGTTAAAGTTCATTCAAGCATAAGATTCAAGATTAGAAAGTCAAAGCGTGGATATTTGAAGAAGCCCACTTGAAGAAATCTTGAAGATATAACATTGCATGTAAAAGTTTAGAATGTTTAAGTTAGAGTGTAGGATGGATTGCTCAAGAAGTTCTACGCACACAAGATTTTTTTAACTAGTTTTTATTCAATTTGTTTTTAATAAACACATGATATATTTCTTATCAAAATATTGTCTCTCACATATACATTTTTTTTGTTTATTCTACTCAATTTTTTTTATTATTTATATAATTTAACAAAATTATCAATAGTTTTGAAAGAGCTTTGAAAAACAAATTTATTGAGATTTTTGTGCCAGGCTGGTCGATCACCTGCAGCTGTGCCGGGTCGATCGAGGGGTCAACCGTCTGTGCATACAGACACATGTTTGTGCACATGGGCCAGTCGACTGGGGTCGATCGCTAGCTCTGAGCTCTTTATAGAGCTCAGTAGCTCTTCTTGCTGACTGACTGCCCAGTCAACTGTGGCTAACATCAATTTTCTGGTTTGCCTTTCAATCAATCGCTCGGTTGACAGTCAGAGTGCCCATATTTGGAAATTTGAATTTTCAACAGATTTATGCTTTTTAAAACTATTTTGTCTTATTCCTAAATGGGTATATTTCACTTTATTAGGGTTTTATTAGTTTGATAAAGCGCAGATTAATTTTCTAATGATATTTACCAAGTGCTTATAAATAGAAGTCATTTGTAGAGGATTTAAAAATTAAGAATATCAAGAAATATCAAGAAAATCAAAGAAAAAATTCCTTGAAAATTGTTTGAGAAATTCTAGAAAAATCTCAGAGTTTCAAGTTTTAAAAAGAGCTTTCATTTTCATTCTTTTCTACTAGTTTTTTCAGCTTTCAAAGATCCAGTTATCACTGTTTTTTTCTCTCACAAATTTCTTGAGTTTCAATTCTTTATTCTATTCCATAGGAAATTGTATTGAGGGAAGTTTTGTGATCTTTGCGGTCACTAAGTGGTTGTAAACTTTATTGGCTTTGTGCTCGCCTCTTGTCTAGAGGAGTGAAGGTTAGAGTTGGAGCTCTGGGTCTTGTGTAGACCATTGAATTAAGTCCTTTTGTGGACATCCTTGGTGGATAGTGGAAATCCTTCATGCGGTGAAGGCGAGACGTAGAGCAAGTTACTAGAACCTCTAAACAAATTCTTTGTGTTTGCGGTTACTATTCTTTTTTACTTTTTCTTACACTTTACTTGCTCTATATTGCTTTATTTCATCTTGCTCAGGTTTCATACTATTTACTTTATTTCATTATTTTTTGTTTATTGGTTTTTCTCATTTAAGAAAGAAGGCAATTATGCACCTCAACTCTTATTCAAGAAGAATTGAGAGAAGTTCTAGAGCTCATTGTTGGGAATTCAGCTTCACTTCTTGTTTTGAGTTGACTGTTGTAGTTATTTTTAAATTATTGCATATTTGCTTTGTGATTAGCATATCACCTATTCACCCCTTCTAGGTGATTTTTAATTGGTATCAGAGATTGGACTCTAATTTGAGTTTAACCACCTTAGAGAGATCCTAATTCACTAATCATTATTTGCTTCACATACTTACATCCATGGCTGAAGGTATTAAAACTCCTCCCAAGTTTGATGGTCTTTACTTTTCAATATGAAATGTTAAGTTGACTGTATTTTTGCAATCTTTTGGTTAACGGGTCTGAAAAGCGGTGACTTAAACCATTTGTTTTCCCCGAGGGTGATGAGGACACTTGGTCCAATATCATGGTTAATGAATTTGATGCTAATGCTGAAGCACACTATGCATTGTTACAAGCTTTGAATGATGATATCTCTAGAGTAATTAATTGTAAAATTGCATATGAGATTTGGTCACATTTAGTTGTAACTCATGAGGGAACATCACAAATGAAAAGAGCTAAAATATATATTATGTGTTCCCAATATGAGAATTTTTGCATGAATGATAATGAATCTATTGATGAGATGTTTACAAAATTTACTAAAATTACCAATGATTTTGCTTTTTTATCAATTGACAATGATCAAAAGATGATGAAGGTGATTCAGGCTCTTCCACCTTCTTGGGAAATCAAGTCCACGACCTTGAAGGAGAAGATGGAGTTCATTGATTTTATAGGTAAAACCTTAAGACCTATGAAGTGAAATGAAAAGCAAGAGAAGAGAAGGCACCTTAAAAGAAGAAATTACTTGCCTTCAAGTTTACTCCAATCATCTCCGACGACGATGAAGATGAACAAGAGGAGGATGAAGAATTATCTCTCCTCGTGAAGAATGCAAGGAGAATGTACCACCAGACAGAGTTCAACAATAGAAGAAGATGGCAAGAGAAGAGAAAAGAAAGATTGTTTTCTACAATTGTAGAAAGCCGGATCATATCATTGCCGATTGCCCAGGAATGAAGAGCAAACCCACTACCTCTAAGAAGCCGTACAAGAAGAAAACTTTAAAAGCTACTTGAGATTCGAGGAGTGAATCCGAGGAAGATGTGGACACGACTGATATGTGTTTCATGACTAATGATAATGCACCCAAGGTATTTTCGGAAACCACTCTTGATGTTATGATTTATCCATGGATGAACTAGGAGAAGTATTTGAAGAACTTTCAAACAACCATGATTTTCTTTAAAAAATATTTAAAATGAAGAAAGAAAATGAGCTTTTGTAAAACTAATTAATTGTTGTTTCTACAGAAAAAGGAAAGTTTATATATTTCTCTTCAAAGGATTTGAAAAGATTTTGATGCTTACAAGGTTTCATGTAAAGTCAAATTTTCTTGCATTGATGAAAATGAAATTTCTTTGATGAAAAATAAGATATATATTTTAAGTAATGTTTTAAAGAAATGTGAATTTGATAAAGTTAGGCTAGAAGCTATGTTTTTAAAGAGACAAACTCAAAGGAAATCACAATCACATGTTTCACACACAAAAGTACAACATTCAAATCATGCACATCATGCACACATCATGCACCATGCATTTATTAATGCCAAAGTGTACTCATGCGCCTATTGTGACCGAAAAGGTCACTTAACAAAGTTTTGCTATGATAGATTAAATGTTTCAAATAATCATATTTGGATTCGAAATACTAACATTTTAGGACCCAAAAAAGATTTGAGTACCAAAGTCAACGACGACTTTAAATGATATAGGTACACACCAAGACCCCAAGACGTAGGGAGCGGTGATATCTTAATAGTGGTTGCTCACGACATATGACACGTTATTTCAACAACTTTTCAATCCTATCAATGTCAAGTGAAAGTGACAGCGTCACCTTCGGAGATGATTTCAAAGGTAAAATCATTGGTACATGTAATATCAAAATTGACTCATCTCCTTTAATTAAAATTATTGCTTTGATTGAAGGTCTTAAACATAATCTTTTAAGCATTAGTCAAGGGTTATTTTTGATGACTCTACTTGTGATATAGTAGATAGGAAAAGTAATTCTCGTGTGCTTTTCAATTTTTGTGAAAATAATGTTATATCATTGATGTGATGAATTTAGAATGCAATGTTATATGTTTAACCGCTTTTAGTGAAGATTCTTGGTTATGACATAGATAATTTGCTCATGTTTTTTTTGACCATCTATCCTGCAATGGTTCTAAGTAGTGAAGGGTATTCTAAAATTGAGATTTGAAAAGAACCACATTTGTGATGCATGTTAACTTGAAAAACAAATCAAGTTTTTTTTCAAATCTATTTAGGATATCATGACATCACGATCATTAGAACTAAAAGTTAACATGGATTTGTTTGGTCTGACCAAGACCAAAAGTCTAAGTGTCATTTTGTTTTCGTTCTTGTTGACGATTTTTCTAGATTCACTTAGATTTTCTTTTTGGAAGCTATCTCGTATTTTCATGTTTTTCAAAAACGAGTGAAAAAAGAAAAAAGATTTTCCGATTTTGCGTATTAGCAGTGATAGAGGTGGTGAGTTTGTCAGCCACTTCTTTATTACTTATCGTGAGAAAAATGGAATTAAACACGAGCTTAATGTCCTAGAACTCCACAACAAAATAGAATCACCGAAAGGAACTCCAAGAGATCACTAGGATTTGATTAGTAGATACAGACTCTCTCAATATTTATGGGCCAAGACCGTAAACACATCATGTTACATATCAAAAAGAATTTATTTTTACAAAAAATCTAGTAAAACTAATTTTTAAGATTTATTATTTAAGAACCTAATGTTTCCTATTTCAAAATTTTTAAATATAAATGTTTTGTTTTAAATACTAATGATAATTTAGAAAAATTTGATGCCAAGCCTTATGAAGCTATTTTGTTGGCTATTCTAACACCAGCAAGGGATATAGCCTTCAATAACTCAATTTTACTAATGAAGAATCTATGCATCTAAAGTTTGAGAAATCTAACTTTTTTGTGAAGAGTGTTTTAGATTGTGAGATTGATTCTTAGGTGAAGACATGGAAAAAATGTCTATGAAGGCCTCACGGGTGCAAGAAGAAGAAAAGCCAAAAGATAATGTAAATGGTGAAGTTCAAGAAGTTGAAGTGGAACCAACTCAACCACTATCAAAAGATTGGAGATATGTTATAAGTGATCCCAAAAAATCTCATCATAGGTGATGTATCAAAGAGAGTAACTAATTGATCTAAACTTCATGATATTTATGGTCATTTTGATTTCATTTCACACATTGAACCCAAAAACACCCTCAAGGCTGAGGGTGACTCATATTGCTTACTTGCAATGCAAGAGGAGCTCAATCAGTTTGAGCATAATCAAGTTTGATATTTTGTTCCTAGGCCCCATGATAGACTAATAATTGGAACTAAATGGGTCTTTAAAAACAAGTTGGATGAGTCGGGTGTGTAGTTAGAAACAAGGTTAGGCTAGTGGCCCAAGATTGCAATCAAATCGAGTGAACCGATTTTGAGAAAACTTTTGCACTGAAGCCATACGGATGACCCTTGCTTATTCCTCATTTAAAGATTTTAAATTATTTCAAATGGATGTTAAGAGTGCTTTTCTAAATGGTTTTATTGAGGAGGTGTATGTTAAACAACCAGGGTTTGTTGATCCTATACATCCCGATTATGTTTTTAAATTAAAAATGACTTTATATGGTTTGAAACAAGCTCCAAGAGCTTGGTATAAAAAGTTAAGTAGTTTCTTTGTAAACAAGAGTTTTGTGAAGGATAAAGTTAATGTATATAAAAGACTTATAATTTTAAAAGAGATGCATACACAATGTAATACACGAGGACCTCTCTCTTCTACGAAGGATGAACTTGGTGGACAATTAATTTGTAAACCTTTTTATTCTCTTTCTTTCTTTTTCTTTTGTTGGTTTTTTTTGGTTGGACTATGGATCTCAAATCATTTCATTATTTGCTTCATCCTTCTTGCGAGAGTCCTTTTTTGTTGTTTCAAGTTTTGTCGTCGTTTGGGAGACTATTTGTTCAACTTCAACTGACACTATATTTTCCTGCTAAATGTATCCATGCTGTAGAAAAGAGGAGGAGGAGAGAAATTATTACAGAGTAGCGCCACAATTGCTACTAAAATATCACTTTCTGCTTAATTACAGCTTAAATCTATTCCTATATCTTTATACATGGTTTGATGACTAGTTGTGCTTAATCACTTATTGTTCTCAGTTCTGCTGCTTGGAGCTAGGGTGGCAGCATCAGCATCTGCTATTTCTCCTGCTGAAGAGAGCAAGGCATGGCTCGTACTCGCATGGGTGAGCACTGTGGCTGGAAACTTGTCTCTGTTGGGTTCAGCTGCAAACCTTATCGTCTGTGAACAGGCTCGGCAGGCTGGTTACAACCTCTCTTTTTGGAGCCACCTACGCTTTGGGGTTCCTTCCACCCTCATTGTTACGGCAATTGGCTTGGTCGTCATCAGGAGTTACTAACTGCCATAATTAAATTCAAGAAAGACAACTTCCCTTCAAGATTATATTCTACTCCCCAAGGTGCAAGAAAATAAATGTCAGTAGAAAAAAGAAATGTTGATCAACCAGAAAGAGATACATCGTAACATATGTTGTACATCATGTTCATGTTCTTCTGATACACACCTGTAAGGATGATAATTTAGAATTTTTTGAGTAAATAACCAGTGAATGATATGTGTTAGCTGGCCCATTAATTTGGGTTCTTGTTGACGGTGTACGTCGAAACATTTTTTTCATTTTAGGAAAGATCGAGCCTCAAACTAGAAAGCCCCATTCTATTTAATTGATAGAAAAGGAAGCATGGTATCATTGAAACAAATAAGATGCTAATACACACATAAGCAAAAGGCATAGCAATATCACATCATCATACTCCACCCAGATGGATTATATGACTGCAAGGACCGTGGTATCCCACTTTTTGCGCCTATGCAGAGGAATTTTTCTGTATCGCTTGGTGTCACACAACTCACAGCTGGTGATCGGTTGGATGGTGACTTGGTAATAGGCTTGAAAAGGTGCCCATTAGACGATGGAGAAGGGCATGTCAAGAAAGAGTAATGTTAATTAAACTCGAAGCTACGCGCCCAAGAAGCGGCCACACCTATGTCCACAAATAAATAGCAGTAGATATGCTCATTCTCCATGTTTTTTCATCCCCAGGTGACGGCCACATCCCTGGTTTATGTAGACCCCGAGTCTGACTACCATTACTTAGAAAATATGAACATACATGGAAGATTGCCCATTGTAGGTAAGATATCAAACCATACAAGCCACATCATAATTTTGGTTGGTGGGACAACCTCTCCCCAAGATGTTTATTGTAACTCTGTTGCAAGTTCGGTTCGGTCATCAACTAGAGGCAGAAATTGTCCAATCAACCATCCTACCAGAAAAGCAGGGCAGTATAACATCTCAGCATGGGAATCCAAATCCAATATTTTTTAATCCTTTTTTTTTTTTCGCGGTTTTGGGGTTGGGTGTTTGGAGATGGGGGGGTTATGGTCCTATATTCACACACCCCGTCCTTATAGGCACCACAGACTAATGCTAAAAAACCTCACCTCCCAGTTTGAATCTATTATAATAATGCCTTGCAATAATGGGACTTGCGCGTGTTCCCTGGTCAGAGACACGCTCCAGTTCCGAGCAGAGCTTTGAGCTTTGATCAAATTTCTATAATTTTCAGTTCAACTCCAATCAAGATTTTGTCTTGAATCTTAAAATAGATATTCCAAGCATTGATATTTACACCCAGAGAAAATATGCTAACTATTTGGCGTACTTACTTTAAGGCATATGAGGTGATTGTGCAAGGATATCTACATCATTGGGATCCAACCCATTGCATTGAGATATCACCAGAACTAACAAACAAAAGTTTGAACACTCTTACAAAAGCTTCACTTTGGTGAGATTCTGTACATGAGAGAAACCAACACAATAAAGGTTTGAACTTCTTACACAAGGACGTGTGTTGAAATCCTGTACATTACAATGGGCAGCACTCTTCTACACTTCACTCCTGCACGCTGAACATATACAAGAACATTGATACAACACCATAAACTTTTTCCTTTTTCTATTTTCCTGTACATGATATGAACCTTGGAACTGCAAATAGTACCTGTACACCATACTGGAAATTCTGGTTCCAGTGGTTTCATACTCGGCGTGCACTGAAGAAGCCTTGTAAATGCACATTTATCTCTCCAAATCTACATATTTTTTGACTTCTAAATTTCCCGGTGTTTCACACTAGAATCTTGAAAACTTCTCGAAGACTCCGCTCGTTCGATTTGTGTGACTGTCCACATGTGAGGTTTAGAGGACTTCAGCAGAAGCCCGAGAGCGAATGAACATGTCACCCGCACAATCGCATTTGGTGACTGGCTCAATTTAACTACAAGCATACCGAATACCTGGAGAAAGAACTTTATATTTCTGGTTTGGGAAATAATTATATGATTGCAGACTCAAATAATTAATACCTGAGAAAAATAAGGAGCCAGTGACAGTGAGCGTCGATCTTCTAATAGTGACAGCATGCAACTGGCAAAGTATACGGCATTTGCCTGTATGACTGGCCAAGGTGCATCAAACGCCTGAAGACGAGTGATTTACTGAGCCATGAGTTGAAACTCCAATTGACAAAACTCAACTGAATGTCAAAGAACCATACCTGGATGACAGATGCCAAGTAGGTATTAACTCTCACAACAAAGTATTGGCCAAGATGCCTTGTTAGATCCCGTATGAAGTCCTCGTAGTCACTTCTCAGTATATAATATACTGTTAATTTTTCCAATTAAGACAATCTGAAGAAAATAAATCTTGACAGCCAGTACTCACCGGCAATCTGACTTGAAACACTGTTTGTTTAAAAGCGTAGAGAAGCCCAATTCCAGCAGTGCAACCAATTGCTTAAAGGTATTCTATTAAAGCACATCATAGAAAGTTTAGAAGTAGCTGCTCTCAATGAAGGAAAAAAATGGGCAGAATATGATCTCTCACTTCACCCCCTGCAAGCTTGACGAACACTGAACTCATCATCATAAAGATGACAATTAAGCGGGGAAGGGTGGCATGAATCTGCGAAGCATGGTCTAGCATTAAGATTTATGATATAGAAGGTTTCAAGGGAAATTTATATCTCATGATATATAAATGGAGAATAGACACACGACACCCCGCCTCGCCCCACCCTCCCACACCCAAAAAAACACAGAAAAGAAAAACACACCTTCACTAAAAGGGAGGGGGGTGGGGTGGGGGGAGGCAAAAAGAAAAAAAGAAGACATCCAAGAATGAAGGACAACTCAATTAAGAAAGATCCACTGAATCTCGCCTGAAATCAACCGAATAAGTTGGCATGAAATTCCCACTAGGGAAATCTTGGGCAGGAGGCAAACAAACTTAGAAAGGTAATACGTTGGCACTTGGCAGGCAAAGAAACTCCCGGTAAACACTGGAGCAACCTTACTAAGGGAGTCTAAAACAGGGGAGTTTTTTTTTTCCGCACCAACACTACAGTGATTACATTTGTTCCAATAACCAGTTGATTTGTTATGCTCTTCTAAAACGACCATCCTTGGTTATTTTGGGAATATAAAATATAACTCACTTCTTAGAGCTAAAGAATGGAAAAGCTTACATCTCCCGTTACTAAGGTTCTAAATAACGTATATCGGATTCATACCGGTTGGGGCTTTTTCATATCGATATCGGATATAGGGCGATATATATCGGGGATATGGGATCATATCGAATATTCATATTTGACATTATATATATATATATATATATATATATATATATATATATATATATATATATATATATATATATATATATATATATATATAGACTTGTATCCTTTCAAAAGGATTTGATCCCGGATCCTTCCCACTCAAATTCAACCCTCCAACATTCGAATACAAGATCCACTCAGTTGAAGTTGATCTATACTATTTCAAGTATCTATAAACCAAAAATCAAGTGTTTTAAATACTTTTTGCCCATCCATCAAGTAGGGGAAAAACGGACGGCCTAAATAGTGAGTTGGTTAGTTTAACGGTGTAGAACATTTGAAATCTAACAAAAATTAGTTTATAGGGGTTTTTAAATGTTTAGATCATAATGAAATGGCCGGATCGAGAATTTCTATGTCTAAAGACATAGATCTAACCAACTCACTACTTTCGGCCGTCCATTTTGCGTCGCTTGATGGATGGGCAAAAAGTATTTAAAACACTTGATTTTTGGTTTATAGATACTTGAAATAGTATAGATCAACTTCAACGGAGTGGATCTTGTATTCGAATGTTGGAGGGTTGAATTTGAGTGGGAAGGATCCGGGATCAATCTTTTTTGAAAGGATACAAGTCTATATATATATATATATATATATATATATATATATATATATATATGGCTAAGACGACCAATACCTAAGACATGTTGCTCACTTTTTAACTTGACTTACTCAGACGTAAAAAAATGGGGGTCTTTCATCCCAGATAGCTCAAACTCCAAGATGAGACGGCTGGTATATATGGTATTGGCCGATTTTCCAATCCTCATAAAACCACTGCGATATAATCACAGTCTTCATATAAAACTGTGACCATGATACCAGCAGTCAAAATAGTGGTTAAAATTCAGTCACTTTATGCCAGCTGACAGAGTCTCTCAGTTGGCGGCTGAGGTACAGATTCCTCTCTCTCTCTCTCTCTATATATATATATATATATATATATATATATATATATATATATATAGAGAGAGAGAGAGAGATAGACTTGTATCCTTTCAAAAGGATTTGATCCCGGATCCTTCCCACTCAAATTCAACCCTCCAACATTCGAATACAAGATCCACTCCGTTGAAGTTGATCTATACTATTTCAAGTATCTATAAACCAAAAATCAAGTGTTTTAAATACTTTTTGCCCATCCATCAAGCGACGCAAAATGGACGGCCGAAAGTAGTGAGTTGGTTAGATCTATGTCTTTAGACATAGAAATTCTCGATCCGGCCATTTCATTATGATCTAAACATTTAAAAACCCCTATAAACTAATTTTTGTTAGATTTCAAATGTTCTACACCGTTAAACTAACCAACTCACTATTTAGGCCGTCCGTTTTTTCCCTACTGATGGATGGGCAAAAAGTATTTAAAACACTTGATTTTTGGTTTATAGATACTTGAAATAGTATAGATCAACTTCAACGGAGTGGATCTTGTATTCGAATGTTGGAGGGTTGAATTTGAGTGGGAAGGATCCGGGATCAAATCCTTTTGAAAGGATACAAGTCTATATATATATATATATATATATATATATATATATATATATATATATATATATATATATATATATATATCTGTGTGTGTGTGTGCGCGCGCGCGCGCGCGTGCGTGTGGTAAGGTAACAATACACTATATGTGTAACTTAGTTACACATAGAGGTCTCCACCACACAAAAATAATTTTTAAATAGGTTATTAATACTTTGTGAGGACCACGTACCCTAATTTTTGTTTGTATCTCATCTCGTAAAAAAATTGTGTGGTGAAAAAGGGTGTAACTAAGTTACACATAGGGTGTATCGTAACCTTACCCATATATATATATATATATATATATATATATATATATATATATATATATATATATATATTAAAAATAATCATAAAGTTCTATATGTCATTTATTGAATAAATATATGACAACATGCGGGCAAAATATTGAAGTATAGTATGATTTGTAATGGGCCTGTGCCAGTCCAAGGCACAAGGGCTGGTATGGTGGCGATTTTCCGCCACGATCGATCAGACAGTCGGTCCACACCACAAGCGAGATTATGGAATGGGGTGGGGGTGTGGAATAAGACAATACACAATACCAAAAGAGAGACATGATTTTTATATGGAAACTCTTAATTGAGAAAAACCATGAGGAGAGCTATTCATTATAATTCGCAGGTTACAGGAATTACAAGAATTGTATGTCATTCTTAGAGTTGGGTTTAATTGGAAGAAAAAAGATCCAAAAGTCTCCTTCTCATGGGAGGAAAAGGTCCATTTATGCTTAACTAGTCTCTCTGTCTACTAGTGGATGGTACATGCATGATCCCCGTAACCACATGATCTTCACGTGTTGATGTTGTAATGGTCGTGATTACTGGCAATTGATTGTAAAAATTGTATGCAGAAAAAATTGCCTCTATCCATAACTACACAAGATGGAGGGCGTGACACATTATGAACGTAAAAGAAGATTTGGTTGTGAACTGTCGACGGAGATCAGGGATAACATAGTTACCTTGCGCGGAGCTGAAGTCTCCGGAATGGAGGAAGCTATGGGATGGCTTAGACATCGGAGTTATTGGTGTGGATGCATCTTCAGGGCAAAGAGTGATTTCAGTGTAGACCGAACTCTCCGAGAGGATATAGAGTGGCGGAATCTCTTGGTTGCTTTGGACACATGGTGTGTGGGTCAATTTTTGATCACTACAGCTGGCATGAAAAATTTCATTACATGGGCCAACATGATAGGCTCTGGGCTCAGGCTGAGCTGTAAAATTTACAGTCCATATAGTTTTGGGTCGTGTTCGGGCTTGCCTTGGCCCAACACGGCCCAGAGAAGGCACGACTGGAGCTTTACTAGGCCGGCATGTGGTCTTGGCTCAATTAATAGTACTACTTTTAGTTCCTAATTAATCTTCTTATCAATTTAAGTTATATCAAAACAATCTCAACCATTAATGATATGGTATCATATCGGCTATTGATACTAATTCTAATAATTTAACAAAATGTGTCTCAGCTCCACCGTTGAAGCCCTAGATCTCATCTATTGATAGACAATGACTCTTTTACCCAACTCTCAGATTTGCATACTCTATTGAAAGTTGAGCATGATAGAGGGACACATTAGTTTTTTCTTTACCAAAAAGCAACCTTGGCTCTATAAGATTTTGTTAGATACGGTTAGAATGGGTTACATTGATGACATCAGAAGTTAGTTTAATTTGTGAATTTTCTCCAATTACTTGCTAATATCTTCAAGTAGCTAGATTCTAACTCTATTAGTTTTCATGTATGAATTTGTAAATAAGTTATAAACTTGACGTTTTATAAACTATTAGGTACAAAATGTGTAAAATAGGCACGAGTAAGCGCAAAATAGACACAAAGTGTAAGCCCAAATTCAGTATGAATGGGTAAGCACATTGAAGCACTAATGGAGACACGAATGGGCCCGTCAAGTACGAATGGGGCAGGTCCAGTATCCTGTGGATTGGTACATGGGTTTATAGATCTAGGCCCATATAGTACCCTGAGCTGTGCTTGGGCCAACCGTGTTTTTACGTGAGCTGGACTTGGGCTTGGCTAGGCACAACACGATACGACCCATTACCAATCCTGTATAAGCGATACACACAATGCAACAAAATAAAATTAGAAGTAAAACCAATTCTAAGTATAATTTCAATTGAAAATTTTTATACAGAATCATAAAAAGCTTACTACTTACCTATAAATTTGATGAATGAAATCTTACTCTTTAAATTTAAGTCATTGACTAAGAGACTTACTTGCAAAAAAAGTGAAAGATATGCATAAGAATTAAAAAAACATATAACTCGATATATAAACAAAATTAAATATAAAAAACAGTATATATTCTAATCATAAACCTAGGCTAAACCGCATAAAAAGTGATAATCAATACACATAAATAATAAAATTAAATAATATCATAAACTATAAATATTTAGTAAATATTTTCAAGTCTCAAGTTTCTAATAATAACATAAAATATCTCAAAAATTAGGTCCAAACTCGGTTTGCTAAGAAAAAACCTGAAAGAAAAAAGTGCAATATATGCTGATATCTGGTCGACATATCGGCCACAATATTGGCCAATCTCGACTAAAATCGGCTTAAACCAATATGATTGATTTTTTCATCGAATTGTATCAATATAGGTCCAAAACTGATATATCCCCGATATATCGGTCATATTAACCGATATTTAGAACCATACTTGTTACCAGACTAACCATAACCACAAGTATAATTTCTCAACCACTACTATAAACTATATCATTCAAGAATAATTCTAACAAGATTTAAGAATCATCTCGACTCTAATCCCAGATCAAGTTTTCTTAGCATTCATCAACTAGAGACTTGTCATTAGATTAGGTCGATTTTATTTTCTTGATTTAACTACATAGCATCACCTAAGAAGCTCTGCTCGCAAGACACCATCTAGCGTTTAGCCACCTAGGCACACTTAGATGATTCAATTTTTATTAATTTTTTTTATAAATGTTAAAAACAAAATATTCACGAAAATCAGAAAAACTTCAGTGGAATTAAAGAAAAATACAAAAAATATAGAAAAAGAAGAATTAGAAACTGGGAAAATGATCCAAAATTTTCTACTAATTTTAACCATGTCGATGTGGTTTTACCTGCTCAAGAAAGACCTGATGTTGTGAACCCACTCCAAAGTTGCTTAATGCTTCCATATGTTGCAAACACATCACAACACATCTTCACATTCATGCATATATGTTTTTCATAATTCAAAACATCTTGAATTAGAACACTGAGAGGGGTGTTGCTCTTCAAAAGATTCTCAAACGATAATATAATAATAGTCTGAGAATAATGATTGCTCTTCTATTGTGTGTTGACCGAAATTTTTAAATTAATAATATTAGCAGCAGAAGCAGCAACAGGTAGCTGTAGTAGGAATACGAGTAGTAGTATAATAATAATAAAAATCAAGTTTTCCATGTCTGGCTATCATGATTATTTCTCCAAACTGCTTTATATGCAGTTACATTATAATATCTCTCATGATAGATACCTAATCCTAGTGATTAGTAATTGCAAAAATGCTACCATATATTACCAAAAAGCAGGTTGTGACCCCCCCCCTCCGAGGATTGGTCCATTAAGCCCTTCCCGATCCTTGGTATAACCATTCCCCCTCCATCTCAAACCGATCTCTTTTCACTTCATTACTGTCAAACAAAAGACTCGTAGGGTGCGTGTGGTATCAAAGAATCCACTTGAAAATTTAAAATTTTTGGCATAATTAACTCAACTCAACTGAGCTTGGCATCATCATTGTCTTAAATATCGGCCGATATACCGATATATCGGCCGAGATATTGGTATTTTATCCAAAACAATATGATAAGTGCAACATTTTAAGCCGATATATCGCCATGTGGCCGATATATCGGTCGATATCCGAGATGAAATATCCGATATATCGGCCGACATAGTTACTTATTTGGATAATTATTATTATTTTTACTTGAGAGATTATTTTATTTTATTCTATGTTCATTATGATATTGCAATGATGTTTTTATATGATATTTGGATAATAACTTATTTCCTTTAATAATGTCTTATACGTATTGACTATTAATATATCAACTGGTATTTACTATCATATCACGATATATCACTCGATATCCGGTATATAATTTTGCCTACCGATGTATCGCCGATATCCGATATTTAAAACACTGGGCATCATTCCCTTTTTTTTTTGAAAATGTGATTTTTATCCATTACAAGTATTCTCCATTCTCCCCTAGTGACAATCCATAAAAAATCTTATTTTCAAAAACTATCCCTAGTCTCCCTTGTCAGCTATTTCTTCTTTCTTGTCTTTCATCTATGACTGCATCAGCGCCATTTCTCCACTATTGCCTCTTTATCACGATCAGCATTGCCACAGTCGCTACTGTCACCGCTGTAGATACTGTTGGCCCAAAGGCCATTAGCCCTATATCTTGTTGGATATTTTGATGATAACAACCCATATTTAGTTATGTATTTAACAATGTTTTTGAAAAGAATTTCAGGATAAAACAGGTTGATTTGACGGCTCCACATCAAGACTCATAAGTTTGGAGTTCGCCAAAGATTTGCATTCCCAAGTCATGCACAATAGGAAGCTTCGGGAACACGACGATGAAGAAGAGATCAAGTCGAGATCAAGACCAAAGAATACCAAGATTTGTATTTGTATTTTTCATTTTAGATATTTTGTCAAAACCTAGTTGATAGAAGTAGAGTTATGGGATTTACACTTACACACACCTTTTATATTGGTTCTAGACTTCAAAGTAAGTTTCAAAATTCTATTTCCAAGTTTGAGTTAAAGATAAACATGTTTAGATCAAGTTTTTGGAAAAATAGTTTAAAGTTTTTGGAAAAACATAATATTTGGAAAAACAAGTTTTTATCAAAAGAATTTCTATCAAAATGTTTTAACCTATTAGAGTAGTGACATATGCTCATATTCTAGTGTTTACAAGATCCAAAACTTTATATCTTAGACCTAAAACCAAAAACCAAGATTTCTGGATTCTGACAGTTCTGATTTTTCAGAACTGACAGTATCCGGTCGACCGCACGGTCGACCGATGCGCACTTTCTGTGCAAGTGTGTATCAGTCGACCGACCCGGTCGACCGAGAACTGTGCAGTGCTCTCGGTTTAAATCGGTCGACCGGGCGGTCGACCGCAGAGCCCCAACGGTCGGATTTTTGACCGTTGGCGGTCGACCGCCCGGTCGACCGGACTCTGTCAGAATTTCTGACAGACTCCAACAGCTAGTTTTTTCTGACAGATTTCTTTTTGTTTCTTGATCCCAACGGTTTGTGGTGTAGTTTTTGGCCCCTATAAATAGGAGGTCACCTCTATATGTTATGACAAGATTTTAAGAACATTTACACAAGAGTTTTCAAAAGAATTTCCAAGTTTTCAAAAGGCATCCTTTTACAAAAGATTTTCTCTCCAAAAGGCCCAAAGTTTTAGACACCTACTTGAAATCTTTACCTCTACTTCTCACTAGCTTTTGCACTATACAATCTCATAAGTCTACATCTACAAATTGGTTCTAGGATTGTGCAAGTGAGCATATTTTCGATCAAGTGTGATCATCCTTCTTTTGAGTGAAGTTGTAGAGGCATAGGCCTCAAGGCGAGCTAGTGTGCTCAAGGTGGTGTTGCGGCATCACGAGAGACGGGACAAGTGTGTCCTTGTATTGGTGATCCAGTGGGATCTTCAATAGTGGAAATCCTTCAAGTGTGAAGGCGGGGACGTAGAGCGTGGCTCGAACCTCGGAAACATATCGGCGTGTTTGCGTTTGCTCAAATTTCTCTCTAACCCTAAACTCTTTAATTCTTGCACTATTAATTGTTTCATTTATTGCAAGTCTTCTATTTGAGCTATTTGTGTTAGTTAAATTTTAAATTCCGCATTTTGTGTGCCAATTACATATAGCCATCACCTATTCACCCCCCCTCTAGGTGATTTCAATTGGTATCAGAGCCTAACCCTAGTATTTGTTTAACCACCTTAGGGAGATCCTTCATTTGGCTATATATATTTACTTGTTGCATTTACATTTGATTGTGCATTTATCTTGTATTCATGGCATCCATTGACTTCTCTAGCATCAAGTCCCCACCCAAGTTTGATGGTTTGAACTTTCCTATTTGGAAGGTCAAAATGAACCTATTCCTTAAGTCCCTAGAGTTAGAGTAGCTAGGGCCATAACCAAAGATTTCATTGAACCTACCACCGATGAGAGCTCATGGTCCGAGGACACCTCCAAGGATTATGAAGCTAATGCTAGAGCCCAATATGCATTAACCCAAGCATTAAATGAGGATGATTTGTCACGCATCATAAATTGTAAATCCGCATTTGAGGTTTGGAACATTCTAATTGTGACTCATGAGGGAACGTCACAAGTCAAAAGAGCCAAGATTGACTTGCTACGTTCTCATATGAGAACTTTTATATGTTTGAAAATGAGAGCATTGATGACATGCTCACTCGTTTTACTAAGATCACTAACGCTTTATCTTCTTTAGGAGACAAGATCGACAATGACCAAAAGATTCGCAAGGTCGTTCGGGCTCTTCCCAAAGCTTGGGAAGTCAAGGCTACAACTCTCAAGGAGCTAAACGACAAAGAGGAGATGGACTTCTCCGGCTTCATTGGCAATCTCAAAACCCATGAGATGGAGATGAAGGTAAGAGAAGAAAGGGAGACACCCAAGATGAAAACAATCGCCTTCAAAGCCACTCCAACCGCTATTGAAGAGGACGACTCATCGGAGGATTGCAATGAGGACTTTGCCATGCTTATCCGGAAGGTAGGCAAAATGTTTTATAGGAAAGGGAGGCAAAGCAACTTCCGGAGAGGGAAACCTCAAGGAAGATATGAGAAGAAAAGAGAAGAACCCGGTCCTTACTTCCATTGCAAGAAGATCGGACACCTTATTGCGGATTGCCCCGCTCTCCAAGCCACAACCTCCAAGAACGGCCATAAGAAGAAGAAAGCTATGGTGGCCACGTGGGATGACACGGAGTCGGATTCCGAGGAGGAAAACGACGCCGCGCACATGTGCTTCATGGCACATGGGGAGGATGCAACCAAGGTAACTCTTGACAACTCAATAGATGATGATGAGTTAACAATGGATGAGTTAGCTCAATTCTTTGAAGAGTTACAACATAGATATGAGATTTCTCAATCTCATAATAAAAAGTTGAAAAAGGAAAATGATGCTTTGAAAAATAAGATGGATATTGTAGTTAAAGAAAAAGATGATTTAACTAAGGCTTTTAAGAATTTAAAAATTGACTTTGAAAAATATAAACTAGCTTGTAAAGGTAAAACCCCTATTGCATCATGTAATAAAAATGAATTTGTAGAAATTCAAAAGCGTGTTGAAAATTTGGATAACACTTTAAAGAAGTGTGCTTTTGATCTTAACAAATTTGCATCTAGATTTCCTAAGGGAGTAACCCAAGGGAAACATACACACCATGCACATGCACGGAAACATGCACACACACATAAACATGCATACATGTATGGTAGTGGTAGAATTTATATTTGCATGCATTGTGGCCGCAAAGGCCATTTAGAAAAGTTTTGTTTTGCTAAAAATAATGTGCATAATAAATATGTTTGGTTCGCCCCGGTACTAACCTAAAAGGACCCAAGAAAGTATGGGTACCAAAAGACCCACCAATTTTAGATGAAACAGGTGGATCTACTTCCTCCAAGACTTAGGGGGAAACGGTGCCCGGGTGGTAGATGCAACAAGCCCAAAGATCACATCAAGCTTGCATCGCTATCATGGAGGCACCTACATTTTGGAGATTGCCCGTGTTCGGTAACTTCTCCATTTAAAAGTTTTGAATTTGTGTTGTACATATACATGTATAGGATTGTTAGTTTACTTTCATGCTACAATGATATATGCTTGTGTAAACATACTCTTCTATCATGTTTGTGTATATACCATGCTTTAATATCTTTTATACCATGTCCATAGTATGTCCACATGTCATGCCTAGTATAGCTTATTTATGTATATATATACACTTTGTATTTTTCAAACTAAGAAATAAATTTTGTAAAATTTCATATTTGAGCAAATACCTTAGAGATGGCAATTGCGCACCTCAACTCATTCAAGAGGAATCAAGAGGATGAAGTTCAGAACCCGTCACTGGGTATTCGGCTTCAACATCTCTAAAAACTTTGTTTTTTATATGAAAATTAAAAATAAAATGTCTTGTACGTAATATTGGTTGATAAGATGACCTAATAAAGATTAAAACATGATGTGTGTATACTTATATAATTCTTATATTTAATTAAAATTTATTTTAAAATTTTCCCTCTGGCTGATGCTGCAGATCTGTGTTTCAGGCAAAACCGGTCGACCGGAAATAGTCGCGGTCGACCGAGTTTGTCTGAAATGAAATGCCCTTTATTTTTTATCTGCCATCGGTCGACCGACCTTAGATCCGGTCGACCGCTGTAAGTTTGCAGAGGTCTCGGGTTTTCTGGGTCGACCGGGCGGTCGACCGCTGCAAGACTGCAGAGCTCTCGGGTTTCTTGAGTCGACCGGGCGGTCGACCGTTCTGTAATGTCAGTGCTCTCGGGTTTGTTGGGTCGACCGGCCGGTCGACCGTTCGTCGATTTCTACCCCAAATCGGCTATTTATTTTGACTTTTCTCTCTCTCTCTCTCCTCACTCGCTGGCGACGGAACCCATCCCTCTCTTCTCCAAAATTTTTCTATCTCTCCAATCTCTCATCCGATCTCAATTAATTTAAAACCCACTTGTATTTCCTACTTCTAGTGCCGGATCTTCAATTTCAGGTGCATCCATCCGCTGGATTCGAAGAAATTCGATTTTCTCTGATCTAGGGTTTCATCCATCACTGTTAAGGTAAAAATCGGATTTTTCTCCTTGTTCTTCATTTCTAGTTTCTAGATCTACTATCCTTTGTCAAGATTTAGGTTGCTACAACTTTCTAGATCGTGCCCTAACTTGTGTTGACCTAAAATCTAATTTTTATTCAAAATCATGTCTACTTCTAAGAGAACTAGGACTGAGAAGGGAAATCAGTGGCTCAAACATCTACCCACACCCCTAAACCTAAAAGACCCTTCATAAATGAGTCTGCTGAAAATCGTTATGTCAATCTCTCCAAAAGAAACATTATTTCTGGGAGATTTGTTGTTATTCAAGACTTTGATCATCTAGATATCCCCCGTATTTTGCAAAACAATTCCTTGAACGAGTTTTTAACCATCAAAGAACAAGTTTACACTTCCCTCGTGCCGTATTTCTATGCCAACTTTTCATTCGATGGGAATCGTATTTTCTCTAGGGTCCTTGGCAGGGACATTAACCTAGACATAGGTCAATTTGCTGATATCCTTCATCTCTCCCCTGGTGGAGCTGATGTATATACTCATGACCTTCATGACTTTGATTATCCGGAGGTGAGTCTGCGCTCACCGCATCCACATTGATTCATGGGGATGACAACCCCGGCTTGGTTAGGAACGAGGTTGTGAGCAAATTCTCTCTCACTTCCCAAGTTTTGGCCAAGATCATCTTTTATAACATTATCCCCAAATCAGGAGAATATAGTCATGCTAGGGGTTCAGTACCTTTGATTATCTATTGTCTCTTGCGAGGCATTAAGGTAAACTTTCCCCGTATCATTGCCTCTCACATGGCATCTGATCAGTTTCGTATATCCGGTAGGGATTTACCATTTGGCATGATTATCACCCGCATTCTTAAATCTCTAGGATTTGACCTTTCTTCTGAGACTTCTGATGATCCTCAAATCGATATTGATGGAGTTCTGCTGAAAAGGATGGAAGCTCAGCTGCGTCGTCACGCACCTGTGCAACCTCCTGTTCCCCCTCCTACTTTTCCTGGATCTTCATCTGCTCCTGGATCTTCTTCTGCTCCTGGCTATGTTTCACCTTCAGATCTTCAGGCCATGATTTCATCTCAGATTCAGGAACACCAGTCCTGGATTGAGCAGCGGGAGACAGCTTTTCGGGCTGAGTTGGACGCCCGTTTCAAGCAAGAGGCAGCTTCCCGTGAGGAGACAAACTCTCAGATTCGTGGGATTCGTAACGATATGTCTTATTTTGCCGATTCCATGAGATTCATGGATATGCAATTTGAGGCTCTCTTTACGAAGTTCGCCATGTTTCCTCCTGATCCCACTACTTTTGCTCGTTCACTTCCTGCCACCGGTCCTCCATTTCCTACCAGAGCCCCTTCATCCGTTCCACCACCTCGGCCAAAGGTGCTCGGCGTTGATCCGACGGAGGTAGCTCCTTCCACTTCTTCTTCTTCTTCTTCTTCGGACGAAGACGACGACGGTGATAAGAAGATGGACGCTAAAAAGAGCTCATCTTCATCTGAGTACGAGGAAGAAGAGGAAGACGATGAGGACGACGATGCTGCCAAGTGATGAGAGTAACTTTCCCCTATTTTGATGATGTCAAAAAGGGGAGAGTTATTTATGGAGAGACTTTTTGTTGTATCTTTTATGTACTTGACTTTATCTTTTGTGGCTGGACATGTATTTGGTTTGGACATGTACTTTGTGTGGACTACTTTTAGTTATGTTATCTACTGGTTTGTGTAGTATTTTCTTTTATAAACATGTGTTTTTCATCTTCTTTTATGTCATGAAAATGTGTTGACATGGATTGTTATCTTTTGCGAAACATTTATATATGCCTGAGTATGATGTTTTATTATATGCATATGTTGAGGGGGAGCTTCATTTGAAGTCTCTACCCAAATTATTTGTGATAACTAAATATGTTTTGTCATCATCAAAAAGGGGGAGATTGTTGGCCCAAAGGCCATTAGCCCTATATCTTGTTGGATATTTTGATGATAACAAACCATATCTAGTTATGTATTTAACAATGTTTGTTGAAAAGAATTTCAGGATAAAACAGGTTGATTTGACGGCTCCACATCAAGACTCACAAGTTTGGAGTTCGCCAAAGATTTGCATTCCCAAGTCATGCACAATAGGAAGCTTCGGGAACACGACGATGAAGAAAAGATCAAGTCGAGATCAAGACCAAGAAGAATACCAAGATTTGTATTTGTATTTTTCATTTTTAGATATTTTGTCAAAACCTAGTTGATAGAAGTAGAGTTATGGGATTTACACTTACACACACCTTTTATATTGGTTCTAGACTTCAAAGTAAGTTTCAAAATTCTATTTCCAAGTTTGAGTTAAAGATAAACATGTTTAGATCAAGTTTTTGGAAAAATAGTTTAAAGTTTTTGGAAAAACATAATATTTGGAAAAACAAGTTTTTATCAAAAGAATTTCTATCAAAATGTTTTAACCTATTAGAGTAGTGACATATGCTCATACTCTAGTGTTTACAAGATCCAAAACTTTATATCTTAGACCTAAAACCAAAACCAAGATTTCTAGATTCTGACAGTTCTGATTTTTCAGAACTGACAGTATCCGGTCGACCGCACGGTCGACCGATGCGCACTTTCTGTGCAAGTGCGTATCAGTCGACCGACCCGGTCGACCGAGAACTGTGCAGTGCTCTCGGTTAAAATCGGTCGACCGGGCGGTCGACCGCAGAGCCCCAACGGTCGGATTTTTGACCGTTGGCGGTCGACCGACCCGGTCGACCGGACTCTGTTAGAATTTCTGACAGACTCCAACAGCTAGTTTTTTCTGACAGATTTCTTTTTGTTTCTTGATCCCAACGGGTTTGTGGTGTAGTTTTTGGCCCCTATAAATAGGAGGTCACCTCTATATGTTATGACAAGATTTTAAGAACATTTACACAAGAGTTTTCAAAAGAATTTCCAAGTTTTCAAAAGGCATCCTTTTACAAAAGATTTTCTCTCCAAAAGGCCCAAAGTTTTAGACACCTACTTGAAATCTTTACCTCTACTTCTCACTAGCTTTTGCACTACACAATCCCATAAGTCTACATCTACAAATTGGTTCTAGGATTGTGCAAGTGAGCATATTTTCGATCAAGTGTGATCATCCTTCTTTTGAGTGAAGTTGTACAGGCATAGGCCTCAAGGCGAGCTAGTGTGCTCAAGGTGGTGTTGCGGCATCACGAGAGACGGGACAAGTGTGTCCTTGTATTGGTGATCCAGTGGGATCTTCAATAGTGGAAATCCTTCAAGTGTGAAGGCGGGGACGTAGAGCGTGGCTCGAACCTCGGAAACATATCGACGTGTTTGCGTTTGCTCAAATTTCTCTAAACCCTAAACTCTTTAATTCTTGCACTATTAATTGTTTCATTTATTGCAAGTCTTCTATTTGAGCTATTTGTGTTAGTTAAATTTTAAATTCCGCATTTTGTGCCAATTACATATAGCCATCACCTATTCACCCCCCCTCTAGGTGATTTCAGATATCACCCCCCTGCAATCGTCAATGTACCACTGTGTAAATGTCATTTTTGTTGCCATTCCCACCATTTTTACCATTGAAATAGCCACCACTAGAAGTGGCATCCTCCACCACACCATCAAACACCAACCACAGCCCACCACCACCACCACCACCTGGGCACATCAACTGCATCGATTGTCATTTCTACCACCACCCCAACGCCGCTACCATTACTCCCGTTGGCATTTCTACGCCTGCCATGGCCCATCAGTACATTGCTAACCATCACTCATGTTGGCATTTCTACAACCGCACCGATTTTCTCTTATCGTATCGGCAACATGCAAAAAATGAGATATCGACTGATATCTCGGCCGACTCGGCTGATATTTAAAAAGGTGGTTAGGAGAGTGTTTTCAAATCTATGGAGCAGAGTAATTTAAAAATATTCCTTTACTAGGAATATGACTTTTGAACCCCTGATAGTAAGTGGGTGAAGTTGGTTAAAGCTATATTGTATCGAAAGGAAACTAGTAAAGGTTGGATAGTAAGCCTATTATATAGGTGCTTCCATGTTTTGGAATGGTGCTTGGATAGTACTGCAAGTTTCACAAGTGGTATTAAACTTTGTTGTTGCGAGAGAAAGAACTTGAGAACTTTGGATTGGTAGTTACTCAAGCTGTTGGATATGTGCTGTTGCTAGAGACAAGGAAGCTTATGCTTGTGCTTATCTCAATATAATATATTAGGATCGTGAAAGAGATTGGAACATTCAGCTTGTTATAGCTATTAATACATCCTCAATCCCCATTTTTGTTGATTTAAATGTATTTCTAAATTCATATTGGATTGATAGTGGTCCTCTTATTTAGGATGGAATTTTTCTAGTCAGTTTTCTGTTATTTCTTTGTACAAGTTTCGGCAGAATGGTGTTTGTACCACTCGGCAAACTTTTGACTATTGATAGTTTAGATAACAGGGCTGCTGCGTTTCTCATTCTTGTGTTTTTCGGTAACAGTTATACGAAACAGCTATGCATTTATTTGTTAAATGTCCATCTTTAGTGCCGACAGGGATTGTTGTAGTGTTTTTGCTGTGAAGTGACGTAGACGATAGCTGCAAAATGATTAGACACCCCGTCAATCTCACTTCTTTTATCACTTTGTCTAGTATTAACTATGTTCCTCATGGTCCATTTAATCTTCTACCTCATTTTACTAATACTCTTAATTATTCTGTAACATTCTCCTTCATATATCTTTCAAGAGATCCAAATGAAGAAAGTTGATTGTTGGGTGGTATAAGCGACAAACTATATTATCTTCATTGCGCAGTCAATCTCAAGTGTGAGTTCCAGCTTTTGGATATGATCAGTCTGCTGAACAACAGTATTTTCTCCTAAGACGTGATTTTTTAAGGCTAATAAAGCCAGTTCCACCAAGTCAGCGTCTTAGCTCTTGTGTGAGTCATGTCAATTAGGGAAGCATCGTAGGACTTCTTTTTCTTTTAGGGAAAATAAACAATGTAGTGTTCCATTTGAAGTTGATGATATTGAAATTCTGGATCCTGCTCGAGCTAAACTGTATCTGCTTTCTCATGTTTTGACAAATGAGCTTTTAATGAAACATTATTCTCATACTTTCTTAATTATTCTGGTTCCTAATAATGTTTGAAGTCTTATAATCGCAATACTATTACGAGTCATGTTTTGAATAAGATTTGATTTTGTATTAAATCTGCATAATAAAGAAAATTACTCACGGTTATACCTAATTGTATTTTATGATTCTTTTTTTTTCAATATAAGTCGTAGCCTGGTGTAAGCGGGATTTGAACCCTAAACCTCTTGTCCACTCTGAATAGATTTTAGAACTATGCTACAACACGTGCTCTTTTATGAATTCTATTGAGCATCAATAAAGATGTAATATTTATAGTTTAACACAACATCAAAGTGCTAGGGTTTTTTTTAATCCAAATCACTACTAATTGTTTTTCCATTCACCATACCATCTTTTTCCACTTCTTCCAGTATTGCTGCAATACCACAATTACAGTTTTGCTGCTGCAGTGTCACTACCATCTCCTACTTTTCAGATCTCAGCAGATCATATCCTATATGATGTGACCAAATCTGATTTTAGAAAAAGACGAGAGAAAATACATCTTGAATTTTTTATTTAGGCATTAGATCTTGGATGTTGGTTTTATTAGACCACAAAGGAGGATGGTATGTAGTTTATGTGAGTAGATCCCCACAAATAATTGAAGGTATTATATTCCAAGGAGGATCAAAACAATTGTTGAGCATTTGTAGTTTGAGATCCCAATGGAGGATTAAAGAGATTCTTATTTGAATTAGTTCGAGATCTCAAGGGAGGATTACAGATTGTTGTTTGAGTTAGTCTCAAATCTCAAGGGAAGATCAGAGGAATTGTTAAGTATCACTGTATAAGATTCTAAGAGAAGACCAGAAGGATTGTTGTTTGAAATTCTGGTTAGATTTTTCAATTTAGCTTCTGGTTCATCTTTAATTTCATTTCCTTTGGTTCGATTCAGACACGACTTAGTTTAGTTTGCGACTTCCAATTGGATTACGTCAGTTTCATTCCAACAACTTTGATATCAACAACAATAATTTAGAATTTGTATCAACCGTTAGGAGTTTGGCATGAACAATTCAACACTTTGGCATCAACGACACTAATTTAATATTTGTTTCAACACTTTAGTAGTTTTAACATTTATTTTTCAGTTTTTGTTAGGCAAACACTTGTTGTCATACCATCAAAAGTTTTTTTTCGAGATATGATACCTAATAATACTTGAAATCACATAATCCTACTAGAATTACAAATCATAGTTTGACTAAAATTTGGTATTTGATAGTCTATGTAATTAGGAGTAATTATGTATTTAGGAGTTATTATGTAATTAGTAGTCGTTAATTAAGAGTCATATTGTTACACGATATTACTATTTCTATTAGGAGTTGTAATTGTATTTTGCGTATAAATAAGAGTATAGAGAGAGACTCATCAACTCTTTCATTTTTTATGATCTAAATATTTTCATAGTATCAGAGCCCTAAGGCTTTGCAATCTTCATCATCATTATCTTTGCTTGCCATCAAAAGATCATCGACATCTTCTCCTTTCTTTTTCCTTCTTTTTCAAAATTGATCTGAATGGAGATCTAAAAAAAACTTTTCTGTCCACAGTGAACAGTTCTGCAATACTGTTCACGTGAACAGTAGCGGTTAAAAAAAAGAAAAAAGAGGAAGTTTGGTTTTATTCTCTTTTTAGAATATGTATTCTTTTTGAATACTTGAGAGTTTACTAATTTTATATTTGTTGTTTTAGACCCCGAGTGAGAATCGTTTGTTGGATTATTTGTTGGATGTTTAGATCTCGAGGGAGGACCATTTTCTTGGGTAATTGGTGTGCTTGGATCTCGAGGGAGGATCGTATGCTTGGGTATTTTGACATGTTTAGATCCCAAGGGAGCATCGTTTGCTTTGGTATGTTGACGTATTTAAATCCCAAGAGAAGATAGCTTGCTTGGGTATTTTCGTCAAGGAGAGGATCAATTCTAGAAAAGAGTCAAAAATATAACATAAAAGGAGCATACACACCAACAGTTTCAAATATTTCAGCAATTTCAACAGTTTCAGATGTTTTAGCAGTTTCAAGTTGTCTAGCTGTCATCTTCTGAACTTGCTCAACAATTCAACAATTGCATATATTTCAACATTTTCAGACTGCTCATATGTCATGTTTCTCCTTCACAACTACTTTGCCCAAGACAGGTAACTCCACAACTTATCTTACATCATCTTCTCGACGCATGTGAGTCATAGATTCAGAAGATTCAAGACCATATGACTCGAACTAAAGTATATTGTCATATATTGATTCTAGTTCTTTTCATCATCAGTGACATTGGCAGAGAGTTCTATACCCTTTGTACAAAGTATGTGTTGTCAATGTCATATCCTCATTACCTCTTATGTTTCGAAGTTTCACTTTCATTTGTTCTTAATCAACAAGATTACTAGATCCTTAAATTGCGACATTTTTCCCCACACGTATATTTTGAGAACTTGGAACAAGAAAGATGATTGACATAGGTCGCACAGAGCATGAGTGTGGCGGATTGTATTATTTGGACTTGGATTTCAAATCAATAGCATGTTCTAATTTTGTATCTGCTTTTGACCAGCGTTGTCAATTAGGACATCCATCTTTACAAATTTTGAAACTTTTAGTTCCTGAGTAAATCATATTACACTTTAGATTATGAGTCATGTCAACAAGGCAAGCATCACTGTATGTCTTATCCTCTCAATAAAATGGCTAACCCCCCATTTTTTTTAGTTCATTCAGATGTCCAATAACATCAAAACTTAGTTTTAAGTATTTTATAATTCTTGTGAATGATTATTCTCGAGTCACTAGGATGCATTTGATGAAAAATCATTATGAAGTGCTTTCTATCTTTAAAAACTTTTGTTCTGAAATGAGGAATCAACTTAATATCTTTATAAAAATATTAAGAGCTAATATAGCTCAGGTGTTCTTGAACGCAAAATCGACATTTGCTAGAGGTTGTACGCACATTGTTATTTCACATGCGGGTTCCTAAACAGTTTTGGTAGGATGTCGCTCTTACTGCATGTTATTTGATTAATCGTATGCCATAATCTATTCTAAACGACTAGATTCCACACTCAGTTCTATATCCATAGACTAATTTGTTTTCTTTACTCCTCAAAAGAATTTGGATCTGTATGTTTTATATCTAATATTGATCCTCATAAAACCAAGTTAGCTCCTCATACTTCTAAAAGTGTTTCTTGGATATTCATATACTTTAGAAGGGATATAAGTTATCATCTAGAACTGAACCATTTTATAATCTGTGCTGACGACACATTTTTTAAGTCTAAGCCACACTTTGACAATGAGTCATTTTCTTAGTTTGAAGATTTTTTGTATTTTTCAGTTCAAAACGCTCGACTGATAATACTGCATCATTAGACATTACATATCAAGACACATTGCCTTCTAAACACTTGTACTTCAAACTTTATACTAAATACATCTCCACTGTGCCAAAATCGGCTATTCCAGTTTATACTTCACAATTTTGGTGAGAATATTTTACCTCCGATGATGTTACTCCCATTCCCGTTCTTTCTGATTCTAGTTATAATATTTCTGATATTAACCTCTCGATTGCTCTTTGAAAGAATAAATCACTTGTACTTCACATCTTTTGTCTAATTTGGTCTCTTATTCTCCTTTGTCATCTTTATATAGTGCCTTTATTTTTTTGCGGACTCATACTCAATTACCAAGTTTGTGTTAGAAGCTTTTTCTATCCAAGGATGGAGAGATGTTATGCAAGAGAAAATAATGGCTCTAGAATAGAATGAGATGTGGGACCTCGTTTCTCTTCCTCCAGTGAAACAAGTAATTGGTTATTGTGGGTGTATATTATAAACTTGAATCCAGATGGATCCTTAGCTCGCTTGAAAGCATGTTTGGTGGCTAAAGGGTATTCTCAGATGCATGGTATTGACTAATAGGAGACCTCCTCTGTGGCTAAATTAACCTCGATTCGATTTCTCATTTCATTTGCTGCTATCCATCACTAGATGTAACATCAACTTGATATCAAGAATACCTTTCTTAATGGTATTCTTGATGAAGAGGTTTAAATGGAGCAACCATATGATTTTTTTACTCAAGGGAGTCTGGACAAGTTTATCATCTCAGAAAGTTTTTAAATGGGTTGAAGCAGTCTCTTAGAGCATGATTTGAGAGATTTGCCTCAATTGTTCAAGAGTTTGGGCTTTCGTTGTTTTCAAAAGGATCTTTCAATTTCTTTTGGCTCCATTAAAGAAGACAAATTTTTTACTTGTATATGTGGATGATATAGTAATTACTGATAATAATGCTCAAGATATTAGTGAGTTGAAATTGTATTTGTAGAAAAGTTTCAAACAAAAGATTTGAGACATTTGTGACGATATTTCGTGGGCACTTAGGTAGCAAGATCGAAAAAAGAGATCTTTCTTTCTAAACGAAAGTATGTGATGGATATACTTTCAGAAACTGGTATGTTAGAATGCAAACTAGTGGATTCGCAGATGGATGCAAACTCCAAGCTGCTGCCAGATTAGGGGAAACTTTCAGATAATTCAGGGTGATACATGAGGCTTGTGGGTACGCTGAACTATCTTACAATGACTCGACCTGATGTTGCACACACTGTTAGTGTGGTGAGTCGATTCTTATCTGCTCCATGAACAAGTCATTAGGATGTTATTCGAGTACTTCAGTATTTGAAATGTATCTATGTCAAAGGACTCATGTATCCATATTGTGGTTATGGATGTATAACTTGTTTTTCTAATATAGATTGGGAAGGATCACTAATTGATAGAAGTCAACTACTTATTACTGTGTTTTGTTGGAAGAAATCTTGTATCGTGGAAGAGCAAGAAGTAAGATGTGATTTTGAGATCTAGCGCTCAGTTTGAATATCAAGCCTTAACCGATACCGCATGTAAATTTGTTTGGATACGATATCTCTTGAGTGAGCTACAACTTCTGTCTTCAACTCGTATAAAATTATATTGTGATAAAACAATGGTTATTCTTATTGCAGAAAGTCCAGTTTTCATGAGCGCGCCAAGCATATTGAGGTGGCTTGTCATCTAATTGGTCAGAAGATTACAGAGGACAAAATCATTGAACTTCAACATGTTTTTTCTATTAACTAGTTAGAAGATATGTTGATAAAACCTCCTGGAGGTCTCCCGATTCAGAGTATTTGTGACAAGCTGGGCGTGTATGATGTATATGCTCCAACTTGAGGAGGTGTGTAATTAGGCTTCATTACGTATTTAAAGGAATAGTTGTTTAATTAGGAGTCATATTGCTTAGCTTGCATGATATTAGAAGTCTTTTTTCTATTAGGTGTTGTACTTGTATTTTGCTTATAAATAATAGTATAAAGAGAGAGCTCATCAACTTTCTAATTTTTCATAATATAAATCTTCTCACTTCATAGAGGAAAGATCATTCGTGCTTCTATATAAATGTATCTTGTAATTCTTTTGAGTATCAATAATGATGTAGTCTTTCAAAGTTTAATAGTTTTATAAAAGAATGCAAATCAATTTAATTGGTCCAAGGTTTTATGTCTTTATAATGCTTTAGTACTTATACGACATGCTTTATATAACATTATGGCGCTTCTCATGGCATAATTCATCCACATCATGTGCCAATATATCTCAACAAAATGGGGTTGTTAAGGCAAATAATCATAATTCACCTAACATTGCTAGAACATTAATGATTCATATTCTTGTTACAAAATGTTTCTGGGGAGATACTCTTTTAACTTCCTGTCACTTAATTAATAGAGTTCTTCATTTTGTTTTAAGTGGAAAAACTTTTGTTTTCTATTCTCTATCCAAATAGACCATTATTTTCTGTCTCCAAAAGCATAGGGTGTTTGTGCTTTGTTTACATTCTAGATAAAAAGGCATGATAAACTTGATCCATGTGCTGTCAAGTGTGTATTTCTATCATATTCTCATACACAAAAAGAATATTATTTTTGGAATTTGACTTCTCAAATATATGAGATTTGTGTGGATGTAATGTTCTTCGGAAGCACATCATTTTTTTTTTTTGCTTCTAATCGGTATCACTTTAGTTCCTCCACTTCCTGTACTACTTGTACCAAATGCACCACCTCAACTTAATGCTTATCAGCAAGGCAAAAAGATTAATACTGACTGTGCAACCATACCCCACACTCCACTTCTTCATCTGAATATTCTAAGCTCCCTATAGCTCTTCAGAAAGGGACTTGTTTTTATACTCAACATTCCCTTAATAACATGGTCTCTTTCAATTATTTATTCTCCTTCAAACTTTATTTTTCATTAGCTTGTCCTTTTTGTTGTTCTAAAATCTTATTATGATGGTCTTAGAGATCTTGTTGGTGTTGAGACTTTGTATTGGTTTAGTCCCATATTGCATGTGAGACTAGATGTACTCTGTATTGGTTATTACATATAGACTACAGTATGAGGCCTAGGACTCATCTCTTCTCTCCTACATATCTGATGTTATTTTATCAGTTGAAAAAGTGCTTTGGATGAAAGAATGATTCCTTTGTATAACATTTAAATATAGGACTCGACAACTTGCCTCTGGGGGGAATAGGTTGTTTGCCATTGGGTATATCTGCTGCAAAGTTTCTCCTAATGGACAAGTTGAGTGATTGAAAGCATGGTTAGTGGCTAAAGGGCATGCAGAGACTTGTAGCATAATTACTTCAACTTTTCCCTGGTTGCCCGCTTGCATTCCATTCGAATCTTTTTATGAGTTGTTATTGGCAAGCAGTGACTGGTATATCAACTAGATATTAAAAATGCATTCTTACATGATTTACTAGATTCTATTCTTCATTTTCTTGATTTTTTGGCAGGTGATTTGGCTTCATCTCTCCACTGCGAGATAGATGCTTTTTACTATGCTAGAGCAAGATTCAAAGTTAAACTTTTCCTAACGCATTGGTTTAAGTGGATAATTATCGTGTTGCTAGTCCTTTGAATGGTTTTCCTCTTGTAAGATTTCTTGCTTCTAGTGTTTTTAGCTAAAACAGTGTTTCTCATGATCTTGAAAATGATACGAAGCCCCTACTCATGATTTGGTGTTTTCTGATGATTCAAGTTGTTTTCATTGTCGGTAACTCTTGTTGAGTGTTGCTTTTTGATAGAGTTGATGGTGCAATTTCAACCCAGACTGTTGTAAAGGGTTATTATCAGGTTTTCACATGTGCACACACATATGAACATACATGTGTGTGCATGCGCACACATGATTGCAAGCTGGTTTACCTCCTTAGCCTAATCAGAATTGTAGAGGGTGACAACACATGTACTCTCTTCTCTCAACTCTTGATCACTATATTTTCTCAAAAAAAAATAATCTTGATCACTTGATGAGGGAAAGCTTTCATGGCTGCTACATAACTTGATGTCTGTTGTGTAAATATTTGTGATATTAATAACATATATTTACCTTTCAAATATATTTTGTAGAGTACTTTTCACACGCGCGCGCACACTCTTCACACACACACACACACACGTATATAACTAATGGGGAATGGTCACAACAAAGTTAAGAAGTCATTTTCAAATGTAATTGACGGCAAAGAGGGAAGATTTCACAACTCTGCTTGGTAAATGAGTCAGATTATTCAGCGCGTTCTGTCATTGTCATGGGTCCTGGGGCACTGGCTTATCTAGCACTAAAGCAGATGGGATCAGGGCCTGCGGGGGTAGCTTAAGGATAGCCACTAGGTGACTTAGCGGCAAAGAATCCACTTCTCCCATTTTCCGACTCTGAATTGGATGAGACATCAGAAAGTAGGGAGGTCCCTATTCGGTCTGAACTGAAGTCATGTTGCTTTAGAGTCTATAGGTTCTCCAATGTTCTCTCATAGATTCCTTGGAGTTCTCACTGAGAAAATAGCTGCCCTTATTTAGTATGCTCGTGTCTAAGTTGACAAAGTCAAGTAATTCTACTTCCTCGAAAATAAGCCCTCGACGATTGAGAGTAGAGACCTCGTCTTGCAGGAAGTGCATTCTCCTGCTGAAGAGTCAGATGATTGTCCCATCAAAGGCTGAAAAAAGCCTATGTGCTTCAAATACTGTGTTATGGATTTTCTTGAACATAGCGTACCAGAGTTAGAAGAGAGCATAAGGTTGTCGAACCCGACACACGTCAAGCTATCAGTAGATGTAGGATCTCTCCTGTCCCCTTTCCTACGACCATGAGATTCGAACTACTAAGAAAGCAGTGGAAGGGATCTTTGTCTTCTTTCGGAAGCTTCCAATACGACTGTGAAGGTATAGCAAAATCATAGGTTGGTCAGAGGCAACACCCATTACCGGTCCTAAATCAAAATGAATACTCTTGTTTACCCGGCATGAGATTGCTTTTTAGAATCATATCTTGCCCATCAGAAAAGAAAATCCGTTGTAACTTCAATGCACGCGCGCGCACACACATATACAAAGAGAGATGGGTTCTTTAGGAAGGACTTGGAAATCATTCTCATTCAAACTCAATGTTATGAAGCACAAATTAGAGTTTTACCCCATTCAAGTTGATGTACATTATTCGGAGTGCCCAAAAAAAAAATTGAAGTGTTTTAAATGTTATTATACTAGGCATTAAGCAAGCACAAAATGAAGGGCTGAAGCACTGAGTTGGTTAGTTTAACAGTGTACAATATTAGAAACCTAACGAGGATTGATTTGTAAGAGTTTTTAAGTGTTTAGTTCATTATCAAATAGTTGGATCAAGAATTTGTACACCCAAAGTCAATGCAACATGCCACTTTAGACCGTCCAATTGTACCTTGTAGATGCACGAGCAAAAAACATTTTTTTGTTTTTAGTCACTTTAAATGATGTAAACCAACTTCAATATAGTGGATCTTCAACTTGAGTGGCCTAACATTGAATTTGAGTGGGAAGGATTTAGCTCTAAATCCTTTTGAACATAGCCAAATCTATCTCTCTCTATATATAAGAATAATCAGTATTAGTAGGCACCTGAGAAAATTTCCTTATGTGACAGTGAAATAAGTCAATCATGTTGTTTTCCTTGTTTCTATTAGGCCCCACTATGTTGATGTTCATACCCTATGATGATACCCCAAACGTTATGTGCATGTCATGAAACCTGACTGTACATAAAGTGGATACAAAATGTTCTATCTTCAAAACACAGTTTGTTTTGTATTCGCTTGATATTCAATCAAATAATATGCATATAACTTCTGTTATACGATCATTATAGGGTATGAACAGTAGCATGACAAGTCTCGATTGAATCAAATAGAAATATAGAGTTGACTTTTAATCATTGTTAATTTCCAGCTGTACTGTGAGGATAATTACTCTTAAACTGAACATTTTCACTTCCATACATGATATATGCACCTAGAAAAACATATCAGGTGCTAGTGAGAGGAAGATATAAGCAAAGGAACATGTAGAGAATGAAAAAAATGGGAGCATTGGGCTGAAGTTAGCTTGCCAAAAGGAAAGATGAAATCCTACTAGGATTTTCAGGGCCAAAATAAACTACCTAAAGTCTGGAACTAGCCTTTCTCATTTACTTCCAGTGACCTAAGTACGGGAAGATGACATCTACTAAAATCACAATATAAAATTTTAATTATTACTAAGAAGAAAATAAAAAGTAAAAACAGGTGGGAACCAAAACATTTCTATTTTTTTTTTTTTTTTTTTACAAATGTGTTGTGTTATAGACATCATTTACCGCACTTTCTTGAGAAGATGAGTCTCACGGCTGAACCACATCTCCATCCATACAACGTGAATTGGATTGATAAGACTGCTCAATTTATTATCCAGCGTTGTTAGGTCCCTATCCACATATCTAGTTATGAGGATCATGTTTGGTGTGATATCTTAGACATTGAAACCGCACACATTTTATTAGGTAGGCCTTGGTTGTATGACTTGAATGTAACCAGTCAGGGTAGGTTCAACATTTATGAGTTTAAATTTAATGGAAAGAAAATAGTATTGAAACATGTTAAACTCAAGTCAAGCATAGGGAATAAAAAAGAGAGAACAGTCACACGAAAAGAACAAAAAGACACCCTGTTACTTAGTAATTAGAACCCACCTCTCCTAAGTCTCCCATTGTTGGGTCTACTCCTAGGTCTAAGAATTCCTCCGACATTCTCCCTCTTCCCCTAGGTAACTCACCTATTGTCACAGTTGAGTCATCTGCACCATATTTGCATGAGTTGCATGATCATAACGTAAGGCAAAAGACAATTAGCAATTATAAATATCAGTCTGATGTAGAGTCTCACAAGCGGTTGCAGGACATCGCAATAGGTGACGAGGTGCTGATTAGAGTGCACCCAAAAAAGTTACCACTACGAACTTTAAGAAAGCTCCATACAAGATTTTGAAGAGGAATGATTTCAGCGCTTACAAGCTCAATAATCCACGTGATCTTAAGATCAGCTCAGTGTTCCGCGTCGAGGACCTGACTCGTTATCGCACTTCCATGATGCCACAACGGTTTTCAGTTCGTCCATTGCATCGACCACCGCTGAGAAGACCCGCGAATGAGGAGTTTATACAGTCCTTTCCGGTTCAATTTTATCATCCATGTCGCCACCATTCGCCAGTAGCAAATTTTTCGAAGCTGGGGAGAATTGATGGGAACCATTAGCTCTTCATTTGCTTAGGCTATTTTTCCTCTTTATTTTAGACTAGGCTCAGTTTTATTTCTTTATTTTAGTCCTATATTGGATATGTGGTAAACTTCTTGTGTATTGAGCCTATATAAGGCCAAGACCTGTAGTTTTTCATTCAGTTCAGTTGATTTAAAATCCTTATATTTTGCATTGCAAATCTTGCTTTGTGATTGAATTTCTGCGTGGTGATGTGTTGAGTAGGAGAGCAATCTCCTTAGTGCTAAAGCCAAAACCAGATTATCCCCAAAACTCTAATTTCTTCCTCTTTCTTCTTTCCTCATTCTCGTAGTACATCATACCTTGGCATGTCTCTGTCAATTTGAGTCTTAAGATACTCTTTAGCTTTCTCAATACCACCATTGTCATTCTCACTCAATGGAATGTCATCAATATAAACAACAAGAAGCACGATACACGAAGAAGTCTTGCGAATGAAGACAAAATGATTAGAATAGCACTTTTGAAGCCCCACTTTAGAGATGATACAGTTGAACTTATCAAACCAGACTTGCGAACTTTGCTTAAGACCAAATATCAGCTTCTTGAGCTTGCACACCATATTCTCCCCTGAGAATTGAGAGGGAAGAAATGCTCTATTGCAGCCTCGCTGAAGACAGAGAAAATAATTTCTCTAGAAAAAAGCTGCAAGAATCCTATTTATAGGTCTTATGGCCTAACCTCGCCGCTGCCGCTTCAAATTTTGAAGCGCAAGCGAGGCTAAGCACTCAAAATTTCAACGCAGGAGAGGTTAAAGCATGAGTGCTCAGCCTCAGGAAAGGGAGTAACCTCCCTCATAGCGCATGCAAAGCTAGCGCTAAGCAGCGCTGACAAGTCAACTTCGCTTTGTAAGCGAAGTTAAGCGCAGGCGAGGCTAAAGCACTTGAGTGCTTAGCCTCGGGAAAGAAAGTAATCTCCCTCTTAATGCATGCGAATCTGTTTAGCCTCGGAAAAAGGAGTTACCTGCCTCGTAATGCATGCGAAGCTGTTTAGGCTCGGGAAAAAGAGTAACCTCCTTCATAGCGCATGCGAAGGTAGCGCTAGGCAACGCTGACAAGTTAACTTCGCTTTGTAAGCGAAGTTATCTAAAATAACCCTAGAGGCGAGGCTATTTCAGTCATGAGGCGAAGTTAGAGCTCAAATAGCTTCTCCTACCAAAGTCCAGCCATGAAGGCGAAGCTAAGTTCAACCATGAAGGTGAAGCTAAAATCCACATATCTATGGTCTTTTCTTCAACAATCAAAAGCAATTCAAAGTATTTCGAAATCTGAACCATCCTATTGCAGATTTACAAAAACTTTGAAGGAAGTTTTGTTGACACTCCAAAAAGACAAATTCTCTAGGTAGCATTTTAACTGGTCTGAACGATATCCAAACTTGTCAACATTTACAAAAGACGAGATATGGACAAGCTGACGACCAGGTTCAGCCCATCCTCAGAGTCAAAGCGATGGCTTAAAGCTTACTGATCTAGTAAAGCAGACAGTAAGTCAAGTATCACATGTAAAGAGGCCTAAGCAGGCCCAAGAGGATAGCTTCACTTGAAGCTCTTCATAACTCTGCAAAGAGCCAACCATCAGCTTCGGTTGAAGCTAATTACAGCTTCGGTTGAAGCTTTTCTTGTAAGCTTCGCTTGAAGCTTTTTATAGCTCTGCAAAGAGCTAGCCTTCAGCTTCGCCTGAAGCTAATATTAGCTTCACCTGAAGCTTTCTTGTAGTTTCACCTGAGAAGCTGTGCTAGCTTCGCTTGAAGCTTTCTGCACCCCCTATGGGAGGGTTTACCAGGTCAACACCTGACCAAGTCTGTAGTGGGCTAACCCCACTACTTTAGTAGGGTTAATGCCACTTTAAGTGGGCGGTTACATCCACCAACTTCGTCCCACATTAAGTGGAGACAGCCAGGTCAAATGACCATTTTTAGGCTCGCGTGAGCCTGTCTAGCCTCGCACAATGTTTATACTTAGCTTCGCACAAGGCTTTACAGCCTCGCGTGAAGCTCAAAATAGCCTCTGGCGCGAGGCTAACAGACTGTTACCAGTCTTACTATATTTTAGGGGCAGTTACACCCCTCAGAGCCTATAACTAGCTCATTCTTGGGATAAGCTCGGGGCTGGCTGGTTGATGATCAAGGCATCAAGAAGCAAAGGCTAAAAAAAGAGCTAATTCTCTGACTTTCAATAAATTCAGAGAATCATTTCTCTAAATTCAGGGTGTTAATACCCTAAGACCTTCCTCTCTCAAGAAATCTCCAGAACCAGGTGAGAAAAAATTCCTTAAGACTCCATCGATCGCATCGTCAAAAGAACAAAGTGGCCGCGCGTTGACCAAACTTCTACCTGCACACTTCCCCAGAATCTCAGAAGAGACACTTGTAATTTTTCTTTTCAATTACTTATAATTTTTTCTTCAAAATTTTGTAAGTTTTCCCTATATTGATTTCAATGGAAAACACTTCCCAATCGGTGGCGGGGGTTGGTGTGTAGTCCTGAGTTTTCAAACCCTCTGTAATATGTATCTCCGAGATGCCTGCTGGGTTGAGGACTTTTCTACCCTTTATACAATGAAGAAGACCAAAGAGAATGCACACTTCTTTGATGTGAAGTCCGGTCGGGAGAGGTTGATCGTCAATCTGGTGGACAGACCATGAATGGCGTGTCCATCATCCGTATTTTTGGCTCCTGGGAGACTGCTCAACAAAGAGAGAAAAGGTCCATCCTAACGATGTGGAATAAAGAGAAGACTGTGCGCCAAGAAGCGCCAGCGACGGCAGAGGTTGAGAAACGGGTGCAGGCATTACTTCAGATTGGGATCAATTTTCGCAACTGGAGCTAGTTGTTGGCTCCAAATCGACCTTCTGATCCTCCAGAAGTCTCATTTTCCAAGGAAGAGGAAAGTTCTGGTTCGGTGGTCAAGGTGCCAGCGGAAGGAGAAGTAAAGGTGAGCGCCATCTCGCCACCGGGGAAAAGATCTTCGGGGAAAAAGATCCTCGAAAAGGGTAGTGGTTGAATCTTCGGCTGCAACTGACGAGGATCAGGAGCAAAAGGAGACTGAGTCTGCACCTACTCGTCGAAAGCAAAAAGTTTCTATACAGACTGATCTGCAGGTAAAGACAATTACATACGTATTTTCCTTTAGAATTTATTGTGATACATGTGATTCTTGCCTTGTAGGTGAAGAGGACCCGATTCAGATATGGGTCTGATGAGGAGGCTATGGTGCATCGGCTCACGGTAAAGAAAAAGGAAGGCCATGGAGCAGTGTCAAAAACAAAGTCTCGGGAGGAGGTTTCTTCAGTTGTTGCTCGGGAGGAAAAGGCTGGAGAACCCAAGTTCGTTAAGCAAGAGGGTTCCTTTACTTGGAAAATTCTTACCAGGTCGATTTCCCGAGGGGAGGCTTCTCAGGTCTCTCCTCGGGGTGATGTGGTTCCACCCCCCCCTTCTGAAACTTTGGTTGAGGCTTTCCAACTTGGTAAGAGTGAGTCAGGTGATGTTCTGACTATTCTCCCTCGTCGGAGAACATTTCCACTAGGGGTTCTGAGTGGAGAATGTTTTTACGCATGGGGGACCGTGGCCTTGGGACATGGGAACTTTCTCCAAGGTCTGGAAGAATTTGAAGGTGTCCCGACGAGAGCCCGTGTTAGATCGTTAGAGAATGGAATCTTTCGGGTGAGTCCCTTAGCTGCTTTATGTTGTCCATTTGATACGTAATCTCTACTAATTGTCATTCCTTGTAGGTTGCATTGTCTGCGGTTTAGTCCTTGAGTCAACAACAGGATGCCTTGAGGGAGAGAGATTCCAAAATCGTTGCTCCCCAGAATGAGCTCGCGGAGGTGAAAAAAAGCATGATCGGGAGCTCTCCAAGTTCCGAGAGGAACTTAAGGGGAAGTCAGAGGGGTTCTGAATTCAGGAGCAGCTGGAGGAAGCTCGTCGATTGGCCAAGGACGCCCAGGCTAAGCGAGATCATGAAAAGGAGATCTTCCAGGCATAGAGGGAGGCTTACTTCGTGATCTAGAACAAGCAAGGACTGAGGAGGTAGAGGCCAAAAGAAGAAGCTTAGGCTAAAGAAGAAATCTCCGCGTTCAAGTTCGTGAAGTATGAGCGGGGCTATATCAACCGAGCACGAGGAAAACCGCCGAGGTACCCTCTTGAGACTGATGTTACTGAATGGGGTCAAACAAGTTTTGTGCCTTCGACTTCTGTCGTGGCACCTTACTGCCCCCGAGCATTAATCAAGTCCTCTATAGTCTTCCCGTTTGCAGAACCATCGTGTCTTCTCTCACAGAGCCTATTGTTGATGCCAATGAGGAACAACAGGCTCCTGCTGATAATAGTGTTGGGGCTGCTCTCGCGAGAGCTATTTCCCAAGTTGTCAAGGAGCCCAATCCAAATGTATCTAATGCATGAGACATTGGAGATCTCAATTGTATCTTGTACTTGCTATTAATGAAAAATCTTCCGGATATTTGAATTTTGGACTGTATCCTCATTCTTTGTATTGATGTTTCTTGCAGATTGACGGGAATGACGCCCAACTTGGAGATTCCTTTAGCAATGAGCCATCCAGCACGGGAGAAAGTCTTGGTGTTGCCTCTCCTCTTCGAGATGATTTTGATGTTCACTCGCTGATCCGATTTAAATCTCAGCCCGAAGCCCGGCTCTTTGTTGGAATTTTTTCGTGAGAAACGCGACACGCTGTTAGGAGGGCAAATACGTTCCGAACTTCCCTTAAAGGTTGAAGTTAGATTGTATGATAATTTTACCTTGCAACTAGAGCGTGAGATGGATGGTTCCAAGGAGAAGGAAAGGATCATCTCGGAAAAACGGTATTCATCGACCAAGAAGTCGCTAGATCATCTTCGAAAAGTGTAGGGACTAAGGACTTCCCTCCAGAAGATAAGGAGTTCCCTCCAGAAGATGACGGATGAACTAGACTCAACGTGTGGGGAGATTCGTCAGTTGCAACAAACAGTTCAGATTCGGCAAAATGTTGTGGATTTCTTGCGTTCACGATTGGATGGAGTGCAAAATCAGAATGAGACATTACGAAAGCGTAACCAATGTGAGCAGGAGTTGTGTCACCGAGGACGGGACTAGAAGTAACTCTTGTGATGTCTTGGTCAACCCTTGTAGCTGGTGTCTTCATGAAACATCCGATATTTTGTTGTATCCCGTTTCCTTAGTCGAATTCAAACCCTTCAGAGATGAATAAATGAATTTCTAGATAGATGCTTTAAAGTTTTTAGCTTGAGAATTTGACGTAGGTGAAGGGGTTGCAAGGAGGACTTCATATGGGCTTATTTGGGTGAGTCCTCATCTTTCAAGAGACTCCGCGAGAGAGAGTAGCCGTCAGGGCGAGTGCCCGCTATAGGTTGTTCCCCAAGTAGCTGTCAGGGCGACGGCCCGATGTAGACTTATTTGGGCGAGTTCACATCTTTCAAGAGAGTCTCCGAGAGATGATAACCATCAGGGCGAGGGCCCGCTATAAGTTGTTCCCTGAGTAGCCGTCAGGGAGAGGGCCCGATGTAGGCTTATTTGGACGAGTTCCCACCTTTCAGGAGACTCCCCGAGAGAGGGTAACCGTCAGGGCGAGGGCCTGCTATATGTTGTTCCTCGAGTAGCCGTCAGGGTGAGGGCCCGATGTAGGCTTATTTGGGCGAGTCCCTCGGAAGATTCAGAAGGCAATATGAACTTTTATTAATCTGTGAGTGGGATCATGCATAATAGCGCTTTAAATGAAAATGGTTCCATTGCTTACCGAGAGCTCTCCCACCAGATCGGCCAGAGTGTATGAGCCATTGCCGCTTCAAGCCGTAATGAAGTATGCGCTCTCCCAATTCGGTCCTAATTTCTCCGAGTTTCTCTCCTTGGTGCTTTGAATGACCCGCTTTAGAACTAAGTCGCTAAATTGAAATTCTCGGGGCTTCATCTTCTTACCGTTGGAGGCCTTAATTTGTTGTTGATAGGCGGTAATGTGAATTTGCACTTCCCGTCGTTCATCTTCTGATTGATCTAGAGCGAGACCGAGTTGGATGGTATTTTGATTCTGGTCAATCTCTGTTGTATGAAGTGTGGGCATACAGATGTCAACAGGGATGACAGCTTCCATTCCGTAAGCCAATGAGAATGGAGTTTCTCCTGTTGGAACGCGCTTGGTGGTCCTTTACGCCCATAACACCCCTAGGAGTTTCTCCACCCACTTGCCTTTTGCTTTGTCGAGGCTCTTACGCAGGCTGTCAAGGATAGTGTGGTTGCTGATTTCAGCTTGGCCATTACCTTGTGGATAGTAGGGAGTGGAGAACCGGTGGACGATCTTATACTTGGAGCAGAAGCTCATCACTTGCCTGCTCGCAAAGTTGGTCCTGTTGTCGGAGATGATGATATGAGGAAGTCCAAAGTGACATACAATATTTTGTCAGAGGAACTTGACTATGAGCTGCCCTGAGACTTCGAAGAGAGGAACTGCTTCCACCCATTTTGTGAAGTAGTCTAAGTAGTCTGTAGCGACCAGCAAGAATCTGAGTTAAGCTTGTGCAAGTGGGAGGGGACCTACTACTTCCAGTCCTCACTGCGTAAAGGGCCATGCACTCCGCATAGTATGGAGATTCTGCACTAGATCTGTTGGAAGTCAGGACAAACCTCTGACATTGTGGGCACCTCTTCACGTAATCTTTGGCATCTTCGAACATCTTCCAGAGTTTCATCTTGACGGTAAGGAGGCGATAGCCATTCCTCTTGAGTTCTCTCCTGGAAGCGTACTGTTGGTAGAAAGCTTGTGTTACCTCTTCAAAGTTCTGAAGAGATTGGCCTGGAAGGGAATAGAACTAGTTGTAGGCAGCGCCTTTGAGACTGGATGGGAACACACAACTCAGGAGCGTGTCTTCATGGGAATAGACCGTTATCTTATTCAGGTACTGCCAGAGATGCTGGATGGGGTCTGTAGCCCCCGAGTAGCGTTCTAAATACGGCATCACGAACTTCTTCGGAAAGCGATGAGAGGTGATTTTGTTGGAGAGCGGCGACTTGAAGGTGGTTAACTTGTAAGGTTCTATTTCCTTCTGAAGCAGTTGACCGGCCCTCTCAACCTGCTTCCTGACAATCTCCTCTATGTCCTTGACTCAAGGGATCTTCGAGACCTTCCGTGATTCTGAGCTCTCTGAATGTTGACTATCACTTGGAGAGAGCGATCTATTCCGCTTCTGACCACTCACAATACTAGCGGACTCTGCCAACGAAGATGGAGATAATGGGGTCGGGGAGCCTCCCCCTCGGGGTGCTCAGAGGGTTGTGACTTCTGGAGGGCCTCGATCCGAGAAAGGAGCGAATTCTAGACACAGGTGGTCCCGTCCCTCTCCAAGGCAGCTTGCTCCCGTTCACGAACCGTCTCCTCTCGTTGTTCTTCTAATTGCTTTTGGAGATTGGTGAACATCTGGGGAAGTTATCCTTCAGTGAGGTATTGCACTTCAGGCAGATTCATCCCCACTTCAGGGATGATAGCTGAATGAGAGAATTTTAAGTCGGCATCTTCGATGAGAACGCCTGAGAGGGTAGGAGGGTTGATGGCTCCTGTGTCCTTGAAAGCCACCGATTTGCCTTTCGAAGTCACTACAGCGGTAGCCCTGGAGGTGCTTTTCTTGGAAGGGGCCATCTCTGATGTCGATGAGGTTTTTGAAGAAGGTTAAAGGGGAAGAGATTTTGAGCTCGACTCTCAGTGAAAGCATCAAAATGTAGGAGTCAATTCCTAAGGGGAATTTATCTACACTAAATTTGTAATAGGATTAAGAGAGAGAATAGAACGAAAACACCTGAGAACTTATGTGAAAAACCTGTAGAGGCGCGATACAAAGAGATCGATTTCACTAAATCAAAAAGATTACAAAGAGTTTTCAGCCCTCTGTTCTTGATTCAAATCTCTAGGGTTCGATCCCTTGCTAAGGAGGAGATCAGCTTTATAATCGGGGGATGACAAGCCGAGTCGTGGCCTTCGAGATTTCAGCCTTCGAATCTGCCCATCATCATAACCGAATGATATACCACAACTGTAATTTGTTACACGTGATGCGTAATACTCGGAGCATGTTGGCAGGTAAAACTGAACCTCAGATCCATTTTTATAGCCCTTATGCGCCCATTAGCTGTAACCAACCATGATGCCTGGTGGGCGGGCTGGATTCGTCGAGCGAGATGTAATCCAGTGATTTCGTAAATCGCTATTGTAACAATCTCCACTTGTTCGGGATGGAAGGAAATGCCCTCGGGGTGGTGATGCCCTTGGGAGAAGGTGCATCCTCAGGAACGGACGGGTGATGTCCAGGGGAAAGCTCTGCTTGGCGTATCTTGTGATTGATCTTCGGGAGTCTGATGATTAGGGACACGTGTCTTGATCCTAGTGCAGGCCACAATTTGACCACTACTGTTGTCATCTACCAGGTGTCACATTTTGTCAACCACTACACCCCTCATTCTGTATTGTTATATTATTAATAGCATATTAATTCTAAAAGTTCCAGCCAAAAAATAAAATAAAAAGAATGAACAATGAACTCTAGATAGTTCCAAAATGGGGGACATCTTACCATGGCAACTGCAGCTGTGCACTTCATTGGTATAATCATCTTTAAGATAAATGGCCAGAGGATATGCTGCAAAAGGTATTTAGATATTATGAGCTGGGATTGTAAGAAAATTTTAAAAAATGTGATTCAAAAAATAAAATTTACAACTTACAATGCCAAAAATACAGATAAGGTTATCTTCATGGTAAATGTTCCCCCCCCCCCCCCCCCAACAGGTGATGCCACATACCTCCATTTCAGGAACCGTAATAGCCAATAAAAGGAGTCCTTTTTCACATACTGCCCTCAACTCTGCAGGAGAAACTGGACCTAGTTGCACCTAAGAAGAGAATATCTTCAGTATAAGTACACTTTACCAAAGTAAAACAAGCAGGGGCAATTGTACAATCATGACTATGAACAAACCTCAGTTTTCTTGTAATGAAAAGGTTGGTAATGTCCACTTCATGACTTCCCTGAAGGTCTTGAAATCCCTTACTTCCTCATCTGATATAGCCGAATGACTTACAAGGAATTCAACAAACAACTCTGCCGAAGGGCAAGTGAAGTAGCAGTGTGAAGCCATAACAACAACCGTCACAGGAAAATAACTAGAATCATCATAATGATTGAATAGAATTTCATTCACAAAAGTAAACAGAAAATTATAAATTAAAATATATCATAAAGAAAGACAAGTTAGGGGGGACCTCAGAGCACAACAGAGCTTATGTATATTAAAAAGAAAAAACATTGAAAAAATTAATTAGAGCTCTCATGGAGGTAGATCAACAAGGGTAACCTCTGCAAGTGCCTTTCGAACACCCAGGCTTTGCTCCGCTAACAGTGATTGTACAACTTCAACAAGTAATATCCTTTTACCATGCCAAGCTTCCAACGACCTTGAAGCGTGCATGAAGCATAAAGATTTAGAATTAAAGACACTTCATTAGCAGGGCGCACGGAGGAAGGAGGGGGGAGGGGAGGGGGAGTACATAAAAACCTAGGCAGCAAATGCTTTAAGACAAAAAGTGCTCCAACAACTGAAGGTTCATCTTTTGTTTGGCATCTCGGAATGCAAAAGTACCCAAAAGTAAAAGATGAATATGTTAAAATTCAGTATTTATAGGTTTAAATATACAAGTTGATCCTTCCAATACTGGACTTTACAAAACAAAGATATCTTGCATCTCATTTATCACATAGGATAATTATGGATACTGCAAAATAACTCACATTCAAAAGGGAGACATAAATGTCCTCGGGGTAGACTGAACCGATTACCAAACAACAATGCTGAATGTCATTATAGGTCTGTAAATGGAAGAACAATATCATAAATGTCAGAATAAGCAAAAAGTAACTACTAAAATAGCCTCATGTTGTGACAATTAACAAAGTTATGTAAGAATAGATAATAGTTTCCAGTAGTTGTCCCGGGGGCTATTTGTAATAATACTACAAAATCTCTTTTACCTCAACCTTCTGTCACTTCCTCCCAGATTTTCCTCTAATGTTGCTTTTATAGTCAGGATTGATGTTTTTGAAGTTGATAAGTTTGGAAATAGACAGGGAAATGGAGTACGAAGATGGATTGTATAATTTCTTGAGCGCATTCTAGGTAATTCCTATTTAGATCAACATTCTCCTTCATCACAAAAGAATAACCACCCTGTCATTTACTTAGCTCGCATCAAACCAATAGAAAACCCCACAACCACAACTTCAGGACTGCATATATTAAGGGAAAAGAAAAAGGAAAGAAAGAAACATCATGAAGTCCTTCGACAAGTTCAAAGATGTCATGCCACTTAGATGCTGAAGAGACTTCCACCGGGGAGAGAGGTGGATCCATCGCGTTGAGTTGGAACTTGTGGCTAAACCACCGGTAATGGCACCATCGAAGGATGGCCCCACAAACCCCAAAACTGTGGAGGTGATTAAGGGAATTGTTGGTTGTGAGCAATCAAAGTCCCATATGGCGCACCAGTGTTGTTACAAAGAAACATGATGGGAGTCCTGGACTTTGCAACAGCGATAGAGCCCTCAACAAGGTAAGGATCAATAACAAGTACCCCACAGCCCTCTCATTGCGGATCTATTCGGTCAGCTAGGACATCATGTAAGGGTACCGCAGAGAAATTAGTTGTCCCTTTCTATCCTCCTATTTGGGGATCCACACAATTTGCAATGTGACGGATCGGTTTCACGACAGAATGGAAGGCCTTGATGCGGTTGGTGTAAGCATCTTCAGTCCCTTCTCCTTGAGTATAAAATTGTGAGTTGCTCTTGTATCAACTAAGGCCCTAACCTGCTTGCCCTTTATGATCATATCCACATACATTACACTCTAGCCTATTTGGGATGTGGGTTGCTTCTTCACGGAAATAGCCTAAGCGCACCAATCTTCAGGCTCTTCAGGATCCGTTTCTCCTGCTCCTTCACCTCTTTAGTCTTCACAAGTATATTGATAGCCTATTGTTAGGGCAATCCATAGCCCAGTGCCCACTCCGCAAAGCATCCTGCACTCCTGGTGGTAGGTTATTCCCTTAGTTTAACATGGAAAAAATTCCTAGAGTCCTTTAAGTCACTCTTCCTTTTAAGTCACTCTTCTTAGAAGCCCCACCTTTACAATGACTATAGTCAACTAATATAATGGGGATAATACAAAAAATGGCATTAAACTTTCTATCATAGTACCCATATTTGAGGAATAAAGGAATTGAACCCACATATGTGTGTCCATGTCAACATTAATTTACAAACTTATAAACATGTTCACCTAAAACTCTATAACACTAAAGAAAAATAGTTTGAAAGATGTGAACATCTTTGCCCCCTCTCACCCCAATTTCTTCCTATCTTTTCATATATCAGTAATTAGCCATCTTTTGGTTCACATACAAATACCTGAGATAAATAGCTTAGTTTGTTGTTGTATCATCCTAACATTGTTGAAACTGATAGATTCGTGCAATAATCTATTAATAGAATTTCCAGTATAAATAGGAACCAATAGAAATTAGACTCTTGATATGGAAATTCCTTATCTAATTAGAAGTTAATAAAAAGTTTCAAGTCTAATATGTAATTATTATTTGGATAATTGATATCTTTATATGTTTTAAATTTTTACCGTCTTAATATAATTAATATGTAAATAGTATTTCGATAATTAGCTATCTTTTTTTAACTTTTACGGTCTTTAATATAAACTTCTAAATTCTTTTCATCATTGGATTAACACAATTTTTAACCTTAAAAGGAGTCATTATAAATCAAACTCCTAATTAAAAATTAGTAAGCAATACTCTAAAAAGCGGCTTTGGTACGCGCCCGGTCTAGAAGCGCATAATGCTTAAACAGTTTAATTGATGATTAAACGGATTACACGTTTTATTATTATTTTAATATATATAATATTATAATACTTAAAACATGCAAATATGAATTTTATAAACTCCCAAAAAAAGCACAAAAGATATAGTAAATATGACTTGAAAAATTAAATTGCTAGTACTAAGAGGAATTTAAAAAGTAAAAATATCAATCAGTTCAAAGTACGTTAATGTACCTCCACCTCCAACAACTTTAGTTAAAAAATGCTTTTAAATGAACAAATATATGTATTTTTTTAAAAAGCAATATACTTCCAACAACTTTAGTTCACTGCTAGATGCAACTGCAATTAATGTGCAACTCTATCCTTCTGAAGCTTGAAACTCTCATCAGCCTATTAAAAAAAACAAAGACGATTGGTAAGAACCTAGGCAAAATATGTACATGTGTCGGGGGGAGAGAGAGCAGACCAGGGGGTCACCATCGACGCTTTGTTGCTAACCAAGAGCTGATTGCAGGGGAGGTCTTTGTCGACAAAGAGGGGGTCGCAGTGGGAGGATCAACCGCAAGGGGAGGTTACCGTCGAAGCGGGAGTTTGCCACAAGAGGATCAGCGCTTTGTGAGCTTCTTCATTGTCGAGCTTCGGGAGCCCTAATTCTCCAGGAGGAACATCGTCGCTGTAAGCTTCTGGAGATTCAGATAAAATTAAGGTTTTGGAAGCTTCGTCGTCTCGTTGCCGTGAGCATCGAGAGCTTTTTCATGAGCTTCTTCGTGCGATTCGGGAACTTCATCGTCGCTGCAAGAGGATCGAGGATGCGGATAAATTTAGACTCGCGAGCCCTAATTCTCCAACATGCGACAATTTATATCCTCAATTATTAGATCGGGTTTGAGTTCAGTTAGCTTAATGGGTTCGAAATTCGAATCCATTTAGAAAACGATTGAATAACATTTAAACGGATGTTAATTAATCACTGATTAGACGCTTAATCACCGCTTCAGCAAATTAATCACCTGGCCGATAATCCGACCGCTTTCTTCAAGTTCTGTTCGGTTTCAGGCCGAAAACATTTAAGCGGATGTTTAATCAGCCGCTTAAACCTTTTTTTAGAACACTATTAGTAAGTCCACTTAGAATCAACTATTACTACTATATTATTATTTCTATTATTAATTTAACTTGAAGATATAAATTTTAAGAAGAGACTCAATTATTCTTAGACAAAATAGTAAATAGAATTAGTATTTATTAGTTAATAAATATGAAATACAATTAACCATATTTCTTAAACTTAAAATTAGATTTAGATAAATTTCAATATGGCCTAGAAAAAGATTTTAGGATGAAATATAAACTATTTAAAAAATTAAGACAATTCTTATGTCCAATTTACCTAATTATAAATTATTTCTTTTTAAAAAAACATTATTGAACTAATATTCTAATAAGTTGATACTCTAATTTAGTATGTTCCCTCTAAAGTTAAATTTAAACTATAATTTGATATGCATTTATTTTCTTATAAGAATCCTAATGCTTCTATCTTTTGATTTTGGTATTAGCTATATTTTTATTTTAAACTTTATGGTCGTAATATTAGCTAGAACTTCGAAACTCTTTCAATATTATGATTAATAGAATATCCAAACCAATTAAAAGCCAATTACATATTGGAGTCCTAATTTGGTAATTTCTAATTTGGTTTGGAGTCAAATAGAAGTTCCAAACCCAATATATGACCAGTATTTGGTAATTAGCTACCTTTTCAAATATTCATCATCTTAATATAAATAGAACTCCAAAAAAATTTCTATATTAGAATTATTGCAATTCCAATGAGGAGTCAACTATTTCTATAATTAGTACTAGTAGTAATAATAGTACAACTACTACTATCATTAATACTAATCTTTGTTATTCTTATGATAAATTGACACTCTCGTTTTAGTGGAGATTAGTTGTTCTTAGAGAAAAATAATAAATAGGATTACTGATTATTATTATGAAATAAACAATAGATCTAATTATATTTCATAATAATTAGATTATATTAAGGTACATTTTGATATAAATATGAATTATCAACAATTATAAAACTTTGAAGTCCAATTACCTAATTAAAATCAATTAAAAAGTTTGCTTCGGCTATCTATATTATTTTTGTTTGAAATACGTATTAAATCAATATTCTAATTTGATAGGCTTATTTAATTACAATTTTAATTTAGTTGACACTCTAAATTAGTAGGTTTCCTTTTTTAATTAAAATAAACTTCTAATTAGATATTGATCTATTTTCTAATAAGAATCTTTGCATTATTTTGCTAACTTAGCTACAGTTAAATAACAAGTCAACTTTTCATCTACATTATTTTTATGAAATTCTTCATAAATTAAAATTCTTTGATCAGCTTCCGTTACTAGAAATGCAATCAAGTTATTCTAATTTGATTTGTTTTCTTTTTAATCAACTGAAATTTAATTTGATATGGATTCATTTTTGTCAAGAAAACGAAAATTGTAACTAAATTGAAACTCAAACTTTTAAGTTTCAGTTATTTCTAAAACAATAGAGTAAAAAGAAATATAACTTTTAAATGATTAACTATGAAAAGTTTTCATTAAATTTCATATAGCTAAAAACAAATATAAAAGAGCTCCCCCAAACCCCTTAAACTAACAGGGTTATATTGGATATTATTTTTTTTAAATCTTACAATAATCTATCTTTATTTTGAGACTTGGCCCGCCTTTGTTGTACCTATACGAGTATATTGGCATCAAGAAAAAAATTCTAAATCTATTAAATATATTGAGAAAAATGTAATTATAAGGTGAAACGTACAAAATATAACTATATTAAGTTATTAAAAAATATAATCTAGATCTATTTTATTCAAATACTAGAGAAGTGATAGAAACTCAAACTTTCCTCTCAAGATATAAATATGTGTACGAACGCGTGAAAAAGAGGTCTATAAGGGGATTGTAGATTGCTATCTACAATGGATGCCCTGTGAAGCATACCGGTGGCCATTAAATAAATAATTCGCTCCGTACATCTTGATCAATGCATGTAAAGTAGTGTGGGGATGAAAAATCATGCGGTTTGAAGACCCATCTACTTGTTCAACCTATGCATCAAAATTTTGACACTTTTTATGGTTGAAATAAAACCTTTTTTTAAAGGAATTTTAATGCACCTGATGCATGGGTAAATAATTCTAAAAGGCATGACTTTTTATCATGGTTCAAAGTCGTGGTCTCGGCTGCCGACTAAGCAGGCACTGAGACACATCAGTCGTGGCGCCTCGGGTCTATCTCAGGCGATACGCACAAAACGTTACATAAAAGACTCAAAAAAATCTGAAAAATCACAATAAATCTTAAAAAATTATAGATATCAATTTTTATGCATCACATGCCAAAAAAAGTTTGTTTTGAGGGGTAATTGGGAAAATATGATTATTTCAGGGATAAATTTAAGAAATATGATGATTTTATGGTAAATTTAGAAATATGAAAGAATTGTAGGGTATATATGAGAAAACCCAAAAAATAAAAAAAAGAAAAAAAAGATAAGAGACAAGAGAGATCGGATGATCATCTCTCTGGCTCTCTCTTCTCTCTCCCTCCCTCTCTCTCGCGTGCGTCTCTTCCCTCTCTCTCGTCTCTCTCTCTCTCCCACCGATCATCTCTTTCTGCCTCTCTCCCCCTCCCCCCATGCGGCTCTGAGAGGGTGGAGGGAGGGAGAGGGAGAGAGGGGGAGAAAGAGAGGGAGATCGGGCAGGCAACGGTGACGGCGGGCAAGCCCTAGATCCAGGTAAGTTTTTTCTTTTTCTTTTTATAAATAGATTCGGTCGACTCAACCCCTACTCGGAGTCAATTAGGTCGAATTGGCCAAGTCGCTCCGAGTTGGATCGTGATTCGGCCAATTCGGCCGAGTTACCTCCGAGTCAGGGCCGAGTCGGTCGATCTAAGCTAGATCCTTTGAATTGGGTCTCGGACATGTCGCGGCACCTGCAGAGTCAGAGACGACTCGGCCGAGCCTTCGAACCCTACTTTTTATCCCCACACTAATTAACATGTGTAGATCAAAATATAAAGTTGATCATCCATTATATGGCACATCGATGCTTCACATAGGGCCTGTTTGGTTAAGGGTGGAAGTGAGGAATTGAGTGGTAATAATTCCCTTTGAAACTTGAGAATTGGTTAGTAAGTTTTTCGGATGTTGTTGGGAAGTGTGGTTTGAAAAATATTTTGTCTTTTTCGGTGTGAAAGTGAAAGTGAAAGAAACGTTGACTACAAAGTTGACCATAAACTGTAATTAGAATGCAAGTGAGATTTACATGATACTACTATAACTTATTACAAATGAGATTTACATGACCACAAAATTAACTGTAGCACTCTGGAAGTAAGAGAATGATTGTGTAAAAGAGAAAAGTTTCTTATCCCGATGTTTGAATAGATAGGGAAGTGAGCAATTATACTTCCATTTCCTTACTTCCGTCCACTTCCTTGCAACCAAACAGCTAACAACAACAACTAAGCCATTTGTCCCAAGTATTTGGGATAGGCTACATGAACCAAAAGAGAATTATGCCGGATTGGGCACATGGATCAGATTTCTCCACTCGTTCCTATCGAGCAATATGCCTTCACTAAGACCTTTAGCCTCTATATATTGAAGTATTACCTCCATCCATGCTTCACATAACAAAAATTACAAATAGCAATCTACAATCCTATTGTAATTATGTTTTCCCTTAATATATGTGTTCGTTCGCGCGCACGTTTCAAGAACTATAATATGTGAGATGTATGTGATAGGTTTTAGCTTGAAATGAAGGGTGTACGGCCATGGTCCTCTCCGTCATCAAACTGCGGGCATCAACAACCAGGTGCACCAACAACCAGGTAAGTTTTTAATGTAATCAAAGATTGATTTATTTTTCTGTTAACTTTTCAATTAATTATTGTCAATAATTTATTTTTCTATTAATTAATAAAATGATAAATCGATTTATGTTAGACTTTATATAGTACAACCGTAAAATGATAAATTTACTTGATGTTTATTTAATTGGACCAATTGGTTGACGATAATATACAAAACAGAAATAAATATTAAGGTTGTAATGTTGTATGCTGAAGTTGTAGTCTAGCTTACAAAATTGATTTGTTTAGTTAATTCTATTATATACAGAAGTTGTATTGTTTGTTATCATTGTGTGATATGAGAATCTCTCATAGACAAACAATTTCAATCCTGTCTAATGAAATCAATTTCAATTCTATTGACTAAAGTCTGTAGTTTGCTTGTATTTCAATTAGGTTCAATCACAGTTCGGTTTTAAATTTGATATTCTAAAGCTGACCTAGGTTTCATCGTCAATTCATCATCACTTCGAGTAAACTCTTGCTTGAATTTCTTAAGTTTTAATTTCCCTTTCAAAAAATCTTGATTCGCTTGAACTCCTGGTGAATTTGCTTGGTTTTAAATTTTATTTCAAAATAAAATGTTTAAACTATCAAATAATGTTATGCTTTCTCAAACTCTTATCAGTTTTGCTCGGAATTATGAATTTGGAATTTGCGTGTTAATCCTAATTAATGTGCTAATCAGTGTTAGTTTTTATCTACTTTTTTCTTCGATGAAGTTAACAAAGCAATGAATTACAGATTAATTAATTTGAACTATTCTTTTAAAAAGAGCAACTAATATGAAATATTTTATTTTTAAATTACAACTCAATCAATTGAGCAATTTTCATTTAACGTTATAGTGATAATTAAACACTTGGTTTTCTAATTTTATTTCAGGTTGCTGCTCCCTTATTGTATGGGAGTGTCCTTAATGGCTTCTAATCACGTGAGCTCCAAATCCAACAAGCCGATTTAGATGGGCAATCTCAATATGCAGCCTCACTACCACACCCATCAGATGATGCAAGATGGGAGTGGAGATGCCAAAGTATAAGATAACTACTAAATGCAATCTCTAGGACATGTACCGAGGGGTGGCGTCTACCTGCTGAAACAGCATATTGCAAGTCAATGCAATGTTATAAAATGCGATTTCATCATCCGTGCGGATCAGCACTAAATAATGGTTAATCGAATTAAGCGTAGATTGTGTAGGAATTAATCGGTATTGAATATTTTAATAAATTTAATTATATTTATACAAAACTACACACAAATATATACAGTTAATTAGTGAAAAGACCTAAGTCATACACAAAACAGCTCTAATTTGGGCTCGGGACTGAGAAGCCCTAATTTGGGCTTTTTAAGTAACAGGTATTAGGTCGGGTTTAGGGTCGAAGCAGGTTCTGGGTCTAAATTGATTAACCGCACATTAATCAAGTGATAAATCCTTTACAAATCAATTACTCAACCGAGCGCATAATTCAAGAGGTTAATTATTTTTTCTTCGGGAGAAAGCGCATAAGATTAATCCAATGTTTAGAACCCTAGGTCAATGGGAATGTGTAGACTTGCAAACACTCTACACCCAAAATGGTGGCAAAGACATTGGAAGCACTTAAGGAGGGAAATGGAAGGGGGAAAAGGCGAAGTATGAGAAAGACCGTAGACGGGAGGTTCAAGTGTCAAGCTCGAGAGTTGAGGAAGACGGGGACATTTCACTAATTGGAAGCAAGACTCCTCACTTTGGACCACCTAAATATCGGTATGCTTCCCCTGATGAGCCTACAGAGGTGAAAGGAAAAATAATGAAGCAAACGCTAATTGATGAATCAAGCGCAAAAGTGGAAGGGAATTAGTACGTGAGTGGGCCCTTCTATGCGCTTATGAGTCAGGTGTTCCCTTCCATACTCTGATGGTTCCTGTGAAGCTACTAGACAGTTTGAGCCAGGATATTTTAGACCGACCATGTATTAACCGAGAGAGTCCTCTTATTGAAGAAAGGCAATAGATAGAACATTCAAAGGTTTGGAACCTCTTAAGCAACAATGGATGACTAATGGATGTTCTTTGATGATCGATAGCTGGACTGACCGTAAGTGGCAGTGTGTTAGGAACATAAGTGTCCATTGCATTAGTGGAGTTAGCTTCTACAACTGAAAGGAGGACTCTACAGCTTCTCATGTGGGTGATTTCATTTTTTTTAGTGGGTTGATGAGTGCATTGTTGAGATAGGGGAAGCAAAAGTTGTGCAGGTCATGACTGATATCATGTTGCAAACATTGCTGCAAAGGACTTAAATAAAGGCAAAGAGGCCATTGTGCGGGGTACATAATTGACCTCATGTTCAAGATATTGGGAAAATAACCAAGTTCAAGAATATCATTGAGAAAGCAAAGGGAGTGACTGATTTCATTTTTAGTTACCTTATAACACTTGCTCTAATGTGTCAATAAACAAAAGCAAGAACATGGTGAGGCCTAGGGTTACCCGATTTGCCACTGCTCCCATTACTTTATCTAGCTTGTTGAACAAGGAGATTTTGATTGTCCTGTTTGGTTCTCCAGAATATACAAACATCAAGTTTGTAGGGATGCAAGGACGAAAGCCAAGGCGGCAAATGCAACTGTGATCTTCATGTCTTTTTAGAACAGTGTGAAGTTTTGTTTAAAGTTTTTAGCCCGGTGTTCAGGTTTCTCTTTATGATGCACTCTGATGAATATCCTTTTATGTGCTTCATTGTTGGTGAGTTTGAGAGTCAAGTCCGCGATAATAGTTTCCTACAACCATAAGGAAAGAGATTACTAGACTTTATCATCCACATCATCTCACTGGACTGTTAGCAAATTGATTCAGAATGGTCAGTGGGTGTAAACTGGAGCCTGCTTTTGCTGACATATGGACGCTAAGGGGATTATTACTGATACTGGCTGGTTCTAGCAAGGGAGAATTTAGCTTTAGTTCTTCTTGGGCTGCGGTGAGGGAGCATCATCCGCAATTCACACCAAATTAATTTGGGATCCTTATTGTAGTCCTGAGACGTCAATCTACACATTGAGAGCTGTCAATGATAGATTATTGACTAGAACCAAGTTGGAGTCATTTCAATTTATTCAAGACAATGGATATGTATTGGGTGAGAGTGCTGCAGAAAGCAAGGACCATCTCTTCTTTGCATGCCCCTATTCTTCTATCTCTGGGCATTATGTAAGCTCAAACTGGAATTGAATCCATACATTTCAGGTACTGTAACTGAGGCCAAAAACTTGCATCAAAGATTCAAAGAAAGAAATAAAGAGAGCTCTAGCAAGGATGGTATTTACAGCAATAATTTGGCATATATGGCATGAAAAAAAAGTAGCAGAATTTTCAACCAGCAGAAGTTGCATAAAGTGATGGTGTTCAGAAGGTTAGATGTCAACAATCTTCTCTAAACATGTAACTGAAAACAAGCTCTAATCAGCAAGCTGCAAGGATTTCGGAAATTTGGGCGATATCAAGTGATTGAAGTGCAACACATATCATGTATCTGTCTTTTGCCATTAGAGAATCTGAATCTCTTGTGAAGTGTGGCAATGCACGGCCAGGTCCCTCTCACTACCCACTTCATAATTGATTTGGTGCATCTATAGCGTACGGTTGTATTGTATTAGAGCTTTAGAGATGAATGAAAAATTATTACCTTTCTATGCATACATACATACATACATATAGAGCTTAGGTATGCCCTAAGAGTATTAAAGCCTTACCTTGTATATGTGTGTGTGTTTGGGTTTGCGCGCGCGCCTGCTTGCACATGTAGATGTAACATGAAGACATCTCACTACCATCTAACTCTACAAATTACAAACACCCACGCGCGCACGCGTCCACGCAAGTGCATGTAGATGTAACATGAAGACATCTCAGTACCTTTTAACTCTATCAATTTTAAATGATGTGTGTGTAACATCAAGACATCTCTGTACCATTTAATGTTGGCCCAGAGGCCTTCCACTCTAGTTTTGATGATGATTAACTCATGTAGTTATGTTTACTAATATTCTTGTGTTTTTAGTCTCAGATCATTTAGCAAGATATTAGTTGGTGATATCTTCAACAAGATGTTTTGGAAGCTTCACAAGTGATTTCAGGACCCGAGCATCAAGATCATACCTTGCCTAGCTCATGGATCACGGAGTTTTGGATCGAGTCGACTTGAAGATGAAGATCGTCAAGAAGACTTAGGTATCCTAGTTTAGATTGAGTTTTAGAACCATGTGTAAAGATAAGAATAGTTGATATGCTCAAGTGCACTATACACACACGTTTTGGTTTTGATATGTGTTTTCATGAATAGTATATCAAAACAAGTTTAACTGGTTTATGTATATTAGATATGTTCTATATACATGCATGCTTAACTTCATATACAAACTTAGTTTGACTTACCTATTCATGTGTTTTTATGTTTTGGTATTTTTACAAAACATGTTTTATGGATTTAAAGACAAAAACTATGATATATCTTGTTTCATGTATATTGGACCTATGTCCATATACAATATGCTTAAATGTGTTTAAAATATCATACTTTTGTATTTAAACAAGTTTTAGGAAAAATCAGATTTCCTATTGAAAAATACAAGTTTGATAAAATACAAGTGTTGGTTTTTGATAAAATTTGCAAGACACAAAAATGATTTAATATCACAAGTTTGTTTATCAAAGTAAAATGATAAAACTATTTTATGGAATGTTTAGAAGAAAGAATTTTCAAAATTAATTTTTACCCAGTTTCTGACCCAGACTGTGGCTGACAGGCCAGGTCAGTCGACCGCAGGATCGACCGAACAAAGGGCCGGTCGACCGTTGCGGTCGACCGACGTGCACAGCCGTGTGCACGTCTGGCAGACACAGATCCGGTCGACCGGTCAGTCGACCGGACCAGAGAGCTTTGCTCTCTGTATCTGGGCGGTCGACCGGACCAGAGAGCTCTGCTCTCTGTATCTGGGCGGTCGACCGAATTGCTCTAACGGTCAGATTTTTGACTGTTGGCGGTCGACCGGTGGTCGACCGCAGGTCTGTCAGACTGACAGATCAGCCTAACGGCTAGTTTTCTTTTGGGGCTATATATACCCCATCTCTTTGAGGATTTTGATAAGACTTTTGACAAGAAAAATTTCAGTGTTTGTTTAGTGTTTAAACAAGTTTTCAAAATAGTTTTTGTGCCAAAAAGATTCATTTACTTTGTTTTTAGGTTTTTGGAAAAATCAAAGAAAATAGGAATTTGGGATATTTATATTGGTTTTCATTCTCTATCTTTTACAAGAGTTTTCCCATGTATTTTCCTTGAGTTCTTGTTTTCCAAACACCTAGTTTTCCACACTTGAGCTTATCATCTATCCTATTATATTAGGATCTTGTTTTGTGGAAAAGAGGAGTTGTTTGTGGTTGAAACATACCACTAGTTGTAAACCCTCATTTGTTTGTTGTATCCCTCTTGGTGAGGTTGATTGAGTGATTGGTTTGCTCCCTCTTTGTTAGAGGTTGAGGCTCGTGGTTTGCTCCCTCTAGTGAGAGGTGAAGATTGGTTGTAACCCTCTTCGGTAGAGGTGTTGGTTGTTGACATACCCCTCGATTGTGAGGTGGTTGTTTGAGAGAGGAGTTTGGTACTCCTAGATTTGTAACAAATCCTCCTCAGTGGAGGTTCCTTTGGTGGGAGATAGTGGTTTGGAAATCCTTCACGGTGGTGAAGGCGGGGATGTAGAGCTAGGGGCTCGAACCTCGAAACATATCTTGTCTTAGCGTTTGATCCATTGTCTCTCTAACTCTTTCTCTCTTTATTTTGTGCAAAGCATCTTCAATCAGTTCATTCACATCTTTATTGCTTGCATTTGTGCCTTGCATATATTCATATTGCTACATCTCTTATATCCTTGGATTGTTTGAGTGTGCCTCACTTATACTTAACCAACAAGAGCTTCACATAGCACCTCAACCCATACCTAGGGTAATCAAGAGGAGTTAGTCCAGAGCCCTTCACGGAAAATTCGGCTACACTTGTTGTGTTGTATTAAGTGTGTTGCATTATTAGTTTTTATCTTCCGCATTTAGCGTATTTAGTTTCTAGATTAGCACTAACACCTATTCACCCCCCTCTAGGTGTTTTTCAATTGGTATCAGAGCCTACGCTCCTGATATTTAGGCTTAACATCCTAGGAGTGAGATCCTTTGTTTGCTAATCTATTGTTTGCATTTGCTTGTTTGCACACATATAGTTTATACCTATGGATTGCTTTTCACCTCCCATGTTCGATGTCTCCAACATTGACACATGGAAATATAGAATGTCCATGTACCTAAAGACCCTAGGTTTGCATGTTTTTCTTGCGGCTACCAAGAAATGCTATTTTGGTAATTGCAATCATATAGGGGCCAATGCTCAAGCCCTTGAGGCTATTAGAAACATTATCTAAAGATTATCTTATACGTGTTTCTAACTTTGATTCCGCATTTGCAGTGTGGAATATGTTGACAACAACCACCACCTCCGAGCTTCAATTGCCAATCCAACCGGAGGAATCTAGTGGAGAATCCGAATCACAATGTTTCATGGTCCAAGGGAATGACTCCCTTGAGGTACAATCGGAAACTCAACTAGATAGTTTTGATGCTAGTTCTTCATGTGATGAGAATATTGGTGCCCATGCTTTAAATGAAGAACTCTCTATTGTGTGTGAAAAACTAATAGAAAAATATAAGGTTTTGAAAAAAAAAGTCTAGGAATTGAAAAAGAAAATAAAAGTTTGCATTCTAGACTTGACAAGATTTTGCAAGAGAAGGTTGAGGTCTATAATGAAAGGGATTCATTGAGATCTCAACTAGACCTTGTTCTAAAAGAAAATGAATTTTTAAAATCTAAAAATGATTGTGAAACACTTTTGAAGAAAAATGAAAATTTGTCTTCAAAAGTTGATTTTGTTTTAAAGGAGAATGTTGCTTTGAAAAATAAAATAATTTCTATTTCAAATGATTTAGATGTTTGTTTAAAGAAAAATATTGTTTTACAACATAAGATTAATGCACATGTTTGCCATGTTATGGTAGTATCACACACTTCACCTATTGCATGCTCCACTTTTTCTTTGATTGAAAATGATATAAATTTAATTAAGAAGAAAATGGATTGTTTGGGCTCCACTATGAGCCAATGTGCCATGAACCATACACGTTTGGAATCCTTGGTTCGAAAGAAACAAGTTCCATCTATTATGCATGCACACCCTCCACGGCATACACATGCTCCTCACGGACACCATCACACTTTGTATGCTCATGTGTACACTTGTACACATTGTGGACGAATGGGCCACCTTGCTAAATTTTACTTTGATAGATTACATGCTTCAAATTTAGCAACTAAATTTGTTTGGGTTAGAGAAGGGACTAACCCCCATGGACCCAAAAAGATATGGGTACCAAAGACCACCCCTCCTATTTTTGATGTAGGTGTGGGCTCTCACATGACGTGAGAGTTGCCGTACCTTGGAGTGGATGCGTTCCGAGCTTCATGGAAATCAATTGGATGCATCACTTTCAAGGGATGTTTTGTGGGAGGACCACCTTGTTTTGGAGACAAAGAAAGTTGCCTTCTAGGTTTTGGTAACAATCCTTTACTCCCATTTATTGTTTACATGTTTTTCATTCCATTCACTTAGAGCATGTTTTATTGTTTATAGATTATTGTGAAAATGCCATGCTTATTAGAACATTGACATACATGTATAGCCCTTTTGAGACACCCATGTTTAATATGGAATATTTATTTTAGTGTTCTCACCTTAGTTTAGCTATCATGTTTATCATATCTCTAATAACATGTGAATTTACATAATGATCATGTTTTGTTTATCATGTTGATTTTTATCATGTTTTGATGCTTCATGATTTGAATATTTGTTTAAATGTTAGTTTTCATTAAGACTAGGATTTATACTTGTACATATAGTGGACAACAAATAAACCTATATATGTTTTGTGCTTGAATGCTTATTTGTACCCATTAAATGTGCTAGTATAGTCTAGTTTTGATGATTCATGCATTTTAAACTTGTATTCCTATTTTTAGATTTGTTTTATGATGTGTGTTTCACTTCATGTATATATTTATTTTTGCCAAACTTGAAGATATACATGTATACCCCTTGAGTCATTTGCTTTTCATGCAAATCTATATTATGGACTCAAATTGTATTTAGGGATATGTATGTATACCTCTTGTGTTGACAAATCATACATATACCTTGAAATGAAATTTATTTTTAATGAAAATTTAGTTTTTCATGTTATCCATGTTTTCATGTGTTTATGTTTAACTTCATGTATATGTCCATTTTATCCAAACTATTAATTATACATATACATCCTTTGAGCCATGTGCCTTCATGCATATATTTTGTGGACTCATTATTTTTTGGATATGTATGTATATTCTAGTTTGTATAGGACATACATATGCCTTGAAGTATAAACTAGTTTTAATAAAAAATTTAGTGTTTTTATGATTTTTTGATTTTCATGTTTTCTTGTTTCAAGGAATATTTAGCTAATTTGAATATTTTCATGATTATGATCTTCACATTGTATTTGTACACTCACCTTTATTGTTTGCTCATGTTTTGTTTTCATGAGTCACATTTATGCTTAATTGGATTAGAGTGTTGATTATCATGTGGATTTCACATTTTATGAAAAATAATTTGTTTTATTCCTTACTTGAAGGATTTCATACTAGTTAACAAAATTTTTTATTTTAACTAGTTCGTATTCTTCATTGTGATATGAGGTATACACTTTCTATGATTGTTGTTTCAATTGGTATCATTGAATTCTTTCAATTGGTATCAATTTTGATCTTCTTGTATACTCATATGTGTTTATGTATGTATGCCTTCAATTCAATGGTATCAATTCAATTGGTATCTAATTATTCATACATATATGTTTTATTTGTGCTTACTATATCCCTATATCTTTAAGCACAAAATTTTGTTTATGCTAAAGCTTGAAGTTCAACCTTATTTCAATTGATTCACTTTTCAATTGGTATCTTATTTCAAGCTTATGCATGTGTTTTGTTGGTATTCCATAAAGGGGGAGAAAATTCAATTTTCATTTTTCAATTAGTATTTGTATTTCCACTCCCTTACTTTATGATAGAAAATAAAAATTTTAAATTGATATCAAAATTAAAAATTTGTATTTACACTTGATATCTCAAAAATATTTTCATAAATATATCTCAAAATTTTGTTTAAAGATAGTGTTCAAAATTTTTGATGTATACTGTTTATATGCAATGAGAGCTTAACATCTCTTCCACATATAGATTCATGATGAGTGTATCTTGTATTGAGCATGATAACTCTTCTTTATGTGGTACACGTGTGTAGGGGGAGCTTCACATCTCCACTTATGCATTGCATATTTTACGTTATGTGATTAGGGCTTGTCATCCCTCCTTCATGTAATGTATCTATGTAGGGAAGCTTCACATCTTCCTCTTCATGAATGTATATCGCATATACCATTTGTTGATTTATGTTCATTTTCAATTGGTATCAAGATGCACTTCATTGACATATGTTTTATTGGTATCAATGATTTGTTATTCACCCCTTTCTTGTTTCTTTGTTTCATACAAAAAGGGGGAGAAACATTTTTATGCTTTTACCCCTTTGTTGATGATTAACAAAAAGGGGGAGAAGTATTTGGTTTTATATGTTTTATATGCATGTTTTTGTAAGATGTATTTGTTTTATAACATGTTTTATTAGTTTATTTAATTGGTATCAAGAGCACTACTTGTTTTTGGTATCAAGAGTTTTGTTGTAGAACATTTTTATATTGTTTATGCATTGTCATTCTTTGCATATATATTGTTTATTGTTTATGCATGAGTTAAGGGGGAGCTTCTTTGAAGCTTAACCTTAATCCATGCATATATAACTCCATGAGTTTTTGTCAACATCAAAAAGGGGGAGATTGTTGGCCCAGAGGCCTTCCACTCTAGTTTTGATGATGATTAACTCATGTAGTTATGTTTATTAATATTCTTGTGTATTTAGTCTCAGATCATTTAGCAAGATATTAGTTGGTGATAGCTTCAACAAGATGTTTTGGAAGCTTCACAAGTGATTCCAGGGCCCGAGCATCAAGATCATACCTTGCCTAGCTCATGGATCACGAAGTTTTGGATCGAGTCGACTTGAAGATGAAGATCGTCAAGAAGACTTAGGTATCCTAGTTTAGATTGAGTTTTAGATCCATGTGTAAAGATAAGAATAGTTGATATGCTCAAATGCACTATACACACACGTTTTGTTTTGATATGTGTTTTCATGAATAGTAGATCAAAATAAGTTTAATTGGTTTATGTATATTAGATATGTTCTATATACATGCATGCTTAACTTCATATACAAACTTAGTTTGACTTACCTATTCATGTGTTTTTATGTTTTGGTATTTTTACAAAACATGTTTTATGGATTTAAAGACAAAAACTATGATATATCTTGTTTCATGTATATTGGACCTATGTCCATATACAATATGCTTAAATGTGTTTAAAATATCATATTTTTGTATTTAAACAAGTTTTAGGAAAAATCAGATTTCCTATTGAAAAATACAAGTTTGATAAAATACAAGTGTTGGTTTTTGATAAAATTTGCAAGACACAAAAATGATTTAATATCACAAGTTTGTTTATCAAAGTAAAATGATAAAACTATTTTATGGAATGTTTAGAAGAAAGAATTTTCAAAATTAATTTTTACCCAGTTTCTGACCCAGACTGTGGCTGACAGGCCAGGTCGGTCGACCGCAGGGTCGACCGAACCAAGGGCCGGTCGACCGTTGCGGTCGACCGACGTGCACAGCCGTGTGCACGTCTAGCAAACACAGATCCGGTCGACCGGTCGGTCGACCGGACCAGAGAGCTTTGCTCTCTGTATCTGGGCGGTCGACCGTGCGGTCGACCGGACCAGAGAGCCCTGCTCTCTGTATCTGGGCGGTCGACCGAATTGCTCCAACGGTCGGATTTTTGACCGTTGGCGGTCGACCGGTCAGTCGACCGCAGGTCTGTCAGACTGACAGATCAGCCTAACGGCTAGTTTTCTTTTGGGGCTATATATACCCCATCTCTTTGAGGATTTTGATAAGACTTTTGACAAGAAAAATTTCAGTGTTTGTTTAGTATTTAAACAAGTTTTCAAAATAGTTTTTGTGCCAAAAAGATTCATTTACTTTGTTTTTAGGTTTTGGAAAAATCAAAGAAAATAGGAATTTAGGATATTTGTATTGGTTTTCATTCTCTATCTTTTACAAGAGTTTTCCCAAGTATTTTCCTTGAGTTGTTGTTTTCCAAACACCTAATTTTCCACACTTGAGCTTATCATCTATCCTATTCTATTAGGATCTTGTTTTGTGGAAAAGATGAGTTGTTTGTGGTTGAAACATACCACTAGTTGTAAACCCTCATTTGTTTGTTGTATCCCTCTTGGTGAGGTTGATTGAGCGATTGGTTTGCTCCCTCTTTGTTAGAGGTTGAGGCTTGTGGTTTGCTCCCTCTAGTGAGAGGTGAAGATTGGTTGTAACCCTCTTCGGTAGAGGTGTTGGTTGTTGGCATACCCCTCGGTTGTGAGGTGGTTGTTTGAGAGAGGAGTTTGGTACTCCTAGATTTGTAACAAATCCTCCTCGGTGGAGGTTCCCTTGGTGGGAGATAGTGGTTTGGAAATCCTTCACGGTGGTGAAGGCGGGGATGTAGAGCTAGGGGCTCGAACCTCGAAACATATCTTGTCTTAGCGTTTGATCCATTGTCTCTCTAACTCTTTCTCTCTTTATTTTGTGCAAAGCATCTTCAATCAGTTCATTCACATCTTTATTGCTTGCATTTGTGCCTTGCATATATTCATATTGCTACATCTCTTATATGCTTGGATTGTTTGAGTGTGCCTCACTTATACTTAACTAACAAGAGCTTCACATAGCACCACAACCCATACCTAGGGGAATCAAGAGGAGTTAGTCCAGAGCCCTTCACGGGGAATTCGGCTACACTTGTTGTGTTGTATTAAGTGTGTTGCATTATTAGTTTTTATCTTCCGCATTTAGCGCATTTAGTTTCTAGATTAGCACTAACACCTATTCACCCCCCCCCCCCCTCTAGGTGTTTTTCATTTAACTCTAACAATTTTAAGTACCCTTTAACTCTATCAATTTTAACTGTCCAGAAATGAAAAACCTAGATGGTCAGTCATATCAAGGGTCAGCCATGGTAATCAGGTGACCATCTTGCCTCTCACTAGTCACAAATTTTCCGTGCCCCCAACGTTCATGAGATAATGCTCTTTCGCGATACATCATAGACAACATCAGACAAATACATTGTGATTAGCTTGGTCAGGAGGTTGAATTGGGAATTTCCACGACTACCTTCTCCAATTCACCCATTTCAACCAACGCAGGGACATATGAATGCACCTACCCAGACTATTTAATTGAACAATGAAGAAAAACATGAACACGTACCTTAAATGTAAAGTGCAGTTAATATAAATTGTGCACCCTCTCTGAATTACTCTAAAGAAGAGAATAAATACATCAAAAATATGTAAGGAGGTCAAATTCGACAATAATTAACTAGGAGGCGTAATAGAAGCTTTCTTAGAAAAGGAAAAACACTCAATATATAATATGCACCTTCAGACCAATTGAGAAGTTTGAATGATAACCATTACTGTTGGTAATGAATGCCACTGGGAGAAGAGTGCTAAAAGTGTTAGTGAGTTCCTGCAAATAAAAGCGAAAATTAGACTTTCTATCACAAATGCCTATATATATAACAAATAACAAAATATACAAATTGCCCCATAGATATTGTTAGATCAGCTTCAAGATGTATTTAACTAGCATACAATGTTCGGCTTAAATAAATTACAGGCACTGAAAAAGCAGTAACACTTAACAAAAAAAACTCCGAAGCAACAAAAGAAGAAACGAAAAACTAGACCTTTGGATATAGATATAGCCAATCAAAGATATGATGCATGCATAACTATAAGCCGTACACCTGCTTGTTTGAAGTTTCATTCAGACGTAGTAGGAACAAAATGCAACTAAGGAATAAAAGTTCAAAGAAAAAAATATACACATTATGTTTCTATGGATATAGATATAGCCGTGATCAATAATACGATGCATATATAACTATAAGCCATGTACCTACTTGTTTGAAGTTTCACTCAGACAAAGTAGGAACATAATGCACATAAGGAGTAAAAGTTTAAAAAATATATATACACACGTTTCTATGGAGATCACCATGGTTGATGTAAGTTGATGTAAAACTTGATACGTGTGTGAATCAGAAATTAGTGACAGAATGAAACTTCATTATCTTTGTCACGCCCCACTTCTCAAAATACACAAAATTGGGTATGTGACAAGATTCGGCAACGTATTTTGAATAAAAATACGCTAAGCCTCAATGTATTAAATTAAAACATAAAGTTCACAACTTATTCCAGCATTTAAAAGCAAGTACAATAATGTCTCGAAAGTTCACTCATTTCAGACATAACATGAATGAAAGCAAAAATAGTAAAAGTCCTCACGAACTGAACTGCTGATGGTCTACTGGAGATCTGCAACACGCTCAAAGTACTCCTGGTCTTGCGATGTCCTCAAACCTGGATCTGAGCATAGCAAACTCAGGGTCATCAATAAGCGACCTAGTGAGTGGTAAAATAAAAAGGGGAAGATGCACATGCATGTAATGTATAAGCATATGGAAAGAAAGTGTGCATGATAAGAGTGAACAACATGCCAACAATAAATAAATAGTAACTAAGCAAGTCAGTGATATAATCAAGGGTAACTCAAGTCATGAGTATAATCAATGTCTATAATAACATGCAAGTCAGATGTCAAGTTCAGTTTATAATATCAATGGAAGAATTCAGTTTTCATTATTAATTATGTCAGCGAACACCAATTGCCACATGTAATAGACGCATCCCATACTACGCCTATTACACGTGCCAATCGGGGTCCTCACTTATTGAAACTGATCGGTTGGAGACATTGCCTGTGTTTTAGGTGGGTCCCGTGCATACCTGGGACCTCGGCCCAGACTCCTGGCGCTGAACCAGGACCTACCGCAAGGTAGTAAGAAACATGTAAACAGGAACAGGTACATGTATAACATGTATAACAGGAACAGGAAACAGGACGGGGTGTCAGTCACCCCACGGGAACCCTGCAGTGGAACCCTCTTTCGGCTGCGCAACCTAAATCCTAGGTCCACCCAAAATACAGACGCTGTCTCCTCCATCAATCTCCCCAATCCCAGTGTAAGTTATTTAATTTAGTTATCAAGATTATTAATGTACATGTTATCTAAATCTACTGGGATAACTCGGTGATGATGACGGTAACCACATAGCAGTGAAAATCGTGATACATGTATAACAGGATATGTATGTCGGTGAACATGATAAACAGGATGAGATTGTTACCGTCTAATAATGTTTTTCCCAGTAGTTAGATAACATGAACATGATGGTCATAAATGTCATTCAGGTGTGTCATAGTAGTAAAGTCCTAACCGGTGTCATGTAGTGATCAAGGAGGTCCATTATCAATAACAAATGTCTTAGTTGCATACATGAATACATAAACATGCTACAAATGATACATGCAAATAATTCATGAAATAATAAAATTTCTAAGTACTAGCACATTAGTTTAAACAACATAATTAGATAAGTAGATAAAAATCCTTCTTCACAAGAATTCTTGTGAGCTGAAGGAGGAAAAAGCACTCACCTGCGGTAGATCTCAATCCAAAGCACTGCAAAATCCTAGAATCCCGGAAAATCTACACAATTTATTTCAATAGAAATTGTTAGGATCTTTTATTTATTTAATCCTTATTAATTAACTTAAGGTTGGGAGTATGATCCTATGAATTACATGAACTTAATAGGTTTACTTTATCAAATTTTAAACTCTCCATTATTGGGTTTTCAAAACTTTTTAACATTAATTTTCTTAACGGGTCGAATTTATCGTTTTACAAAACTGACTTTAAAGGGGATAATTTGATTTAATTTATGTTGCTATTCTTCTGAAAATTTTATCATGAAAAGTAGAGACAGTACAGATTGTTATTTATATTTTTCTCTATTTTTCTGATATTTTTAACTAATTGTTTTAATTATTTTTCTGCAGGTTAACAAGTCTGGAATTTACTGTTGGGTCGGGTTTTGTGTGCAGATGTGGATCCAGGAGGGTACAGCCTATACAAAAGCTGGGCTGAAAGTAACATGGGCCTTTGTAATATATATATATATTTCTTTTAACTATAGTAGCCCAGGCCCCTCAGGCCCAGCCCGGACCACTCTCAGGCCAGGCCCAGGCCTGGTCCAGAATTTTTTTTTTATTAACAGGGCCTTTGGGCCCTGGCTATAGCCCAGGCGGCCTTGCCCGGGCCAAGCCAGGCCGGTTCTGGCCCAGCCAGGCCAGGCCAGGCTTGGCCTGAATTAAATCTTTTTTTTTTATAGCAAACCCAACCCGGGCCTGCCAGGCCCGGGCTAGGCCAGGCCGGCCAGGCCCTGCACAGCAGGGCACAGCCTTGCTGTGCAATGAGCAACGCCTGCTCTCGGCTTGGCCGAGAGCAGGTGCAGATTTTTTTTTTTTTTTTTTTTTGTTTTCTAAAAAAAGTATAATATGCTAAAGAATAATTTAGCATTCTAATTGGTTTCATGTGATTGATCGTGGAGTCAGTTATTTATAGTAAATTGATTATGCAAGACGATGTGCAGATTCATGAACAATATCAGATTTTTAATTGAAATAACCTTTATGCCAAAAGATGCAATAGAACAAACATTTTCAATACCAGCCTTGTTGTTGTGTGGAACAATGTGAGTTACATGAGCTTATAATTAAGAAATCCTCATTGATTTGGTCACTCATAATTTTATACCAATAAGGGAAAAAGAAGAGTATTTTATTGTTAATGGTGATATATGTTCTGAAGTAAAAAATAAACTCAAATACAAACTACTATAGCCAAAATTTCTTCTCTGAAGTCATTAGGGCAAATATCCACACAAATTCATACTATTATTATTATTATTATTATTAAGAATTTTCAGTTTCATAAAAAGTACTTTAAATCATGATACGTTCTTAGGATTTAATTCATAAAAATTAATTATTTACTTACTTGGATTTAGCCTGCTTCTAAATCTCCACGCCTCCTTCTCAATCTTCACGCCTCGGAACCGTTCTCCGTCACGATCAGCTCCAACTCCAATTCCAACTCTAAGGGGGTGAATAGGATGAGAGATGATGGGCTAGGAGTTCTTTCTGCTTGTCGCTCTTATTTTTATTTTTAACAGAGGGAAGAGAAGAAGGTTACGGATAAAATTTTTTAGGATTTTTAGAAATCAGGTTGTTAAGATGTGAATCTAAGTTGTTAAGATAAGAGATTCCTAAAGATCTCTTGAGATCTTACAGTTAGATATTTAAATCTTAAATTTGACCTTGGGTTGTTTAAAATAATTTAGCCCTCCTACTTAACCACACGCCAATGTGGCATTATGGTTAAGGCATTTGGACTAGATACAAAGGAGTCGAGTTCGAAACTTGGTATAAACATATATATATATATATATATATATATTTTATTATTATTATTTTTTTATTTTATTTTAGGCATAAAAATAAGAGTATTACATTCTACCCACCTAATAAGAAAATTTCGTCCTCGAAATTTAAATTCAGGCGGGGAAAGAAATATACCTAATCATCACAGAAAAGGTGGGGATAGCTATCGCGGATGACATCTTCCCGCTCCCATGTCGCTTCGCCTGGAGGTCGATTGCCCCAAGATACCAGAACAAGTGGAATGGTCTGTTTCTTCAATTCCTTGGTAGTCTGATCTAGGATAACCGTAGGCCTCTCAGTGTAGGATAGGTCCGGCCTAAGTTTCAACTCAGAATGATCTACCACATGACTGTCATCTCGGATATACCTCCTCAGCTGAGAAACATGGAAGACATCATGCACGCCATCTAAAGATGGGGGCAACGCTAGTCTATAAGCCACCGCTCCCACTCGCTCCAAAATCTCAAAAGGTCCTATAAACCTGGGACTCAGCTTCCCTCTGCTGCCGAACCTGATTACTCCCCTCGTTGGTGATATCTTTAAGAATACTTTATCTCCAATCTCAAATTCCAGTGGCCTTCTGTCCAGATCTGCCCATTTCTTCTGTCTATCCTGAGCTGTCTTGAGGCGTTCTCTGATAATCTTAACTTTCTCAACTGTATGAGTTATGATCTCTGGTCCCAGTAGCCGCCTATCACCAACGTCGTCCCAACATAAAGGAGACCTACACTTCCTCCCATACAAGGTTTCAAAAGGCGCCATCTTGATACTAGCCTGGTAGCTGTTGTTGTAAGCAAACTCCGCCAAGTGTTAATGATCCTCCCAAGATCCCTTAAAATCTAGCATGCATGCCCTCAACATGTCTTCGAGAATCTGAATCGTCCGCTCTGATTGTCCATCAGTCTGCGGATGATATGCAGTGCTGAACTTCAAGCGGGTTCCCAAACTTTCCTGAAGACTCCTCCAAAAGTGGGACAGGAATCTAGTGTCTCTGTCTGATACTATGCTAGCTGGCACACCATGGAGTCTCACTACCTCCTGCATGTACTTCTTCGCTAATAACTCGGTAGACTGACCCAGTCTGAAAGGAATGAAGTGTGCTGATTTCGTGAGACAATCCACTATGACCCATACTGCATTATTTCCCTTCTGGCTGCGAGGTAAGGCAGTGACGAAGTCCATAGTAATATGCTCCCACTTCCATTCCGGAATCGGTAGAGGTTGAAGTAGTCCAACTGTCCTCTGATGTTCAGCCTTCACTTGTTGACACACCAAACACTTCGCCACATACCGAGCAATCTCCCTTTTCATTCCATGCCACCAGAACCGCTGCTTCAGGTCTTGGTACATCTTCGTCCCCCCTGGATGTATGGAATAAGCCGAGCTATGGGCTTCAGCTAACACTTCTTGCCGAATCTCTCCCTTCGGCACACAAATTCTGTTGCCGAAACGGAGCGTTCCTTCCACATAGATCTGCATATCTGACCTCAATCCAGCTTTCACTTGCTCCCTGAATTCTTGTAACTTAGGGTATCTGTCTTGCGCTTCCCTGATCTTCTCCAATAAGGTTGGTTGAATCAGTATAACCATCAATTCCCCAGGAGATATTGCTCTCCGTATCACCATCAGGTCCATCCGTCTCATCTCCTCGAATAATTCCTTTTGTTGAGTGATCTGCATTGCCATAGAAGCTTCGGGCTTTCTGCTCAAGGCATCAGGTACTACATTGATCTTCCCAGGGTGATACTGTAGATTTATATCATAGTCAGTCATCAACTCTAACCATCTTCTTTGCCTCATGTTTAGCTCCTTTTGAGTGAAGATATACTTCAAACTCTTGTGATCAGAGTATATCAACACTTGATCTCCCAACAGATAGTGCCTCCAAATCTTTAAGGCAAAAATGACTGCTGCAAGTTCTAGATCATGTGTAGGATAATTCTTCTCATGACGCTTAAGCTGTCTGGACGCATAAGCTATCACATAACCATGCTGCATTAGCACACACCCCAAACCTCGCCCTGACGCGTCACTGTATATGACCATACCTCCAGTCCCGTCAGGCATCTTCAAGACTGGGGCCGTGATCAATCTATTCTTCAACTCTTCAAAAGCAGCAGCACACTCCGCAGTCCACACATACTTCACTCCCTTCTGAGTAAGCTTGGTTAGAGGCCCTGCAATCCTTGAGAAATCCTGCACAAACCTACGATAATATCCAGCCAGTCCTAGAAAACTTCTGATTTATGTCGCTAACTTCGGGACGGGCCAATCCTTCACTGACTGAACCTTACCGGGATCCACCGTGATGCCTTCACCTGAAACAATATGACCTAGAAAAGCCACACTCTTTAGCCAGAACTCATATTTGCTCAGTTTGGCGTAAAGCTTTTCCTGTCGAAGGGTCTGCAACACAATCCTCAAGTGCTCTGCATGTTCTTCTTCATCCTTAGAATAAATCAAGATATTATCTATGAATATTACTACAAATTTATCCAAAAATGAAGAGAATACCCGATTCATCAAGTCCATAAAAATTGTTGGGGCATTGGTCACTCCAAATGGCATAACTAGGAACTCGAAATGACCATAACGAGTCCTAAAAGCCGTTTTCAGAATATCTTCCTTCTTCACCTTCAGTTGATGATATCCAGAACGAAGGTCCAACTTAGAGAACACCTTAGCTCCACAAAGTTGATCGAATAGGTCATCAATCCTGGGCAAAGGATATTTGTTCTTAATGGTGACCTTGTTCAATTCGCGATAGTCAATGCACATCCTCCTGCTGCCATCCTTCTTCTTCACCAACAACACCGGAGCTCCCCAAGGTGAAACACTAGGTCTGATAAATCCTTTATCTGAGTACTCTTGCAACGGTTTCTTCAGCTCTGCAAGCTCCACGGGCGCCATCCGATACGGTGCCTTAGAGATTGGGGCCGTACCGGGAATGACATCTATGGAAAACTCTAGGACTCGGTCTGGCGGCAATCCAGGTAGGTCTTCTGGGAATACATCTAAAAATTCTTCCACCACTGGCTTTGGCATCTCTTCGGCTTCTGTGATGATGCAATCTCCTTGATGCTTCTGTCTGGATGCCCTAGATTCTCCAACAAACTGAAACTCTGGTTGATGCGGAATTCGGAATATTACACTCTTATTCCGACAATCAATTACCACATAATACTTGCTAAGCCATGTCATGCCCAAGATCACATCGTATCCCCCAGTATTTATCATAAACATGTCTGCACTAAACTCCCTTCCACAAATCACTACAGGACAAGATCTGCATAATCTACTAGTGGTTATAATCCCATTTCCCGTACTAATCTCCCATGGAGTATCCATATCATAACAAGGTATAGAATGCTTCGTTACGAAACTAGTAGATATATAGCAATGTGAAGTACCAGAATCAAATAATGATATGACTGGAACTGAATAAATCAGAATGGTACCTGCCACCACCTCCTCTGATGCCTCTGCCTCTTCTGCAGTCAGATTGAAAGCCTGGCCTCTCCACGACCTGCTCCTGCCCTCCTCTGGGACTGTCTGTACATCTGTCGTGGTGGAGGCAATGAAACTCCTCTACCTGTAGGTACTGGATTCCTCTTTGCTGCTTCTGATGCTGGAGCAACGGACACGATACTCCTCTGCCCCTTGGACGGACAGTTCACAAGCTGATTATCTCTAGCTCCACAAGCCAAGCATAGTCTGTTCGCCCTTCTGCACTCCCCTCGATGATGCCCCGGCAGCTGACAAAATCCGCAAACAATTATCCGCGGAGAAGAATTAAACTGTTGCTTGTTATGTGAAGCCCCGTTGAATCTAGATGTAGGTCCCTTAATCACCTGGTCAAACGTTTAATCACCTGGTCAAATGGTCGCTTCAGCGGCCTTGCCTGCACCTTGCTCTTATTCTCCTTCTCCACCACCTGCTCCAAGCTACGGGCAGCACTGAGAACCTGAGAGTAAGTCCTCAGCGGCTGTGTGACCAAGAACTTCTGAATATCCAACCTCAGATCTTGCTGGAAGCGGTTAGCCCGATCTTCGTCCTCTGCCACCATGTAGGGAGCGAACCGACTCAACCTTAAGAATTCCGCAGCGTACTCATCAATGCTTCGACTCCCCTGTTGCAGGTTGATGAACTGTTGTTCCATTTCCCTTCTAGCTGTCTTAGGAAAGAACCTCTCATAGAAGCTGTCCATGAATTGCTCCCAAGCGATCGGTGGTTCCAACCGCTCTTCCTCTGCAAGCCACCATGTCCGGGCCACATCTGTCAGCTGAACCTTGACTACCTCGACTTGCTCGTTCTTGGGAACACGAGCTGCAGTTAAGAGGTTGGTCATATCAACTAACCACTGTTCCGCATCCAACGGCTTCTCAGTTTCAGCAAAGGTGGCCGGTTGCAACCTTCTGAAGTCGGAAATATTGTCGGGCTTTGGTTCCCGAGGTGCCGTTGACCTCTCTATGGCCACTGTGGCCGTCTGTTGAGCTGCCAACAATCCATCTCGAAGGAGTGTTGTTTGTTCCTGCTGAGACTCCATCATACCACGGAGCACTCCCATCAAATCAGTAGCCTCATTACGAGCAGCAATACGGGAGGAGGAAGGTCGTTGGGCCATTGCTCTGGAAAAAAAATCAAAATAAAATTTAGGAAAAAATATATGGATATGCTTCCAATGTACCATAAACATTATTGTACTTGTAGCTGGAGTGTATGATTTTTAACATTGTCGGTAAGAGTTTGGCTATTAACTTAATTATGCACCCTAAATATAACCTGGCTCTGATACCAAGAAAATCCTGGATCTGAGCATAGCCAACGCGCTCAAAGTACTCCTGGTCTTGCGATGTCCTCAAACCTGGATCTGAGCATAGCAAACTCAAGGTCGTCAATAAGCGACCTAGTGAGTGGTAAAATAAAAAGGGGAAGATGCACATGCATGTAATGTATAAGCATATGGAAAGAAAGTGTGCATGATAAGAGTGAACAACATGCCAACAATAAATAAATAGTAACTAAGCAAGTCAGTGATATAATCAAGGGTAACTCAAGTCATGAGTATAATCAATGTCTATAATAACATGCAAGTCAGATGTCAAGTTCAGTTTATAAAATCAATGGAAGAATTCAGTTTTCATTATTAATTATGTCAACGAACACCAATTGCCACATGTAATAGACGCATCCCATACTACGCCTATTACACGTGCCAATCGAGGACCTCACTTATTGAAACTAATCGGTTGGAGATTGTCTGTGTTTTAGGTGGGTCCCGTGCATACCCGGGACCACGGCCCAGACTCCTGGCGCTGAACCAGGACCTACCGCAAGGTAGTAAGAAACATGTAAACAGGAACAGGTACATGTATAACATGTATAACAGGAACAGGAAACAGGACAGGGTGTCAGTCACCCCACGGGAACCCTACAGTGGAACCTTTTTTCGGCTGCGCAACCTAAATCCTAGGTCCACCCAAAATACAGACGCTGTCTCCTCCATCAATCTCCCCAATCCCAGTGTAAGTTATTTAATTTAGTTATCAAGATTATTAATGTACATGTTACCTAAATCTACTGGGATAACTCGGTGATGATGACGGTAACCACATAGCAGTGAAAATCGTGATACATGTATAACAGGATATGTATGTCGGTGAACATGATAAGCAGGATGAGATTGTTACCGTCTAATAATGTTTTTCCCAGTAGTTGGATAACATGAACATGATGGTCATAAATGTCATTCAGGTGTGTCATAGTAGTAAAGTCCTAACCGGTGTCATGTAGTGATCAAGGAGGTCCACTATCAATAACAAATGTGCTTAGTTGCATACATGAATACATAAACATGCTACAAATGATACATGCAAATAATTCATGAAATAATAAAATTTCTAAGTACTAGCACATTAGTTTAAACAACATAATTAGATAAGTAGATAAAATCCTTCTTCACAAGAATTCTTGTGAGCTGAAGGAGGAAAAAGCACTCACCTGCGGTAGATCTCAATCCAAAGCACTGCAAAATCCTAGAATCCCGGAAAATCTACACAATTTATTTCAATAGAAATTGTTAGGATCTTTTATTTATTTAATCCTTATTAATTAACTTAAGGTTGGGAGTATGATCCTATGAATTACATGAACTTAATAGGTTTACTTTATCAAATTTTAAATTCTCCATTATTGGGTTTTCAAAACTTTTTAACATTAATTTTCTTAACGGGTTCGAATTTATCGTTTTACAAAACTGACTTTAAAGGGGATAATTTGATTTAATTTATGTTGCTATTCTTCTGAAAATTTTATCATGAAAAGTAGAGACAGTGCAGATTGTTATTTATATTTTTCTCTATTTTTCTGATATTTTTAACTAATTGTTTTAATTATTTTTCTGCAGGTTAACAAGTCTGGAATTTACTGTTGGGTCGGGTTTTGTGTGCAGATGTGGATCCAGAAGGGTACAGCCCATACAAAAGCTGGGCTGAAAGTAACATGGGCCTTTGTAATATATATATATTTTTTTTCTTTTAACTATAGCAGCCCAGGCCCCTCAGGCCCAGCCCGGACCACTCTCAGGCCGGACCAGGCAAGGCCCAGGCCTGGTCCAGAATTTTTTTTTTTTTTTATTAACAGGGCCTTTGGGCCCTGGCTATAGCCCAGGCGGCCTTGCCCGGGCCAAGCCAGGCCGGTTCTGGCCCAGCCAGGCCAGGCCAGGCTTGGCCTGGATTAAATCTTTTTTTTTATAGCAAACCCAACCCGGGCCTGCCAGGCCCGGGCTAGGCCAGGCCTGGCCATCCTGGCCAGGCCGGCCAGGCCCTGCACAGCAGGGCACAGCCCTGCTGTGCAGTGAGCAGCGCCTGCTCTCGGCTTGGCCGAGAGCAGGTGCAGTTTTTTTTTGTTTTTGTTTTTGTTTTGTTTTGTTTTCTAAAAAAGTATAATATGCTAAAGAATAATTTAGCATTCTAATTGATTTCATGTGATTGATCGTGGAGTCAGTTATTTACAGTAAATTGATTATGCAAGACGATGTGCAGATTCATGAACAATATCAGATTTTTAATTGAAATAACCTTTATGCCAAAAGATGCAATAGAACAAACATTTTCAACTACCAGCCTTGTTGTTGTGTGGAACAATGTGAGTTACATGAGCTTATAATTAAGAAATCCTCATTGGTTTGGTCACTCATAATTTTATACCAATAAGGGAAAAAGAAGAGTATTTTATTGTTAATGGTGATATATGTTCTGAAGTAAAAAATAAACTCAAATACAAACTACTATAGCCAAAATTTCTTCTCTGAAGTCATTAGGGCAAATATCCACACAAATTCATACTATTATTATTATTATTAAGAATTTTCAGTTTCATAAAAAGTACTTTAAATCATGATACGTTCTTAGGATTTAATTCATAAAAATTAACTATTTACTTACTTGGATTTAGCCTGCTTCTAAATCTCCACGCCTCCTTCTCAATCTTCACGCCTCGGAACCGTTCTCCGTCACGATCAGCTCCAACTCCAATTCCAACTCTAAGGGGGGTGAACAGGATGAGAGATGTGGGCTAGGAGTTTTTTCTGCTTGTCGCTCTTATTTTTATTTTAACGGAGGGAAGAGAAGAAGGTTACGGATAAAATCTTTTAGGATTTTTAGAAATCAGGTTGTTAAGATGTGAATCTAAGTTGTTAAGATAAGAGATTCCTAAAGATCTCTTGAGATCTTACAGTTAGATATTTAAATCTTAAATTTGACCTTGGGTTGTTTAAAATAATTTAGCCCTCCTACTTAACCACACGCCAATGTGGCATTATGGTTAAGGCATTTGGACTAGGTACAAAGGAGTCGAGTTCGAAACTTGGTATAAACATATATATATATATATATATATATATATATATATATATATATATATATATATATATATTTATTTTATTTTAGGCATAAAAATAAGAGTATTACAATCTTTCACCAACTATACGATCTTGAGTAGAAAAATAATTAAAACTAATATGCAAACGGATGAATTTTAACAAAATGATGCAATCACAGTTATACCGTTCTAGATCTAAAATAAGATTAAAAGAAAATACTAAGTATAATGGTACAGTTATAAATGCAATGTAAAGGCTAGCAACTACAAGCCTATTAGAATCTCATAGTCTCGTTATTTGTGGCAGCAAATATAATTAATAAAATAATAGATATGCTTATCAAACCCACCCAATAAGAGATCGTGTTAAGAAAATTACCCACTGAGAATCACGGAGATCTCAGTGACCTGTAGAGGATGCCGCTGTAAAGGTCTCGATTTCACGATCGTAGCGGTTCAAAAATCACCTCAAACGGATGCCGGATGTGAAAGTTATGGGCTAAAAACAGAACCTTGCGCTAACAGTCTATTCTGTTGCGAGTATACTGTAGCTTGCGGGTACTGGTACTGCAGCGAGAATCCGGACTGTTACTGTAGCACGAAACCCGTTACTGTAGTAATTGGTTTATAACTTAAACCTGAAACCTGTTGAGTTGTTTGTGGATGCGGGTTTGGCTTGAATCTGAACCTGCTTAGTTTCTCCTTGCTTATAGGTGTTGTTATGGTGATGTTGGCGGGTCATTAGCGCAATGCGACAAGAGGGACCAATGGCACGATGGTGGCGGTCTCGCCATCGGCGGGTTGGTGGGGAGGCCGAGTGGGGAGGAGGCTAAGCGTGCGGGGTTGTCGTGAGGAGAAAGAGAGATGATGGCGGGCTCAGTCGGCAATGCCCGAGCGGTGCACGAGGTTGAGGGCGCAAGAAGGGGACACGCTGTGACTGGCAGTGGTGTTGTGGAGTTGATGTTGGTTTGAGATGAAAATCACGTAGAGGAGGGTGAATAGGTGATGGCAATACAAGATGACAAATAATGCGGAATTAAAAATATCTTGCTAGCAACCTAGCAATTAGCAAATACAATTAAATAAAACTTGCAAAAGAGTAAGCAATATAGAGTGCAAGTAAAGAAAGAGTAGAGTTAAGAGAGAGAGAAAGCAATCGCAAACACAAGGATATATTTCGAGGTTCGAGCCACTGCTCTACGTCCCCGCCTTCAACACTATGAAGTATTTCCATTATGACACTGGATCGTCAACCGGTTACAAGTTCTCACTAGAACTCTTTGAACACACTTGTCCTCTCTCACGGTGCCGCAACACCAACTTAGAGCTCACTAGCTCACTCGAGGCCGCAACCTCTACAACTTCTCAATCGAAGGAAATCGGTGATCAACTCTTGACCACAAAATAGCTCACAAGCACAACCTTATAATCAAGATGAGGAAGTGACTCTTTGAGACTGTGTAGTGAAAATAGCTAGCAGAGAAGTAGAGGGAAGGCTCAAACTAAAACACAAATATATGAAAATCTTTGGCTCAAAGAGAAATCTTTTGTAAAGAGGCTAAAATTTGTAAAACTTTGATATAAGACTTAAAAATCTTGTTGTTGAGTTGTTTCATAGTCCCACTATTTATAGGGGATGAAAACAAGGCTAGAAAATACAATAGAGCCGTTGGGACAAGACCCAGAAAAAAACAAATTTGAAACTAGCTGTTGAGAGCCAACTCAGCAGAAAACTCTGCTGCCGGTCGACCGGGCGGTCAACCGCCAACGGTCGGATTTCCGACCGTTGGGAAAAGGGGTCGACCGGCCGGTCGACCGTGATTCCCAACCAGAGAGTGAAAATTCTCTGTCGGTCGACCGTACCCAATAGAGAGCAATGCTCTTACAGACGGTCGGCCGGCCGGTCGGCCGAAGTGCAATCGGTCAACAGCTCGATCGACTGACAGAGCAATTTGCTCTGCCAACGGTCGACCGCCCGGTCAACCGGAAAAGGGCCAAAATCTTAATCTGGATATTTTTTTCGAAACCAATCTTTTTCCAATGAAATTTTCTTTGATATATAAATACAAAATAGAGTTTTAGAGACTTGAAGAACTAATGTGTGATCAAATATATTTGAAAAAATTCTTTCTAAAACTGAAACCAGATTTTTTCAAAACTTATTTTTCTGAAACATGATTTCTCCAAAACTTGCTTTTCTAAAACTCGATAAAGAAAACAGCAAGAAACATAGTTGTAAACTTTTGTTTGAAAACACAATTCTGTATGAAGTGTGTGTGTGTGTGTGTGTATGTCAATCCCAAAAGCTATCAGCCTCTATCATCTTGGTTTGTTAAAACGACTATAAATTCTATCTAAAATAGAAAAGTAAACATACAAATCTTGAAATAGTCTTCTGTATATCACTTGATCCTTGAGCTCTTCTAGTGTGCTTAGGCTCTGGGATCTAAATTTTCTTGGCTTCCAAATGTGTGAGTCTTGTGAGCCAAAATGCAACAAATGATTTTACCTGAAACTTTATTAAACAAACTTGTTAACAACATAACTACATTTGGTTTTGTTATCATCAAAACTAGGGCTAATGGCCTTTGGGCCAACAATCTCCCCTTTTTTGATGATGACAAAACATATAGAGTTATTATAAATACTTTGGGAAGAGACTTCAAGCGAAGCTCCCCCTAATCACATACATATATTAAAATATGACATAAAAAAGCTAAATGCAACAATAAAAGCATACATAGGATATGACAATTTGGCTCTTATGCCAGCCATCTATGCATACCAGGAATACAGAGTTATAAAATTGTATGCACAAACAGTTTCCCTCCATCCATCCAAATTACCTCCAACCTCCAATATAATTGGTAGATGGTTGGATTAAAAAAAAAATAGGAAACAATACACATATACCACGTATGTAAAGACAATAAGGATAAATACCATAACATAACTTTGTCTACACACACAGAGGTTCACGCCAACCTCAAAACATGACACATACCACACATAAAATAAAGATATGTCCATCAAATACTGAAACAAAGCATATATCCATACATAAATCCAAATACATAACAAGACTCTAGATAAAAACACAAAAGTAAATACTCCCAAAGATAACTCTCCCAAAGATAACTCCATTAAAATCTCTCCCCCTTTTTGTCATCAACAAAAAATGGTCAACCCTCTTGGAAATCTGGGTCTTCTGGTGGAACTGGCGCCTCAGAACAACAGGAGGAGAAACCCATGCGTCGAATGGAGGACCCGTCATAGGAAGTAGTTGTGAGTGACCACTCGGAAGAGAAGCCGGCCAAGCGTTCCTACTGTAGGTGTCATCGATACAAGTCTGCAGATAGCGAATAGAGGCACAAATATATTAGAGATCATTATCCACTCTCTGCTCTAGCAGCTGAAAGTAAGCGATCATCTGCAAGTTGTGCTCCAAAGCTGAGTAGAAAGAGCTAGATACGGATCAAAAGAAACAGAAGAGGCAGAAGAGGACCCAGGAACAACAATGGTATGATAGGAGGGGCTGAGGAGCAAGAGCACGCTCCCTAGCACGCATCCTCTTGAGAAGAGTGCTGTTTATATCTACCGACTGTTCGATAGACCGTTCAGTGGAGAGATCAAACTTTAGTTGCTTCAAAAGGCGAGTGATAAGCATCCCAAAGGGCAAGTACCGTTTGAGATCAAGAGATGATCAGATGCCATATAATCAATAATGAGTTTGAAAATGTTGACTTTAATGCCTTTCAGAAGGCAATTGATCAGAAGTGGAGCAGAACCCTAAGCATGACTATACTCTCCTGATTTTGGCAGGAGGTTATAGAAAACTATCTTAGTTAGGACTTGGGCGGTGAAAGTATAATACTTCACCTCCTCATTCCTAACAAGAGCAGAGTTATCATCATCATGGAGCAACAAAGAAGCGGTGAGGACAGACTCACTATTAGGATACTCAAAATCATGTAAATCTACATTGTATATGTCTACCCCCTCACAGGAGAGGTGTAGCAGATGGGCAAATTTTTCAAAAGAAATATTGATATCCTTACCCAGTACTCTAGACCTGATATGATTGTTTTGAAAGGACAGGTTGGAGTAAAAATAATGTACAAGCTTAGGGTAAACGGTTTCTTTGATTGTGACAAAGTGTTCGAGTGAACTTGTACTCAAAATAGCAACAAGATTAAGGTGCTCAAAATCAGCAAGCACCACAGTTCTACCAGAGATTACAGGCTTGTTATGGATGATAGAAAATCTGTGAGATGCATTTTGTGAAATAAAGGGTTGGAAAAGGACTCAGGGGCTTTCCCCTTCACAGATCTAGATCTCTTGGACATATTGAAGACAATAATAAAGACCAAGGCACGAATAAAGATAGACAAACTAGAAAATTTGAGGAAATTTAAGACATTAAGGAAGAAAAATAGGTTATACCTTCAAAATCCAAAGAAACTCCGTGAAAGTAGCAGATCTGGAACCTGTAAGGGTTTTTAACAAATTTTAATGGAAGAATTTTGGAGCGGGAAGGTTTAGGAAGGGTTGGATTAGGTTGGGGATGAAGAGAATTGAAGAGGAGAGGAGAAGTTGGTGGAAGAAAAAGAAATAAGAAGAATTTAGGGAGTTAAGGTTTTTATAGAAACCGGGTAAAACAGCAGACCCACATCTCAGTCGACCGACCGGTCGACCGGGAATAACTGAGAGCAAACTCGGTTATAGTCGATCGACCGCACAGTCGACCGGCTTTGGGCAAAAAAAATTTTATTATGACAGGCTTCGTCAGTAGACCGCCCGGTCGACTGGTACTATGACAGATTAACTTGGTCGACTGGGACAGCCCAAAAATATTGTTTTAAAATTGGATTTTAAAGCTTTTGAAAATAATTTTTCTTGGTATGTTTTTATACATAAATTAATGGAATTTTACCATAAATCTTATTGGCATGAAAAACTCTCAAAAATATTTTAAATAGACAATATAGTTTTTAATATTTAATCCATAATTTAAGCAATAAATTGAGATATTGAAGCCTAATACCCATTACGGGTTATGAACTTCTCGTCATTCCTCTAGATAAGAGTTGAGGCGCGCAATCGCTATCTTTATTTATATGCTTAAATATGGTTCAAATATAAAATTAAATATTCATATTTTACAATATGTATATAAATGAAAAAAATCTTTTAAAGGAACTTTACATATGATCATCAAAACAGGGCTAGTATAAAAACAAACTAAGTAGACTAGACAAGACACAAATATAAGAGTGTGCAAGACTACACAACAAGGATATATTATAAAAAAAATCTAGCTTACTCTATACATGCAAAGATCTAGCTAGAAAAGAAATATTCAAGTGGAGAAGTTATATTCAAGTGGAGAAGTTACCAAACCACGGGCAATCTCCAAAATAGGTGCCCTTTTGATAGCGATGCAAGTGACGATTGATTCGTTGAGCTTCGATGCATCCACCACCTAGGCACCATCTCCCCATAAGTTTTGGAGGAGGACGACACACCTGTATTAATCAAATTTGGTATGTTCTTTGGTACCCAAATCTTTTTGGGTCTTATGGGGTTGCACTTTCTCGAACCCAAATATTCTTATTTTGCATATTTAGTTTAGCATAACAAAATTTAGCCAAGTGGCCTTTGCGGCCGCAATGTGCACAAGTATATACTTTGCCATACATAAAAGCATGCTTGTGTTGATGTGTATGATGTGTGTTAGATGCATGAGAAGTGTGTTTCCTTTGGGTTTTTCCCTTTGAAAACATAGAAGCAAACTTGTTCACATCAAAAGCACACTTTTTCAATGTTGTGTCCAAAACCTCAATGCGTTTTTGAATATCTAAAAATTTATTTTTATTACAAGTGATATTTGGGCTTTTACCCTTATAAGTAGTTTTGTATTTTTCAAAATCAATTTTTATTTCTAAAAAGATTTTGATAAATCATTTTTCTCATTTATAACAATTTCAAATTTATTCTTTAAAAGATCATTTTCCTTTTTCAATTTTTTGTTTTGAGCAAAGAAAATTTCATATCTATTTTGAAGTTCTTCAAAAAAATTGTGCCAATTCATCCATGATTAAATCATCTTCTAATGAGTTTTCAAGATTTACCTTTGAAGCTTCATTACCGTGTGCCATGAAGCACATGTGTGTGGTGTCAATCTTCTCTTCGGATTCCGTCTCCGAATCATCCCATGTGGCCACCATCGCCTTCTTTTTCTTATGCACGTTCTTGGATGTCGTGGCTTGTAGTGAGGGGCAATCCGCTATTAGAAAGCAAGGACGTGTCTCCTCCTTTTCGAGTCTTCCTTGAGGTCTTCCTCTTCGGAAGTTATTTTGTCTTCCCTTCTTATAGAACATCTTGCTCACTTTTCTAATGAGCATGGCAAAGTCCTCATCACCGTCTTTCGATGATTCATCTTCATTAAAGGAGTATGGAGTCGCCTTGAAAGCTACTGCTTTCTTCTTTGAAGCCTCCTTTTCTTCTCTCACCTTCATTTCCATCTCATAGGTTTTGAGATTACCAATGAAGCTAGAGAAGTCCATCTCCTCCCTATCGTTGAGTTCCTCGAGAGTAGTTGCCTTGACTTCCCATGATTTGGGGAAAGCTCTAATGACCTTTCGGATATTTTGGTCATTATCAATCTTGTCACCTCAAGAAGATAAACCGCTAGTGATTTTGATGAACCGAGTGAGCATGTCATCAATGCAATCATTCTCAAGCATATAAAAATTCTCATATTGAGAACAGAGCAAGTCAATTTTGGATCTTTTGACCTGAGACGTTCCCTCATAAGTAATTATGAGATAGTTCCAAACTTCAAAAGCAGATTTACAATTTATTACACGAGAAAGATCATCACCATTAAGTCCCTCTGTAAGTGCATATTGGGCTTTAGCATTTGCTTCAAAGTCCTTGGCGGTTGCGTCGGACCATGTTTCCTCATCACCGTGAGATTCTACAAATTCCTTGGTTATGGCCTTAGCAACTCTAACTCCTAAGGATTTGAGAAATAGGTTCATCTTGATCTTCCAAATGGGGAAGTTCAACCCATCAAATTTGGGTGGAGACTTGATGCTAGAGAAGTCGTGTGATATCATGAAAACAAGTTAGTGCACAAACAAATAATAGATGCAACAAATGAATATAACTAAATAAGAGGATCTCCCTAAGGCGGTTAAACCAAAAGCTAAGGTTAGGTTCTGATACCAATTGAAAATCACCTAAAGGGGGTGAATAGGTGATGGCTATACAAGATGGCAAATAATGCAGAATTAAAAATATCTTACTAGCAACCTAGCAATTAGCAAATACAATTAAATAAAACTTACAAAAGAGTAAGCATTATAGGTTCAGTTCTCTACCTTAATGACAGAAAAAAGGATTGATCAAATTCTATTGAGTCTGACTCATAGTGATCCTTTATCAAAGAATGACTGAGTGCAAGTAAAGAGAGAGTAAAGTTAAGAGAGAGAAAGCAATCGCAAACACAAGGATATGTTTCGAGGTTCGAGCCGCTGCTCTACGTCCCCGCCTTCAACACTATGAAGTATTTCCATTATGACCGATCCCACTGGATCGTCAAACGGTTATAAGTTCTCACTAGAACTCTTTGGACACACTTGTCCTCTCACGGTACCACAACATCAACTTGGAGCTCACTAGCTCGCTTGAGACCGCAACCTCTACAACTTCTCAATCGAAGGAAATCGATGATCAACTCTTGACCACAAAATAGCTCACAGGTACAACCTTATAACCAAGATGAGGAAGTGAAACTCTTTGAGACTGTGTAGTGAAAATAGCTAGTAGAGAAGTAGAGGGAAGGCTCAAACTAAAACACAAATATATGGAAATCTTTGGCTCAAAGAGAAATCTTTTGTAAAGAGGCTAAAACTTGTAAAACTTTGATATAAGGCTTAAAAATCTTGTTCTTGAGTTGTTTCATAGTCCCACTATTTATAAGGGATGAAAACAAGACTAGAAAACACAATAGAGCCGTTGGGATAAGACCCAGAAAAAAGACAAATTTGAAACTAGCCATTGGGAGCCAACTCAGCAGAAAACTTTGCTGCCGGTCGACCGCTAACGGTTGGATTTTCGACCGTAGGGAAAAGCGGTCGACCGGCCAGTCGACTGTAGTTCCCAACCAGAGAGTGAAAATTCTCTGTCGATCGACCGGACAATCGACCGTACCCAACAGAGAGCAATGCTCTAGCAGACGGTCGACCGGCCGGTGGACCGAAGTGCACGCTTGCACTTTGGTGCATATCGGTCGACCGCCCGGTCGACCGACAGAGCAATTTGCTCGGCCAACAGTCGACCGCTTGGTTGACCGAAAAAGGGCCAAAATCTTAATCTGGATATTCTTTTCGAAACCAATTTTTTTCCAATGAAATTTTCTTTGATATCTAAATAAAAAATAGAGTTTTAGAGACCTGAAGAACTAGTGTGTGATCATGGATCAACATCAAATAAATAGAACTATATTTTGACAAAATTCTTTTCTAAAACTAAAACCAGATTTTTCAAAACTTGTTTTTCCGAAACTTGATTTCTCCAAAACTTGTTTTTCTGAAACTCGATAAAGAAAACAGTAAGAAGCATAGTTGTAAACTTTTGTTTGAAAACACAATTATGTATAAAATGTGTGTGTGCCAATCCCAAAAGCTATCAACCTCTATCATCTTGGTTTTAACAAACGACTATAAATCCTATCTAAAATAGAAAAAGTAAACATACATATCTTGAAATAGTCATCTGTATATCACTTGATCCTTGAGCTCTTCTAGTGTGCTTAGGCTTTGGGATCTAAATCTTCTTGTCTTCCAAATGTGTGTCTTGTGATGGAGCCGAAATGCAACAAATGATTTTACCTGAAACTTTATTAAACAAACTTATTAACAACATAACTACATATGATTTTGTTATCATCAAAACTAGGGCTAATGGCGTTTGGGCCAACATGAGAGAGAATGAAGAAGATGGAGAGGAGAAAAGCTTTGTTGTTTGGTTGCAGGGAGAGAGAAAAGAGAGAAAATTAGAGAAAGGAGAGAACAGAGAGGGGAACAGAGAAAGTAAGAGAGAGGAGATGGTGTTGGGTGTGATGAGGGTGAGGCAGGAGAGAGAGAAAGAGGGAGAGAGAAACTAGGATTTAGAAATTTGATTAGGAAAATTCCTAAACATGTTGAGATAACAAAATTCTCACACAATAATTTTCACAAGATCCTTCATTGTCTATTGTTTGATACAATATGGGCCTTATATAGACTTTTACAAAATTTGAATACAACTCAAACTCCTAAGCAAAATAGAATTACTAACTCCAAATTTTAGAAAATAAAAAAATATAAATAAAAAACCAAAAAGAAAAGAAAGAAAAATATTCATAAAATTCTACTACTTTTTCGACTTGAACTGGAATTTCTTGCATCCGTCTCTTCGGCTTTTACATCTTGACTGGATATCCATATCATTCTCTCCGGGTGGGAGAAGACTCGACCCCGTCGAGTAAGATTGGGTCTCCTATGCTGCACTGGATCAAACCGTTACAAATCACCTCGATCTAACTATAAATCAATAGTTGGTACTTTTCTTTTCCAACAGATCAAATACCATGAGTTCCATCGGATTTGGTGGCAAAAGTGTAACACCCCGCTCCCGGAATACGTACTTAGTTGCGTATTCAGATTTTGATCGTATTTTTCGATTTACTTCTTGTATTTGTTTTGTATTATAAATTATTTATATGAACGTTTTGTCTTGGATTTGGATTCGAGGACTCGGAGTCGGCCCTAGTCTGAACCGAGGGCCCGATCCTAGAGTATTGCTCGATTTGGACATTCCGATATTCCGATTTGACCGATTTCAGTTTTAAACATCATTTTCCAATATTCTATATTTTCTATGATTTTCTGGAATTTTCCTCAATTAAGTTGAAAATCTTCAAAACCGGTGTCGACCAGTACTGCTGACCGATTCCCGGATTTTTAATTTACAAACTAATTGGAATTACTAAAAGTGTCTTTAGACATTATTTCTTAAAATCACATTTCCTATCTAAGTACCTTTTTCTGAGAATTTTATGAATTTATGAAAATTCCACCGGAATCGGTATCGGCCAGTATCGCTGGTTGATTTCGGGACTATCGGGATTGAATTTCTAAAATCTGCTTTCACTTTACTTCTTAAAATCATATTTTACTCTTTAATACATTTTCTGGGATTTTTCAGAATTTATCAAAATCCGGCCGACCCGGTGTGGACCGGTATCGGCGGCTGACTTCCGGATTTTTAATTTGAAAACGGGATTTTATTTTGGAAAACCGATTTCGTATTATTCCTCAGGATGACGTTTTCTACCTCCGGGAATTTTTGGGGATTTTTCTGGAACAGTCGATTTTCGGGCCATATTATAATATTATTATTTTATTCTAATCCATTCTTTTCTTTCTTTCTTTCCTTTTCTTTCCCTCCATTGATCCAGCCATTCCCCCACGTGGGAGACACCTCTCCCCCCTCTCTCATTAATTCCCCATCACATCCCCATCACTCTCTCTCTCTTTCCTTCTCTTTTTCTTTTCTTTCCCTTTTCCTTTCTTTCACTTTTCCTCCTTTCTCTTCTTCTTCTTCTTCATCTGGCGACCGCACCCAACCACCATCACCGGCCACCACCTCCAGCACCTCGTCGCCGGCGAGTGATCCCCCACAACTCCGGCCGACTCCTTCCTTCTCTTTTCCTTTCCTTTCTTTCTTTTTCTTTTTCTTTTCTATTTTCTCCCCTAGGTCCGGCCTCCACCTCCATCGCCGGACCCTCCTTCTCCGGCGCCCCGGCGTGGGCAGACCGCCGCCGGCGCGCGGCCGGCGGCCTGGGCGCGGCCGGGGGCCTCGCGCCCCCGTGCGCTGCTGTGGAGGGGGCAACAGCCCCCTCCTCCTTCTTCCCTGGGGTGGCCGGCGCCACCCCGGTCTGGCGCCGCCGGCGCTGTGCCGGCGGCCGTGGGCGGCCAGGGGCCCGCCTGGGCCCCTGTGCTTGATCTGAGAGGGGGCAAGCCCCTCTCTTTCTCTCTCTGTTGGAGGGGGGCAAAGCCCCCCTCTTTCCCTGCTGGAGGGGGGCAACAGCCCCCCTCCTGTGTGCTGTTGGAGGGGGCAGGCGCCCCCTCCTTCTCTGCCGGCGGCCGGCGCCGGCCGGCGCCGCCACCTGGCCGGCGGCCAGGCTGAGCGCCCCCTTGGGGGCGCTGTGCGCGTGGATCCAGAGAGGGGCAAAGCCCCTTCCCTTTTTCTCTCTCCTGGGTCCATTCTCTCCCTCTCTCTCCCTTGGATCTCTCTCTCTCCTCAACTCCCTGTCTCTCTTTGTGACTTGCCGACGCGGATCTTACCCCCGCGAGCGGGCTCCCCCTTGTAACGCGACCTTCGCGTTACTGTATCGTCACGACGCGAGGCTAACTCCCGCGTCTGTGATCTCCTCGTGCTAACGCGATGCGGACCCCACGGCTGCGTCCGCGTTTCCCTCGTGCCCTGATTTGAACGCGGGCCTCGATCCCCGCGTTTGTGGTGTCTTCACAACGCGACTCCCGCGTTTGTGATTCCCGCGTCCGCGTTCTTCTCCGTTGGCAAGGCTTAGGGCCGGTACCCTCCTTTTGGATTGGGGTCGAACATCCCTTCGTCGGGCACAACAAAAGAGTTTACTTTCCTCTTCTCTGATTGTTTCCTAACGCGGGCCTCCAACCCCGCGTTTGTGGTATCTTCGCAGAGCGATCCCCGCGTCTGCTCTTCCCCGCGTCTGCTATTTCCGCGACGCGACTCCCGCGTCTGCGACCCTCGCGTCCCACTGTCAAACCCGCGTCTCCCTGTGTCCCTTTCTCTCTCTAGGTTTCTCTCTCTAACTCTTTCTCTCTCCTCTTCACTTTCTCTCTCCTCACAAATATATATTATTTTATGGCGCGTGCGCGAGTTCCATGGATTCAGAGTTTTCGGCTTTCCGATGATTTAGGCGAGTGTTCTCGCTCTCGCCTCCATTTGGGTCGACATATATTTTATTCCCTGTTTCCATGTATTTTGTATTGGGCTGAGTCCCTGTATCTGTGTATGGCCGAGTGCCAATATCTGGACATGTATTGCTCTGTGACGAATGCTTGTACTAGGGTAGTTTCCTTCTTGTACACATACCATGCCTGTGATGTATTGTACTGCCTTATACCATACTTGGATTCCGGCCCCCTTCAACCTCCGGTCCCTCACTGTCTCGAAAGAGGCGTGATTGGGATCGTCTGGTTTCTCAGCTCCGCCTGGTGAGCATGCTTAGCGCTCAGTGCCTTATTCACTAAATTCGTCTAGGCGAGTTGCTGCCGGATTCTCTACTCGTATCTTAATCCGAGTATCCCGGTAACCTCGCAGAGCGCATTAGTGTCTAAACTCTGTTCGCTGCCTGTGCTTCCAGCTTGTTCAGCTCCGCCTGGTTATCATGATCAGCGTTCAGCGCTTTACCACTAGATTCGTCTAGGCGAGTTGCTGCCGGATTTACCGCTCGTACTTCAGTCGAGTCGTCCCGGTAACCTCGCCAGACGCTCCAGTGATAAATCCTGGTTGCTATCTGTATTTCCAGCTTGCTTAGCTCCGCTTGATATGCTCAACCATTTCGCTGATGCCTATTATTTACAAAGCTTGTTATGATAACACGTACCATGCCATTACTTCATGCCCGACACCTGTCTATGCTACTTGTCGTTTTCATATTACTTTTAACACATGTATATCACCTGTCAGCTGATTGTTATCATCTAACACTTGACATGCTACTATTTGGCAAGACCTCCTGGTTATGACATGACTTGCCACCGGACTAATATCAATCTCTTGACATGACTGGTTACCTGTCTAATATCATCACCCTGTCATGCTATCACTTGACACCCAGCATGATATACTTGACCTGTGATTATCACATTTACGGGAACCCTGTCTTGTTATCCTGTATCATGATCAGTGACCTGTTATCCTGTATTATATACAGTGACCTGAACTCCTGAATTCCTGATCATGTCCTGTTCCTGTTATTCCCGTAAATTGATAATTAACCTAATAAATCATAAAAGGAACAACTTGCATCGGGTCGGGGGAAACATGCGGCTATCAATATGTGTTCGTGTTTACAGTGGTATTAGGCATGTTGTGCAACTAAAACTTCCGGTCTGACCTGTGGGCCTCCAGGCGACCGAGGGGAGTGCTGGCTCCCTCATTTCTGGTACCATCATGATAAGGGCATACATAAGTCCCTCCTGTTTGCCTTGCGGCGGGTTCCGTCACCAAGCAACGGAACAATCCTGGGCCGTGGTCCCGGGTATGTACGGGACCCACTGTAAACATAGTTCGTTGATACCCCCGCTGGTTTCCAATAACAACCTTGCTTTACTCGGATATGGATCTATGTGTGCTGGGACGCTAGTTCACATAGCTAGATATCAGGGTAAGACGAGTATAATAATAATAACAATAATAAGACGCTAATTGTGGGTGTTGTATACGCTTGGATTACGGTGACATGAGATAAAGGTATATAGATGAGGGTTTCCTTGTTTGGATTACTCCCTCGAGGTACTAGTCTCATGAGGCCGTAGCTTAAGCTTATATAATGCCCTTTCATTTTTACTATATTTGCTTGTGCTGGTTTTACCTCGGATTCCCGGTTTTATGAGTATTATCGTATTAACTGTTCATGCCCTGCTCTATTCCTTGTATCCACCTGCCTCCTGCTCATTATCTTATCATGCCCTGAGTGCAGTCTGGTTGTATGTGCTTAGATTATGGTGACATAAGATAAGGGTATATAGATGAGGGTTTCCTTGTTTGGATTATTCCTTCGACGTACTAGTCTTATGGAGCCGTGATCTGAAACCATACAAATCAGATTTGCTCGTCCTCGGCTTTATTTGGTTTATCGCTTTACATATGCTTATCCTTGCTCGCCACTTGGCTTTAGTATCACCTCTCGCCTGGGGAGTTTCATCTGACTCCCCTGGATTCTCATGTCCAGGTCATGGAGCTTGGAGCTAGCCAGTGCACGGAACTTGTGGATTCCCCCAGTTGCTGATCAGAGTGGCGCAGCGGTAGCGTGGATCTCCAGCAGACCGTCCAGAGTCTTATCCTTCCAGGCCCCCTGTGTGCCTCTCGAGTTTCCTTTAGTAAACTCGTGAGTGCCCTTTTGTACTATTCATCCATGTGCATCTGCTTGTAATCTCGCAATTGCGCCATTCTGGTGATGTAATATTCATATAATATTGGATCACCTCTGGTGATAACTTTGTAATTGTACTCATATGTTGGAATGTATAATGCACCACTTGCTTCCGTACTCTGATTCTTGCCTGTACTGATGCTTAGCGTATATACGTGAAGGTACTTCTGACTTGCGTATATACGTTGCAGTAATGTCTCCGTATCCGCCGGATCGGGGCGTTACAGGTTGGTATCAGAGCCTAGGCTCTCACCTCCTCAGTACGTCCAGACGGCAAATTAATGGTAAAGAAATTTGCAACTGGAATGCATGAGTCTTGGTTATACAATCCAACTACAAGTACAAAGTTATCCATTCTCTCTTGATAATCGTATCCTTGAATTCTGAAGTTCTCCCATCCTTTCATACTTCAGTTTCTTGTTATTCTTGGACCAACTCGGACATGAAAAGATGGGGAAGTCATAACGGTTCTGGTTCTTCCTAGGGTAACCCTAACGGAGAAAATCTTGATTTGAGACTATTTCTGCAAGATATGATGAGACACGATCAAGTACAGGCGAAGGTCCCGCACCAAGGATCATTGGTTGCACTCCGGGAACAGAAGCCAGGCGACATGTTAGATTTCAGGAAATTACAGCCGGCAATCTTTTCAAGCATGGAGAAGCCCTGGATGTATAGCAGTGGTTAGTGAACCTGATGGATCTTCTAAGTCAACTTGGGTCCCTGACGAGAACTAGGTGAAAACGATCAAGATTCAGTTAGAAGATGTAGCCTGGATGTAGTAGTTGGCGGAAGCAGCGAGACTGGGAAAGCCCAACACTTGGGACTAGTTCTCGAAGGATTTCTATAGGAAGATTCTTCTCTGTAATAGCCCAGGAAGAAATGGAAGAATGATTTATCAAATTGCGGTAGGGAGATTGGATTGTAAATAAGTACACTGCAAAATTCCTAAAGCAGAGTCGGTCGGTGTTTTACATGGTGGCCGACAAGGAGAACCGAGCAAGCAATATCTTAAGTGAGAAATGAAGATGAAGAGCAGGATGTTTCTTATCCCCAAGCAGCCCAAGGAGTATTCTCAAGTTCTTCAGTCATCATCCGGGAAGTGGAATGGACCCAGAGGAGAAAGATTAGAATGAGTTGCAGATGAAGTTGGTGAAGAGACCCTCTTAATTGATGGAAGTTGAAGGCTCAGACAGGCCTCTGGACGCCCTACTAGCTAAGCCATCCCTCCAATCCTGCCCACAACATATGATGTGCGGATATTGTCTGAAGCCGGGCACCTCCAACACAACCACCAGAAAGGTTACGGATTATGTCATATACGGGTTCGGAGATTAATTGAAAAGTGACTGTCTGTTCAAAGAGACAGGGAACATCACACCAATCAGATCAACTCATCCAGTATCACCGTTGTGAGGAAATCCAAGACCTACTGTCAGAATAACCTCACTTCATCCCCAGCATCCAGCATGGAGTCATATACTAAGGAGACCAAGAACTAGGGCACATGGTGAAGGGAAGCAAACATATGATCTGGCTGAAGGGGAAGTCAGGATGCTCAAGATGATGGAGTAAGAACAGAAAGAGTGTTCGATATCTGAAGGAGGAATCCTTGAAGTACTGACCGTAATTATTATCCCCATTTTAATATGTCCGGGAGTTGGTAAACTTCTCTCTATCATATCCTCCTCATTGCACTATCACCATCAGTCCTAGTCCGTCCTATCTCTCTCCCTATTTCACGATTCCTAACTCTTCTATTTTTGTTATTCTGATTTATTCTGATTTTCGTGATCCTTATGCCAACTTAAGATGTGTGTTGACTAGTGAGGTGACAGCAGGGCAGATATGGTTCGTTCTCATTATGTTCTGGCATTCCTTGACTCTGGTATATCACACTATCTTATATTGGGCAGATCTTCGGTCTTGCATTATATTCTTATATTTATGGATACATCATGGGAGGTTAGTGCATCAAGCAGAGTAGTCGTCACTTATATAGTCAGATAGATTGCATCATTTCATGAAGAGTGTCAGTATATAACAGTAATTCAGAATCAGGACTTCTGGCAGACAGAGTTATGGTATTTTCTATTTTTATTTCTCTAATAGAGATCATGATTTCTTGGACTATGTTCATGGAATTTGGGTATTCTCAGAGCTAATCTGCAGTCAGGTTACTATTTAGAAGACAGAATTCGAGACTCGTTTCTATTCTTGTGATTTCTTGATCATGTTCTCAGAGCCAATAACTCCTGGCAGTTTTTATTGATTTGGTGGACCAAAGGCTCCGCTAGCCTCGCCTAGCGAGGGTCGTGTTCTAGTCATCCGTGAACCTAACCGGGTGTGAGTTTCGCTGCACCCTGGTGCTTAGCATTTAGTGTTGTGTTACGCGCTGGCTTCGCCTCGTGAGCTTCGCCAATTGCGAGCCTCGTAGAGCGCTAGCTTCGCCGCACCCTAATGTTTAACACCTGAGCTGTGTTACGCGATAACCTTGTCCAGGCTTGGTTTCATCCGTGGCTAGTCCCTTCAGTGCTTGGCACTCTAGCCATTCCTCGGATTTCTTCTAGCGTACTTTTATGGATCTGCTGAACAGAGTTCCATCACTACATCTGAACTATCGCCATGGCCTTGTCAATGATCCATTCCACCAATCTTGCAGGGCTCAGATATCTTCTTCCTGTTTCACCTGCAGTCGGTTTATCATTCATAAGTCAGTATTCCAAATTCTTCACAGTTATTCTTGGCTACGTCTTTCAGGGTTAACAAGCCCAGTATGCAGCCCGTCAGTGATTCTACTGCAAAAGGACAACATCTTACTATGCAGGGTTTTATATTATAATATGGACTTCAGCACTATGGATTTCATTAGCTTTAGCTCACAGTCTGATCGAAGTATTATTGATTATCTTACCAAGTCAGCTCACTTTATATTGTTCAGAATGGGTTAATCTTTTGAAGTTCTGACAGTGTTCTTTTATAAGTAGACAGCAGATCAGTGTTAATATGGCACCGACAGAGGATGTATATATACGGCAGAAGTGCGGAGATGCCTCAGTCTTGAGTTAGCCGTTCAGTTGATCTGGGAGAACGGCTCATAGTTATTCATATCTTGATTGGCATAATCCTCATTCCTACCTTTTCGTGTTCATTTCACCCCTTATTGAAATTGCGAGGACGCAATTTTTTTTGTAAGGTGGATGGAATGTAACACCCCGCTCCCGGAATACGTACTTAGTTGCGTATTCAGATTTTGATCGTATTTTTCGATTTACTTCTTGTATTTGTTTTGTATTATAAATTATTTATATGAACGTTTTGTCTTGGATTTGGATTCGAGGACTCGGAGTCGGCCCTAGTCTGAACCGAGGGCCCGATCCTAGAGTATTGCTCGATTTGGACATTCCGGTATTCCGATTTGACCGATTTCAGTTTTAAACATCATTTTCCAATATTCTAGATTTTCTATGATTTTCTGGAATTTTCCTCAATTAAGTTGAAAATCTTCAAAACCGGTGTCGACCAGTACTGCTGACCGATTCCCGGATTTTTAATTTACAAACTAATTGGAATTACTAAAAGTGTCTTTAGACATTATTTCTTAAAATCACATTTCCTATCTAAGTACCTTTTTCTGAGAATTTTATGAATTTATGAAAATTCCACCGGAATCGGTATCGGCCAGTATCGCTGGTTGATTTCGGGACTATCGGGATTGAATTTCTAAAATCTGCTTTCACTTTACTTCTTAAAATCATATTTTACTCTTTAATACATTTTCTGGGATTTTTCAGAATTTATCAAAATCCGGCCGACCCGGTGTGGACCGGTATCGGCGGCTGACTTCCGGATTTTTAATTTGAAAACGGGATTTTATTTTGGAAAACCGATTTCGTATTATTCCTCAGGATGACGTTTTCTACCTCCGGGAATTTTTGGGGATTTTTCTGGAACAGTCGATTTTCGGGCCATATTATAATATTATTATTTTATTCTAATCCATTCTTTTCTTTCTTTCTTTCCTTTTCTTTCCCTCCATTGATCCAGCCATTCCCCCACGTGGGAGACACCTCTCCCCCCTCTCTCATTAATTCCCCATCACATCCCCATCACTCTCCCTCTCTTTCCTTCTCTTTTTCTTTTCTTTCCCTTTTCCTTTCTTTCACTTTTCCTCCTTTCTCTTCTTCTTCTTCTTCATCTGGCGACCGCACCCAACCACCATCACCGGCCACCACCTCCAGCACCTCGTCGCCGGCGAGTGATCCCCCACAACTCCGGCCGACTCCTTCCTTCTCTTTTTCCTTTCCTTTCTTTCTTTTTCTTTTTCTTTTCTATTTTCTCCCCTAGGTCCGGCCTCCACCTCCATCGCCGGACCCCCCTTCTTCTCCGGCGCCCCGGCGTGGGCAGACCGCCGCCGGCGCGCGGCCGGCGGCCTGGGCGCGGCCGGGGGCCTCGCGCCCCCGTGCGCTGCTGTGGAGGGGGCAACAGCCCCCTCCTCCTTCTTCCCTGGGGTGGCCGGCGCCACCCCGGTCTGGCGCCGCCGGCGCTGTGCCGGCGGCCGTGGGCGGCCAGGGGCCCGCCTGGGCCCCTGTGCTTGATCTGAGAGGGGGCAAGCCCCTCTCTTTCTCTCTCTGTTGGAGGGGGGCTTTGCCCCCCTCTTTCCCTGCTGGAGGGGGGCAACAGCCCCCCTCCTGTGTGCTGTTGGAGGGGGCAGGCGCCCCCTCCTTCTCTGCCGGCGGCCGGCGCCGGCCGGCGGCCAGGCTGAGCGCCCCCTTGGGGGCGCTGTGCGCGTGGATCCAGAGAGGGGCAAAGCCCCTTCCCTTTTTCTCTCTCCTGGGTCCATTCTCTTCCTCTCTCTCCCTTGGATCTCTCTCTCTCCTCAACTCCCTGTCTCTCTTTGTGACTTGCCGACGCGGATCTTACCCCCGCGAGCGGGCTCCCCCTTGTAACGCGACCTTCGCGTTACTGTATCGTCACGACGCGAGGCTAACTCCCGCGTCTGTGATCTCCTCGTGCTAACGCGATGCGGACCCCACGGCCGCGTCCGCGTTTCCCTCGTGCCCTGATTTGAACGCGGGCCTCGATCCCCGCGTTTGTGGTGTCTTCACAACGCGACTCCCGCGTTTGTGATTCCCGCGTCCGCGTTCTTCTCCGTTGGCAAGGCTTAGGGCCGGTACCCTCCTTTTGGATTGGGGCCGAACATCCCTTCGTCGGGCACAACAAAAGAGTTTACTTTCCTCTTCTCTGATTGTTTCCTAACGCGGGCCTCCAACCCCGCGTTTGTGGTATCTTCGCAGAGCGATCCCCGCGTCTGCTCTTCCCCGCGTCTGCTATTTCCGCGACGCGACTCCCGCGTCTGCGACCCTCGCGTCCCACTGTCAAACCCGCGTCTCCCTGTGTCCCTTTCTCTCTCTAGGTTTCTCTCTCTAACTCTTTCTCTCTCCTCTTCACTTTCTCTCTCCTCACAAATATATATTATTTTATGGCGCGTGCGCGAGTTCCATGGATTCAGAGTTTTCGGCTTTCCGATGATTTAGGCGAGTGTTCTCGCTCTCGCCTCCATTTGGGTCGACATATATTTTATTCCCTGTTTCCATGTATTTTGTATTGGGCTGAGTCCCTGTATCTGTGTATGGCCGAGTGCCAATATCTGGACATGTATTGCTCTGTGACGAATGCTTGTACTAGGGTAGTTTCCTTCTTGTACACATACCATGCCTGTGATGTATTGTACTGCCTTATACCATATTTGGATTCCGGCCCCCTTCAACCTCCGGTCCCTCACTGTCTCGAAAGAGGCGTGATTGGGATCGTCTGGTTTCTCAGCTCCGCCTGGTGAGCATGCTTAGCGCTCAGTGCCTTATTCACTAAATTCGTCTAGGCGAGTTGCTGCCGGATTCTCTACTCGTATCTTAATCCGAGTATCCCGGTAACCTCGCAGAGCGCATTAGTGTCTAAACTCTGTTCGCTGCCTGTGCTTCCAGCTTGTTCAGCTCCGCCTGGTTATCATGATCAGCGTTCAGCGCTTTACCACTAGATTCGTCTAGGCGAGTTGCTGCCGGATTTACCGCTCGTACTTCAGTCGAGTCGTCCCGGTAACCTCGCCAGACGCTCCAGTGATAAATCCTGGTTGCTATCTGTATTTCCAGCTTGCTTAGCTCCGCTTGATATGCTCAACCATTTCGCTGATGCCTATTATTTACAAAGCTTGTTATGATAACACGTACCATGCCATTACTTCATGCCCGACACCTGTCTATGCTACTTGTCGTTTTCATATTACTTTTAACACATGTATATCACCTGTCAGCTGATTGTTATCATCTAACACTTGACATGCTACTATTTGGCAAGACCTCCTGGTTATGACATGACTTGCCACCGGACTAATATCAATCTCTTGACATGACTGGTTACCTGTCTAATATCATCACCCTGTCATGCTATCACTTGACACCCAGCATGATATACTTGACCTGTGATTATCACATTTACGGGAACCCTGTCTTGTTATCCTGTATCATGATCAGTGACCTGTTATCCTGTATTATATACAGTGACCTGAACTCCTGAATTCCTGATCATGTCCTGTTCCTGTTATTCCCGTAAATTGATAATTAACCTAATAAATCATAAAAGGAACAACTTGCATCGGGTCGGGGGAAACATGCGGCTATCAATATGTGTTCGTGTTTACAGTGGTATTAGGCATGTTGTGCAACTAAAACTTCCGGTCTGACCTGTGGGCCTCCAGGCGACCGAGGGGAGTGCTGGCTCCCTCATTCCTGGTACCATCATGATAAGGGCATACATAAGTCCCTCCTGTTTGCCTTGCGGCGGGTTCCGTCACCAAGCAACGGAATAATCCTGGGCCGTGGTCCCGGGTATGTACGGGACCCACTGTAAACATAGTTCGTTGATACCCCCGCTGGTTTCCAATAACAACCTTGCTTTACTCGGATATGGATCTATGTGTGCTGGGACGCTAGTTCACATAGCTAGATATCAGGGTAAGACGAGTATAATAATAATAACAATAATAAGACGCTAATTGTGGGTGTTGTATACGCTTGGATTACGGTGACATGAGATAAAGGTATATAGATGAGGGTTTCCTTGTTTGGATTACTCCCTCGAGGTACTAGTCTCATGAGGCCGTAGCTTAAGCTTATATAATGCCCTTTCATTTTTACTATATTTGCTTGTGCTGATTTTACCTCGGATTCCCGGTTTTATGAGTATTATCGTATTAACTGTTCATGCCCTGCTCTATTCCTTGTATCCACCTGCCTCCTGCTCATTATCTTATCATGCCCTGAGTGCAGTCTGGTTGTATGTGCTTAGATTATGGTGACATAAGATAAGGGTATATAGATGAGGGTTTCCTTGTTTGGATTATTCCTTCGACGTACTAGTCTTATGGAGCCGTGATCTGAAACCATACAAATCAGATTTGCTCGTCCTCGGCTTTATTTGGTTTATCGCTTTACATATGCTTATCCTTGCTCGCCACTTGGCTTTAGTATCACCTCTCGCCTGGGGAGTTTCATCTGACTCCCCTGGATTCTCATGTCCAGGTCATGGAGCTTGGAGCTAGCCAGTGCACGGAACTTGTGGATTCCCCCAGTTGCTGATCAGAGTGGCGCAGCGGTAGCGTGGATCTCCAGCAGACCGTCCAGAGTCTTATCCTTCCAGGCCCCCTGTGTGCCTCTCGAGTTTCCTTTAGTAAACTCGTGAGTGCCCTTTTGTACTATTCATCCATGTGCATCTGCTTGTAATCTCGCAATTGCGCCATTCTGGTGATGTAATATTCATATAATATTGGATCACCTCTGGTGATAACTTTGTAATTGTACTCATATGTTGGAATGTATAATGCACCACTTGCTTCCGTACTCTGATTCTTGCCTGTACTGATGCTTAGCGTATATACGTGAAGGTACTTCTGACTTGCGTATATACGTTGCAGTAATGTCTCCGTATCCGCCGGATCGGGGCGTTACAAAAAGTCTCATCCTCTAAAATTTTATCAACTCTTTCTACCGTAATGGGATGAATATTTGAGAGTGGACTAAGTGAGTGGCTCTCAGAAACTTACTTAGGGGAAGTCTTATCAATGGGTTACAATCAAAATCCATGTAATTCACTAGATCATTAACATTAAAAGTACAACTAATATCATAATCTCTAGAAAGATTTATAACATATGTATTGCAATTCAGCTTATTCAAGATCTTGAAGGGTCCAGCACTGCAGGCATGCAATATTTTAACAATTACTGAAGGAAACTCTTTCAGATAAATCCGAACCATCACATAATCGCCTACATTAAAAGTTCTAAATATGTTTCTACTGTCAGCTCATAAAGTAGGCTTCACATTACTCTGTTTATTTTCATCACCGATCTCCTTGTGTAATTTGTACACGTATTTGTGTGATGCAAATGCAGATGCATACTCGAATGCTTTATAATAGGATAGTGTCAGTAGTAGGAGAGGAAGCGGTTTGCGGATAGGGTATGCATGACTAGTGGGAGATAGGGTAGGAACAGTAACAATGAGAGGTGGAGAAGGTGAAGTTAACAGCAAAGCCAAATTGAATGTCTGCTTGGCCTGTCCAGTCTTGGGTCTCAAGAGTAATAGCATAATTTGCTCACTTGCTGCTCAAATTGACATATGATGGATCAACCGTAAATGGTGACATTTTTTTCGACCAACCATGGCCTACCTAATATGACTTGACCCTCATTTATGATGATCACATCACACCAGATCTTATCTTTATAATGATTGAAATTGACTGGGACAAAACATCGTTTTAGGACCTCAAGTGCCGTGGAGTCAATCCATGACACCTTGAAAGGATGGGGGTGGAGTACAGCCTTTATCCAAGATTTTCAAGCAACTTGGACGATATTGTATTGATACAGCTTCACTGTCCACAATCATCTTACAAATTTTTTCTCTAATTTTAGGGAACGTGTGTAAGGTAGCAATTTTTCTCTAATCGTCCTTTTCGGTAGTGCATTGTTTTCTTCTCTTCTCCTTCCTTTTTCTTTCTACCCAACAGAACAAACCCAACTCATCCTAGACCTACTCAACCGGACCTAACGTGCACCTCATCCTCTCCAAACCCCCCATCCCATCCTCTCTAATGCCCTAACATTGTTGCCCTCCCCTCCACTGCTCAACCATCGCCAACCCGTCACCCCACCGTCATCGCCCTCCCGCATCAACTGACCCTCCTTACCCCCCCCCCCCAAATACCCTCTCTCAATGCCTAACCACCCTCGTCCTCTCTCGAGTTGCCAAGCCCCCGACCTCCCTCTACCACCCCCGACCCCCACCTCTGCCCATGTCTTACTCTTCTCCTCTTCTTTCTCCCTTCTTTTCTTCAACTCACAACAAGAACGGGGTTCAGCAACAAGAGGGTCTAGTGGATGAATCAAGATGCAGCAGAAGAAAAGCAATGTATTGGATGGATCAAGGTTTGTTTTGATTAACAATGAGATAAAGGCTCAATAATGGATAGAAGTCAATTTCGTTGGTGATAAGCGAGCTTTTATTTGTTTAGTTAGGATAAAACTTGGAGTTATTTGGAAAGTAAAAACATAGGGCTAGCTTATTTGGTCGGTTTGTTTGCTATTTGGATTTGCTTGCTATGTTGTTATTAAATTCAATAAGTCTAGTTCAATTTTATTTATTATTATCCATTATTTTGAACAACAAAGCATTTATCACAAAAAATTTGGGGTCGGTTGCACGAGTCCTTTTCTCTGTGTTCAACTACGTTGAGGGCCATCTCCATGGTTACATGAAGCATTATTGTATCCCCTGTTAACTGCCTCCATCAAAGTTCATTTAAGCCTCCTACCTCATTGTTCCATTTACTATGATCCCATCTGTTCTCGTAATTAGTGCACTTATTAGCCTCCATGAACATGCCCAAATCATCTTGATTGATTCTCTCATTTTATCCTCAATAGGAACAACTTCCTAACCCTCTTACACATACCTCTCATTTATTATCTTATCTCTCAGCTAGATTCATTTTTTAACATGTTTTAACTCCCTAATATTCTAAATCATGAGCATTGCTAGTCTAGTAATCATACTATTAGATCATCCCTTCAACTTCATGAGCATTCTACAAATCACATGAACCTCAGAAGAATATCTCTAATTTAACCACCCCCTTCATTTTAATTTTGTGAGTAGCATCTTCCTAAATTCCACCATCTTGACGAATAATTAATCCCCAATAGCGAAGATAAACACGCCTAAGCATTTCCTGACCACTAATTTTGTTATTTGCTCAAGTCTTAACTGCGGTGGAGATTTTCCGCCATAAGTGATCGAACAATCGATCCTCACAAGCGAGAACAGAATGTTGTGTTAGATAGGGATTTTGAGTGCGAGAGAAGACAAGACACAATATAAGAGAGACAGAATTTTTACGTGGAAACTCAAATTGAAAAAAAACTACTGGGAGGAGGAAGAATCTGTTATAATCTTTAAGTTACCAGGATTACAGAGATTTAATGTCCGCGTCTCAGTGCTGAGCCTCTTTCTTCTGCCCCCTTCTCTCTCTCTCCTCTAAGAAGAAGGTCATTTTAAGTTTGATCTGATATGTGTGCATGGGAGCGATGGTACGAGTGCGATCTTCGTAATTGCATGGTCTACATGTGCAAATCTGTTATAATGGCAGTGATTATTGACGCTTAATTGTTGGGATTACATGCCGAAAATCGCGCCTCAGTCCATAACTGCCAGGTTGGAAGGCATTTCGCGCTATGAACGTGCGCAGAGATCAGGCAGCATAACTGAAGGTGAAGATCAAGGATGATATGTTGTCGTGGCGTAACTGATGGCAGAGATCAGGAATATTTCGTTGCCAAAATTATCTTACACGGTGCTGAAATCTCCGGGAAAGGATAGTTTCCGAGATGACTGGGAGCATCGGAGTTACCAGGGTGAAAGTGTCCTCAGAGCGAAAAAGCAGCTTCTGGAATGGCTCCGAGTTGATGGAGGCTTTTAGTTGCTTGGACATGTGTCATGATCTTGTGCTGGTCAGATTTTGACCATTACATTAACATTTTCCAGAAATTAAATTCCGTATACTTTGTTTATATTCAATTAATTATAAACCCTTTAGATTTCAAAGCTTCTCTACACCTTTTTACTTTTTAATTTATTTCTTCTCTCATCTCATCAACTAATATTATATCATCAACAAACAACATGCATTATGGAATTAACTTCACCCTCAATATGGATATGCCTTGTAAGTCCATCCATCACTAGTGCAAATAGATAAGAACTTAAAGATGATTTTATTTATAAGCCTATAGTGATAAAAAAAATGGCTATATCTATCTTCATTATAATCATTCTAGTTATTGCTTTATCGAAAGTATCTTTAATAACATCAATGTGCCTACTAGATACTTATTCCTTTTCTAAAACCTACCAATTACCTCTCTAGGGACCTTGTCATAAGTTTTTGGGTTATTTAGTATCAGGTCCCCAAATTATGTCAAATTTGAAGAGTCCCCCCAATCATATGATTTGAACACAAATTCCCCGGCCCCGATCAGTTATGTTACTTAAATTAGTCGTTTTTACTACTTTCTCTTAGTAATTAACTCAGGTCTAGTTAGATTTTAACTTAACCACATCCCTCCCACATCCCTCTTGCCGAACCCCACTCTTTATCCTTAATGAGTTTGGGTTTAGAAGAAAATACTAAAAGAAAGGAGACGAGAATGAAGATAACATTATGTTAGTTTAAACAGAATATTCACTTTGTTGAGGTCAAGTTAACTAGAGGGATTGATTTCAAATAACTCATATGATTTGAGGAATATGATTTGGGGGACTCCTCAAATTCAACATAATTTGGGGAACCAATATCTAAAAGCCCTTTTTCCAAAATCAATGAAGACCATATGTGAAACGTTTTTCTTCTCTCGGCATCTCTCTGTCAATCACCCAAGTAAATAAATAGCTTTTGTAGTTGACCTCCCAAACAAAAACCCAAATTGGTTTTCAGAAACATGCGTCTTTTTTTTCCTTCGTCTTTGGTCGATTAATCTCCCCAAAGTTTATTGAAAGCTTGTAAGCTTGAGGTCCATTTTATCATTATCCACGCAAAGCATATATAAGGAGTATTGTGATGAGGGTTGTAACTTGTTTAGGTGAATGAATGATGATTTAAGTTGAGTTTTTTCGTGAACGGCAGCCTAGTAATCTTCCCTTACCTATCCATGTCTTCTTTTCTCTCTTCCTTTTCCTAGGTAGCATACCATATGATTCATATCTGTTACGGAATTTAGAGTTAGAATGAGACTACAAATATACCCTATTGATAAGATCTGAACTCAAACTGTTGACTGCCGAACCAAAACCCAACCAGAAAGAGAGATTTAGGAAGTTCATGTTGACTATAGAACTAATCCTCATAGATGCTATATTTATCAACAAATAATGTCATGAACCATAAAGCCTTATCCTATGACAATGGAAAACAATGGAGAATAACGCTGATGTGAGATGCATCCATTAGCGGATCAAATGAATTTTAGTGACAGATAATGAACCTGACATTGGCAACAGTTCTCTGTGAGATAGTTCAGTGCCTTGACAGAGGTTACTATATTCAAGAAGGGGCTTTCATAAATTTTAAAAGGCGAGTTGAATAGCCTAAGGCTAGTGCAACCAAGGACAACATTCAAAGTCAATACACTAGGGAAGACCCAACACAAAGACTTGTTAATAACAAATTACTTTCATTCTTATAAACAATAGTTTGCAGCAATTATTAGCACAATAAATATTAATCCTGAAACTGAAAGTACTGCAATTTTTAGTTAGACGGTTAAGGCAGCATTGATGAACCAAACATTTATGTTGTGACTTTGGCAAACTAGCCAAATATATTCTGTTGTACACAATTGAGAAAATGTAATTCACTCGTGCCAGTGATTGAACATAAATCTCTAGTCTGCCTCATGTATAAAATACTCATGCACATCCAGCTATAAGACTCCTAAAATAAAAAACAAACTTGACCATAAAACCTCATACTAACTATTCAGACTCGATTCGACATTAAATATGCGAACAATGATTTCAGCTGAAGGTGAGGGACTGCACGATTTACTCAGGCATGGGAGCAGAATATCCTTTATTTCTTCTATAAAAATAGATGAAAGATATCTTAGTGGCATAGAAAGTGATCCACCAAGAAAGAGTACTCTCTATGAAGTTCAGTTCAGAGTCATGCAATAGAGCAGAATTATTGAACTAATAAAGGGCATATTCAAACTACCTCAAAATCAAGTGAAGGAGGTCCACTTTCTGACAACAAACAGGCGGTGAGAAGATTATGCAGACTTTGAGTGGCAAGATAAGCACATTCTTGATCTCTTTTATAGCTGAAAAAAAGCAAAAGAAATTAAAAGAGTAAAACCAAATAATAATTCTCTTGGAAGCAAAACTTCGGCAATAAATTGATAAATGCTTAACAAAAGGATCACTTAAATACTCTTCTTAGTTGCCATAGAAGCATGCTTACAGGTCCAGTACAGTTGGAATAAACTTTGGCAATGCTGCCTTTAATTGTGGCCGGGTGATAAGACCAACCATTTGTCCCATTGCCTCCACAGAAGAGAGTCGTACCTATATCAAACAACTAACAATATGAGTTGTATATGCATTAGATAATATCAAGTATCAACCACGTATGTGAAATACACTCCGTCATATTCTAGAGTGCATTTTATTAAAAAAGCCTGGAAAATATTAGCATTTGAATACAAAATAAAATAGCAAATTAATGCAATAGTCAAAGCATGAAAACAAATATATAAGGGCACGAACAAGGTCCAGTTTTAATATGGGGAGCATATAGAATGAGTTTCAGCAACTGCAGATTCAAAGGCCATATTTCAAAATAGGCAAAATGGGTTGTTGTTTCTATAGTTTCAAACCCTTGCAGCGATTTCTGTCAGATTCCAAACATCCTATGCCATAGATCTAACCAGCTTGCTTCTTTTGACAATTCATTATAATGCCACTTGATGTATATGCAAGAAAAATCAAAAGTATTTAATCTTTGGTTTGAGACACTATTATGTTTTATATCAACTGAAACGGAGATTTAGAATTTGGATACAGACCTGTGTGTACACATGCACAGGCATGTACATCAGTGTGAGAGACCAACAAGAACAAAATATATTCAATTTAATATTGGTAATAATGTCCAATCCAACCAAAAGTCTCCTGAGATAAAAAGTGAAATGAGTTCTGAAGAGTATTCTAAGTACACAAATAGTTGATCCATAATTTTGATCCAAATATCAAGAACACCATCAGCTACTGCCAAGTTGAACTTTTATTATAAAATTGAAGTATACTTGCATGTTTTTAAAACACTTGTTATACAAATCTGGCATGTGTGATTTCCCAGTATAGCTTCTAAAATCTCCTCACTGGACAACTGATGTAAATAACAAGTAACTTTGGAGAGACCACAAGGCCCAAAATGTTCTACTCTTAATAAAAGATATTAGAGGGGGTTAACCAATTTTGTGTCAGGTAAGATGCATACTTCACAAGGACACTGGCGAGCAGGTAAGTCACTATACAAGCATCATAAAGATAAACAATAGATGATAGGTATATTTCAAGAGATGACAGCTGTATTTCACCTCAACACATGCCTTTGATAGTGAATGAAATACACTAGCCATAATATAGCTGCTTTGAACTTGACATGATTAGAGAAACATGGTAAACAATATTGGTCTTGAACAAAGTCAAGTGAACTAGCTGTTCATATCCATGAGAAGCAGAAAAGGGACAGCCAACTTTCTGGACCTAGGATAAACTTCAGCTACAAAGTTTGTAGATTGGTGCTGTCGACTCGATTATTTTGCCCTTCTTGACAGAGAAAAGCAATAAATAGAATGATATAGGTTAAACTTCCATCAACATTTCATTATAAATCATTTAGTTGTTTAATGGATATAACGTGTAAATTCTTGGCATTATGTGTCTATCTGTAAAACCAAGGCCTGCAGTATCCCTCACATAGTGCAGGTATCTTCCATATGCCTTTACAAGATGAGGCGAGGTCTTCCAAGTTCAATCAATGGGAAAAAATTCAACAGATTAAATAATCACTATTAAGTCACTACTACCAAGACAAAGGTTCTCATTTACCTTTGGAGGACAAAAAATTCTACACCATCAAGGAGTTCTCCTTCACTATCTCTGTATCCATAGCTAGAAAAATGAAATTTGACTTATAGTCTTTGTCATAGTTTGTCTAAGCTCCTTACCAACTTCATATATTAAAGGCAACTTCAGTGTTCAAAATATTTAAATGTTATATATACATTGTAGAAATGATTTATTTCAGTGATCAGGGAATTACAGCTATCTGAGAAAGCAGTATCATCCACATAAGGTAATACAATATAAACCATTAATGTCAATCATGTTGAGAGAGGAAAAAAGATAAGCAAGTGAAATCAGCATCTAGCCCGTGTGTTTGGTTTGACAACAACTGAAGGAAAATAAAGAGAAAATACAAAGGAAAAAGGAAATAGAGGGAAGCTGTTTCCATTTGATCTAAGGAAAACTAGAAAAAATAGTTGTTCACATTCTTGATATAGAAATGTCTTAAGATCGACCAAACACCAACCTATGAGGTTTAATTAAGATCCAAAAAGTCTCCAGCAAGAGTGCTTGCTTAACCTACGATTTTCTTAAACTATGGTTTTCACTGGGCTAGTGGTGGGAAAAAATTACACTATAATTAAGTTGATCTTTCAGGTTTTTAGAATATTGTCCCTTGTGTATTCTGCAAATTCACATATTTCTCCTCAACTCAGAAGCATGTTTTATACAAGCCTTTGTACTGTTAACTTAATATACAGATATTTCCTTCAGTTAGTGAAAATTATGAAAAATTACACGTTGAAACTTATTTAAACCCATTATGAAAATAATATGAATGTACTCCGTGCTATCAGCTATATATTGAACCACTTCATCTTGTAAGGAAGAACCAACAATCACTGAATGGTTGCAACCTTCTATATTGGGTCAAAATGTGGCACAATGAACTACAAAAAACCATCTTATTATCAAGTTGGTAAACAATAAATTTTAGCAGATGATGATCCATGAGCATATCAGCATAATGGAGAAGGCGTTTTAGAGCATAGCCTAAACCCAAAAAATAAAATATAGTACCTTCAAATCTCGTGCACTTGCCCAGACTCTCAAGAGTAGTTCAGAAACAGAATTTAAAAATGACCTGCATGGATATAGGTATCTATCTGAAAGACTACATCCTGGAAACTAATGTCAGGTAAGAAACCCATAAAAGGTGCAACATACATTACATCACTATCAAGAAATCGTTTAGAAGGAAGATCACCAAGATATTGCCACGCAGCCTGACACCAACATTTGAATGCTGGAAGAAAATCTCATATTATTTTTCACAGGAGAAATATGACATGCCAAAACAAAAACTTGTCCACTATAGCAATAAGTAACCTTGTGGTCTGAGTTATAATTGGAACCACACTTGAACATTAAATAAACTATTATGCATATAACAGTCTTCCATTCAGAAGTTGACTGCCAAGTAAATCATACCATTTGCAAAGATTGGCCGTTGGAATTCCGTATATTTCCAAGAATAGGCAGGAACCTTAAAAGAGTATCTTTCAAACGCGGGGTGAACTGCAAAGCTTCAAATTGACAAAAAAAGAACAGAAATTTCAATTTTGAATATCACAAATTAGTACTCTAGGGGAAAAAAAAATAAGTATAGAATTTGATGCTTAACCTTCAACAGAAGCAAATCCCCCAAGTACCTGAACCATAGCCGGTAAAGCTGAATTAGGTCCAGAAAGGTGAAGAAAGATTTCCGCCATCATCTACAAACATGTGACCAGAAAATAAGATTCATCCTATAATAAGTACAAGAAAGATATTCTACAAACATGACTAAAAAGAAGCAGCACCAAGCAAATGCTGAAATATTTACTGCCACACTATTTTATTTGCAGGACAAATCTGAAATTTCAAAGCAGTTCCAATGCATGAAATTTGTGAAAAGAAATAGGAGTTCTCAGAACAAACTAAAAATTTGAAGCAACCATCTAACACTAGCGAAATAGAGATACAAAGTTGCAGGTAGGTAATGCCAAGAGCCAAGACATTTATAAGTCTACTAAGCCACAAGAAACTTATAGTCTACTAAGTTAACTCCATTTGCTGACTCTCAATACATGCTCACAAGTCGTCTTAAACCTGATGAGAACTCTTAATTTACATTAAGCAATTACTTAGGATGAAAGAATGGTATTCTTAATAAACAAAAAAAAATGACATTAACACAAAGGTTTTCTTGAAATCCAAAAGAAAAGCTCACCAGGTCAGGATCATGTGATCCTATGGAAACAAGAAGAGTGGAGGCCGCCCTTTGCCAATCAGCATTGAGTTCCTATTGTCCATTATTATTGACATTACAACACTGCTGAAAATCTGAAAAGGGGCAACTAAAACCAAGAAAGCTCAAAGACTAAAAAGCAGACCTTTGAGGTTATCATCTCTGCGGTGGCCATCTTGGCGAGCTTGCCCATGAAGGTAGGGTCCACATCGCTGGGTTACACCGCTCGGACTGCAGATGCCATAACGGGAAACATTCCAGCCATGTCACCGAGCCTCTGTAGGACAATTCACGAAAATGAACCCCAAATCAATTCAATTCAATGGAGAGAGGAAAAAAATAAGAAACGAGGGCAAAGCAAATTACCCGATGCCCTCCTTTGGAGACAGCACAGCATCAGTCAAGAACTAGAAGGGGGTCCTGCAAGAAGAAGCATCATCAGAAACAGAAATTGATGAAAACGATGAGAGAGAAGCGACGGTTGTTATTATTAGTTATTGCATACAGTGGGGCAATTTCTTTGAGGGAGGCAAGGGAAGCTTCTCGAACGACGGGGGAGTCATCGGCGAGCGACAAGACAAGCCCCTGCACGACCTCTGAGGGAGAAGAGGGCAAAATGGGAGGAAAAGATGTGAGGAGATGAAAGAGAAGAGGAGAGGGCGTTTCAGGGATACTGTGGTAATTTTACCTGGAGCAAGGAGGGAGGCGGAGGAGGAGGCCATGGCGAGGTGACGGAGCCCCAACGGGCGCTGATGAGAAGATCCAGTTCCACCCTGAAAGCATCCCATTTAAAACCTCAAATCTTGAATTACCTTTTTATTTCAATATAAATTGACTGAAACACTCTTAAATATTTTATTATATAAAAAAGATTAAAATTGATAAAAATACCCCATTCTTATAAAGGCACCCACACTATAAGACACCATCTCATCTTTATCTTCATCAACATCTTCTTCCTTCTTCACTTCTCCCCAAGTTGAAACCCTAAAAAAATTTACCTACACTCACACTTAACTTATATTTCATCGTGCGTGTTAATGGAGAATCAACTAACAACTACGGAGCTTACCAACACCGAGAAGGTGAGTTTTTATTGATTAAAATCTTTCCAAAAAAATTTAGTAAAATGAGTTAAACTCTTGTTCGGCTCTCGACCGCTGAACGTTTAGTCAACTGACTGAGTTGAAACCTGCATACAAAAATACAAAATTTCAAAAATACAAAACAAAAGTGCAAGATACTCAATGGTACCGCGATAACAAGTGACTATGCGGGACGTGATCCTCAATGAGGACTAGCGATGGAAGTTTTTTGCAAGTTCTCTTTTTAAGTTACAAAAAATTGTTAAAGTTCTTCTTTTAGTTCTTGAAAAGAAAAAGAAAATAAGTTATGTTAAATTGTAAAAGTGGTAGCTTTCTAGATGATGATTTTGTACAAAGAAAGTGAAAAATAGTAGAGATTTGGAGATGGAGGTGATCTAAACTAAAAATTAAAAGAAACAAAGAAAACCTAAAAGAAATGCTTACCATTTTCCAGTTGATGACTTACCTGAAATCCTTGCATGTTTACCTTGCGATCAGGGCATAACTCATAAGATTAACTCAGTCCCAATTTGATCGAGATGAAACCAGCACTCGAAAATGTGTCTTTTATGAAATTAGTGTAAATGTATATGTGCTAATATTCCCTCGATACTTCCGTTAGAGCATTGGCTCAACGGGTCGAATCCACAGGGTTATTCAAACTTCACAATTAAAAATAGAAATAAGGTTAATTAGTTGTAATTGTACATAGAAACTATATAGTGCAACTCATGGCTCTTGAAAACCATGTCTTCTCCCCGTTTGGGCCCTATCCAGTTCTATTGAGGCCTAATTCAAGTTAAGTGGGGCTGGAGTTTGATTTTCGGTCAAACTTCCAAAATTAGAGTAGAAATAAGGTTAATTAATAGTAATTGTGCATTGAAATTTTGTACTGCCACTCTTGGCTCTTGAAAACCATATTTTCTCCCCGTTTAAACCTTATTCGGCTCTTTTAAGGCCAAGTCCAGGCCAATCGGGATGAAAGTTTGACTTTAGGTCAAACTTCCTAATTAAGACTAGAAACATGGTTAATCAGTTGTAATTATACATAGAAACCATGTAATACTAATCACGGCTCTTCAAAATCATATTTTCTCCAGTTTGGATCCTATTCAACTCTTATATGGCCTAGTTCTGCTCAATTGGATTGAAAGTTACTTTTGGTGAAACTTCCAAATCAAGACTAGAAAAGTTATTATAGTAGTAATTGTACATAAAAACTTTTTTATTCTACTCTCGGCTCTTTAAAATCATATTTTCTCCCTGTTTGGTTCTTATTCGGCTTTTATAAGGCCTCATTCCGGCCAATTGGAGCTGAAAATTTGATTTTTGATCAAACTTCTTAATTAAAACTTGAAACAAGGTTAATTAATAGTAATTGTACATAAAAACTATTTAATACTACTCCCTGCTATTGAAAACTAAATTTTTTCCCATTTGGTTTTTATTCGGCTGTTATAAGGCCTCGTTTAAGCCAATTGGAGCTGAAAGTTTGAGTTTTTGTCAGAATTCCTAATTAACACTCGAAACAATGTAAATTAGTAGAAATTATTCATAGAAACTATGTAATATTAATTTCGGCCCTTGAAACCCACTTTTCTACCCGTTTAGGTCATATTCGGCTCTAATATGACCTAATTCAGGCCAATCGGGGCTGAAAGTTTGACTTTCGATCAAACTTTCCAATTTAGAGTAGAAATAAGGCTGATTAGTAGTAATTGTATATTGAACTTTGTAATACTACTTTTGACTCTTGAAAATCACGATTTTCCCCGTTCGATCCCTATTCGACTCTTATATGGCCTACTTCAAGTCAATCAGGTTGAAAGTTTGAATTTACATAGAAACTATGTATTACGACTCCTAGTTCTTGAAAACCAAGATTTATCCCGGTTTGAGCCTATTTCGGCTCTTATATGGCGTAATTCAGATCAAATAGGGCAGAAAGTTTCACTTTTGGTCAAACTTCCCAATTAGGATAATAAACAAGTTTAATTAGGATTAACTGTACAAAGAAACTACATAATACGACTCCTGACTCTTGAAAACCATATTTTCTACCCGTTTGGGCCCTATTAAGCTCTTATAAGGCCTAGTTCGGGCCAATCAGGGCTGAAAGTTTGACTTCCGGCCAATATAGAGTAGAAAAAAGGTTAATCAGTAGTAATTGTACATTGAAATTATGTAATACTACTTGTGGCTCTTGAAAACTACGTTTTCTCCACGTTTGCGCCGTATTCAGCTCTTTTAAGGCCTAATTCAAGCCAACCGGGGATGAAAGTTTGCCTTTTGGTCAAACTTTCCAATTATGACTAGAAACAAGATTAATTAATAGTAATTATATATAGAAATTATGTAATACTACTCTGGATTCTTGAAAACCATATTTTCTGGGCCCTATTTGGTTCTTATAAGGCTTAATTCAGGCCATTTGGGGCTGAAAGTTTCACTTTTGGTCTAGTTTCCCAATTAATACTAGAAGCAATGTTAATTAACAGTAATGGCACTTAGAAACTTTATAATACTACTCCTGACTCTTGAAAAACACGTTCAATGTTCTAAAAAGCGGCTTCAGTACGCGAGCGGTCCGAGAGCGCATAATGCTTAAACGGTTTAAACAGTGATTAAACGAATTACACGTTTTATTATTATTATAATATATAATAATATTATGTACTTAAAACATGAAAATATGAGTTCTATAAACTCCAAAATAGTATAAAAGATATAGTAAACATAACTTGAAAAATTAAATTGTTAGTACTAAGAAGCATTTAAAAGTAATAATGACAATCAGTTTAAAGTACATCAATGTATCTCCAACAACTATAGTTAAAAAATACTTTTTAAATGAACAAATATGTGTATTTCTTTTAAAAAAAAATACTTCTAACAACTTTAGTTCACTGCTAGATGCAACTGCAAGTAATGTGCAACTCTATCTTTCTTACCCTTGAGGCACTCATCAACCTATTAAAAGAAATAAAGACCATTGGTAAAAATCTGGGCAAAATACATGCACGCGAGGGGGAGAAAGCTGACCAAAAAGAGGTCATCATCGACGAATAAGGTCGCCGTCGACGCTTTGCTGATGACCAGAGAGCTAATCGCATGGGGAGGTCTTTGTCGACAAAGGGGAGGTCTTTGTCGACAAAGAGGGAGGTCGCAGTGGGAGGATCAACTGCAAGGGGAGGTTGTCGTCGAAGGGGGAGTCCACCACAGGAGGATCAGCGCTTTGTGAACTTCTTCATCGAGCTTCAAGAGCTCTAATCCCCAGGAGGATCGTCGACGCTGTGAGCTTGGGAAGCTTCAGATGAAATCAGGACTTCGGGAGCATCGTCATCTCGTCGTCATGAGCATCGAGAGGTTCTTCGTGAGATTCAGGAGTTTCGTCGTCGCCACAGAAGGATCGAGGTTGCGGATAAATTTAGGGCTCACGAGTCCTAATTCTCTAACACGTGACAATTTATATCCTTAATTATTGGATCAGGTTTGAGTTCAGTTAGTTTAATGGGTTCGAAAGTCGAATCCATTTAGAAAATGATTGAATAACATTTAAACGGACGCTAATTAATCACCAATTAGACGCTTAATCATCGCTTAAGCGAATTAATCGCTTGGCCGAGTAATCAGACCACTTTCTTCAAGTTCTGCTCGGTTTCAGGCCGAAAACATTTAAGCGGATGATTAATCGATCACTTAAACCTTTTTTTAGAACACTGAACACGTTTTCTCCCGTTTGAGCCCAATTCAGCTCTTATAAGGTCCGCTTTAGGCCAGTCGGGGCTGAAAGTTTGACTTTGGTCAAAATTTTCAATTAAGACTAGAAATAAGATTAATTAGCAGTAATAGTACATATAAATAATGTAATACTTCTCTCAGCTCTTGAAAACAATATTTTTCCCTGTTTGGGCCATGTTCGAATTTTATAAGGCCTAATTCAGGTCAATAAGGGCTGAAAGTTTGATTTTTTTGCAAACTTCCCAATAAAAACTAAAAATAAGGTTAATTAGTAGTAATTGAACATATAAACTATGTAATATTACTCTCAGCTCATAAAAACTACATTTCCCCGCATCGGCCCATTCGGCTCTTATAAAGATTAGTTCAGGCCAATCAGGCCTGAAAGTTTGAATTTTGGTCAAACTTTCTGATTAAGACTAGAAATAAAGTTAAGTAGTAGTAATTGTACATAGAACTAGATAATACCACCTAACACTCTTGAAAACCACATTTTTTCTCCGTTTAGGCCCTATTCGGCTCTATTAAAGTCTAATTCAGGCCAATCAGAGTTAAAAGTTTGACTTTCGGTTAACTTCTCAATTTGGAGTAAAAATAAGATTAATTAATAGTATTTATATAATGAAATAATATAATACTACTCCCAGCTCTTTAATACCATGTTTCTCCCTATTATTTGGGCTTCAATAGGCACTTTAAGGCCATTTCAGGCCAATCAAAATGAAAGATTGACTTTGGGTTAAACTAGAAAAAAGATTAATTAGTAGTAATCTGACATAAAAACTATATAATACAAACTTTCATCTCTTGAAAACTACACTTTCCCTTGTTTTGGCATTATTTGGCTCTTATGAGGCATAGTCATGCAAATCGGGGCTGAAAGTTAGACTATTAGTGAAACTTCGCTATTAAGACTAGAAAATAACATAAATTTGAAGAATTTGTAAATAGAATCTATGTAATACCACTCATGGCTCTTGAAAACTATGGTTTCTCCCTGTTCAGGCCCTATTCAGTTCTTATAAAGCCTAGTTTAGGCCAACCAGGGTTGAAAGTTTGACTTTTGGTCAAACTTCCTAATTAAGATTAGAAACAAGTTAAATTAGAAGTAATTGTACATAGAAACTATGTAATACTACTCCCGGCTCTTGAAAAGCTCGTTTTCTCCTTGTTTGGGCTTAAATTCGGATATTCTAAGGACTGGATTCGGGGATGTAAGTTTGACTTTTGGTCAAACTTCTCAAGTAAGACTAAAAACAAGGTTAATTAGAAGTAATTGTGCATAAAAACTGAGTAATACTACTCCTGGCTTTTAAAAATCATATTTTCTCCCCGTTTAGGTCATATTTGTCTCTTATAAGGCGTTGTTCGGGTCATCAGGGCAGAAAGTTTGACTTTTTGATAGACTTCTCAGTTAAGATTAGAAACAAGGTTAGTTAGTAGTAATTGTACATTAAACCTATATAGTACTACTCACGATTCTTGAAAACCATATTTTTCTCCCCATTTGAACCCTATTCGGCTCTTATAAGGCTATATAATATTACTTACCGCTCCTGAAAACCATAATTTCTCCCTATTTGAGCCCTATATTATACTCTTATAAGGCAGTTTAGGCCAATCGGGGCTGAAAGTTTGACTTTTGATCAATCTTCTCAATTAAGTCTTGAAATAATGTTAATTAATAGCAATTGTACATAGAAATTTTGTAATATTAATCTCGGCTCTTGAAAACCAGGTTTACTACTCGCTTGGGCACTATTCAGCTCTAATAAAGCCTAGTTCATGCCAATTGGGGTTGAATGTTTGACTTTCGGTCAAACTTCCCAATTTAGAGGAAAAATAAGATCGATTTGTAGTAATTATACATTGAAACTTATTAATACTACTTTCGACTCTTCAAAACCACATTTTTGTCCTATTTGGGCGCAATTCAGCTCTTATATGAATTAGAGTTCGAGCCAACAGGGGCTAAGTTTGACTTTAGTCAAACTTTTCAATTTAGAGCAAAAATAAGATCAATTTGTAGTAATTATACATTGAAACTTTTTAATACTACTTTCAGCACTTCAAAACAACATTTTCTCCCATTTGGCCCAATTCGGGTGAATCAAGGCTGAAAATTTAACTTTTTGACAAACTTTCCGATTAAGACTAAAACAAGGTTAATTAGTAGTAATTATACATTAAACCTATATAATACTACTCATGACTCTTGAAAATCACATTTTTCCCCATTTGAGCCCTATTCGGCTCTTGTAAGGCCTAGTTCAGGCCAATCGGGACTGAAAGTTTGAGTTTTTGTCAAACTTCCTAATTAAGACTTGAAATAAGGTTACTTTGTAGTAATTATATATTAAACCTATCTAATACTACTTGTGGCTCTTGAAAACCCCATATCCTTCCATTTAAACCCAATTAAGACTTGAAACAAGGTTAATTAGTAGTAATTGTATGTAGAAATTTTGTAATATTAATCCCGGCTATTAAAAATCACGTTTACTCCTCGTTTGGGCCCTATTCGGCTTTAATAAAGCATAGTTCAGGCTAATCGGGGCTGAAAGTTTGACTTTCGATCAATCTTTCTAATTTGGAGTTGAAATAAGATTGATTAGTAGTAATTATACATTGAAACTTTGTAATACTACTTTCAGCTCTTGAAAATCACGTTTTCTCCCCATTTAGGCCCAATTCAGCTTCTTATATGGTCTAGTTCAGGGCTTTGCCCGCTCGCGACCGTGCCCCCACCGTGCCCAGCCCTTGTGGGCACGGTCGCCCGCTCGCAAAGCCCTATTCCGTCGGGCGGGCAAAGCCCTGTTCCGTCGGTGGCTCTCCGCCTGTGCGGGGGCATCGTCAGAATTTTGGCTCGCCGCCCGTGCAGGGGCATCGTCAGAATTTTACGAAGGCTCTCTGAGCCGCCGGGAGGCCGCCTGCCTTGCTCTCTTCAGCAGGAGAAATAGCAGATGCTGATGCCGCCACCCTAGCTCCAAGCAGCAGAACTGAGAACAATAAGTGATTAAGCACAACTAGTCATCAAACCATGTATAAAGATATAGGAATAGATTTAAGTTGTAATTAAGCAGAAAGTGATATTTTTAGTAGCAATTGTGGCGCTACTCTGTAATAATTTCTCTCCTCCTTTTACAGCATGGATACATTTAGCAGGAAAATATAGTGTCAGTTGAAGTTGAACAAATAGTCTCCCAAACGACGACAAAACTTGAAACAACAAAAAAGGACTCTCGCAAGAAGGATGAAGCAAATAATGAAATGATTGAGATCCATAGTCCAACCAAAAAAAACCAACAAAAGAAAAAGAAAGAAAGAGAATAAAAAGGTTTACAAATTAATTGTCCACCAAGTTCATCCTTCATAGAAGAGAGAGGTCCTCATGTATTACATTGTGTAGTGTTAAGTTCTATGCATCTCTTTTAAAATTATAAGTCTTATATATACGGTAACTTTATCCTTCACAAAACTCTTATTTACAAAGAAACTACTTAACTTTTTATACCGAGCTCTTGGAGCTTGTTTCAAACCATATAAAGTCATTTTTAATTTAAAAACATAATCGGGATGTATAGGATCAACAAACCCTGGTTGTTTAACATACACCTCCTCAATAAAACCATTTAGAAAAGCACTCTTAACATCCATTTGAAATAATTTAAAATCTTTAAATGAGGAATAAGCAAGGGTCATCCGTATGGCTTCGGTGCAAAAGTTTTCTCAAAATCGGTTCACTCGATTTGATTGCAATCTTGGACCACTAGCCTAACCTTGTTTCTAACTACACACCCGACTCATCCAACTTGTTTTTAAAGACCCATTTAGTTCCAATTATTAGTCTATCATGGGGCCTAGGAACAAAATATCAAACTTGATTATGCTCAAACTGATTGAGCTCCTCTTGCATTACAAGTAAGCAATATGAGTCACCCTCAGCCTTGAGGGTGTTTTTGGGTTCAATGTGTGAAATGAAATCAAAATGACCATAAATATCATGAAGTTTAGATCAATTAGTTACTCTCTTTGATACATCACCTATGATGAGATTTTTGGGATCACTTATAACATATCTCCAATCTTTTGATAGTGGTTGAGTTGGTTCCACTTCAACTTCTTGAACTTCACCATTTACATCATCTTTTGGCTTTTCTTCTTCTTGCACCCGTGAGGCCTTCATAGACATTTTTTCCATGTCTTCACCTAAGAATCAATCTCACAATCTAAAACACTCTTCACAAAAAAGTTAGATTTCTCAAACTTTAGATACATAGATTCTTCATTAGTAAAATTGAGTTATTGAAGGCTATATCCCTTGCTGGTGTTAGAATAGCCAACAAAATAGCTTCATAAGGCTTGACATCAAATTTTTCTAAATTATCATTAGTATTTAAAACAAAACATTTATATTTAAAAATTTTGAAATAGGAAACATTAGGTTTTCTTAAATAATAAATCTTAAAAATTAGTTTTACTAGATTTTTTGTAAAAATAAATTCTTTTTGATATGTAACATGATGTGTTTACGGTCTCGGCCCATAAATATTGAGAGAGTCTGTATCTACTAATCAAATCCAAGTGATCTCTTGGAGTTCCTTTCGGTGACTCTATTTTGTTGTGGAGTTCTAAGACATTAAGCTCGTGTTTAATTCCATTTTTCTCACGATAAGTAATAAAGAAGTGGCTGACAAACTCACCACCTCTATCACTTCTAATACGCAAAATCGAAAAATCTTTTTTTCTTTTTTCACTCGTTTTCGAAAAACATGAAAATACGAGATAGCTTCCAAAAGAAAATCCAGGTGAATCTAGAAAAATCGTCAACAAGAACGAAAACAAAATGACACTTAGACTTTTGGTCTTGGTCAGACCAAACAAATCCATGTGTATTAGTTCTAATGATCGTGATGTCATGATATCCTAAATAGATTTGAAAAAAAACTTGATTTGTTTTTCAAGTTAACATGCATCACAAATGTGGTTCTTTTCAAATCTCAACTTTAGAATACCTTTCACTACTTCCTTAGAATCATTGCAGGATAGATGGTCAAAAAAAAAATGAGCAAATCATCTATGTCATAACCAAGAATCTTCACTAAAAGCGGTTAAACATGTAACATTGCATTCTAAATTCATCACATCAATGATATAACATTATTTTCACAAAAATTGAAAAGCACACGAGAATTACTTTTCCTATCTACTATATCACAAGTAGAGTCATCAAAAATAACCCTTGACTAATGCTTAAAAGATTATGTTTAAGACCTTCAATCAATGCAATAATTTTAATTAAAGGAGATGAGTCAATTTTGATATTACCTGTACCAATGATTTTACCTTTGAAATCATCTCCGAAGGTGACGCTGCCACTTTCACTTGACATTGATAGGATTGAAAAGTTGTTGAAATCACGTGTCATATGTCGTGAGCAACCACTATTAAGATATCACCGCTCCCTACGTCTTGAGATCTTGGTGTGTACCTATATCATTTAAAGTCATCGTTGACTTTGATACTCAAATCTTTTTGGGTCCTAAAATGTTAGTATTTCGAATCCAAATATGATTATTTGAAACATTTAATCTATCATAGCAAAATTTTGCTAAGTGACCTTTTCGGTCACAATAGGTGCATGAGTACACTTTGGCATTAATAAATGCATGGTGCATGATGTGTGCATGATGTGCATGATTTGAATTGTTGTATTTTTGTGTGTGAAACATGTGATTTCCTTTGAGTTTCTCTTTAAAAACATAGCTTCTAGCCTAACTTTATCAAATTCACATTTCTTTAAAACATTACTTAAAATATTTATCTTATTTTTCATCAAAGAAATTTCATTTTAATCAATGCAAGAAAATTTGACTTTACATGAAACCTTGCAAGCATCAAAATCTTTTCAAATCCTTTGAAGAGAAATATATAAACTTTCCTTTTTCTGTAGAAACAACAATTAATTGGTTTTACAAAAGCTCATTTTCTTTCTTCATTTTAAATATTTTTTAAATAAAATCATAGTTGTTTGAAAGTTCTTCAAATACTTCTCCAGTTCATCCATGGATAAATCATAACATTAAGAGTGGTTTCCGAAAATACCTTGTGTGCGTTATCATTAGTCATGAAACACATATCAGTCGTGTCCACATCTTCCTCGGATTCACTTGAATCTCAAGTAGCTTTTAAAGTTTTCTTCTTGTACGGCTTCTTGGAGGTAGTGGGTTTGCTCTTCGTTTCTGGGCAATCGGCAATGATATGATCCAGCTTTCTACAATTGTAGCAAACAATCTTTCTTTTCTCTTCTCTTGCCATCTTCTTCTATTGTTGAACTCCGTCTGGTGGTACATTCTCCTTGCATTCTTCACGAGGAGAGATAATTCTTCATCCTCTTGTTCATCTTCATCGTCGTCGGAGATGATTGAAGTAAACTTGAAGGCAAGTAATTTCTTCTTTTAAGGTGCCTTCTCTTCTTTTGCTTTTCATTTCACTTCATAGGTCTTAAGGTTACCTATAAAACAAATGAACTCCATCTTCTCCTTCAAGGTCGTGGACTTGATTTCCCAAGAAGGTGGAAGAGCCTGAATCACCTTCCTCATCTTTTGATCATTGTCAATTGATAAAAAAGCAAAATCATTGGTAATTTTAATAAATTTTGTAAACATCTCATCAATAGATTCATTCTCATTCATTCAAAAATTCTCATATTGGGAACACATAATATCTATTTTAGCTCTTTTCATTTGTGATGTTCCCTCATGAGTTACAACTAAATGTGACCAAATCTCATATGCAAATTTACAATTAATTACTCTAGAGATATCATCATTCAAAGCTTGTAACAATGCATAGTGTGCTTCAGCATTAGCATCAAATTCATTAACCATGATATTGGACCAAGTGTCCTCATCACCCTCGGGGAAAACAAATGGTTTAAGTCACCGCTTTTCAGACCCGTTGGCCAAAAGATTGCAAAAAATACGGTCAACTTAACCTTTCATATTGAAAAGTAAAGACCATCAAACTTGGGAGGAGTTTTAATACCTTCAGCCATGGATGTAAGTATGTGAAGCAAATAATGATTAGTGAATTAGGATCTCTCTAAGGTGGTTAAACTCAAAATTAGAGTCCAATCTCTGATGCCAATTTAAAATCACCTAGAAGGGGTGAATAGGTGATATGCTGATCACAAAGCAAATATGCAATAATTTAAAAATAACAACTACAACAGTCAACTCAAAACAAGAAGTGAAGCTGAATTCCCAACAATGAGCTCTAGAACTTCTCTCAATTCTTCTTGAATAAGAGTTGAGGTGCACAATTACCTTCTTTCTTAAATGAGAAAAACCAATAAACTATAAACAATGAAATAAAGCAAATAGTATGAAACCTGAGCAAGATGAAATAAAGCAATATAGAGCAAGTAAAGTGTAAGCAAAAGTAAAAAAGAATAGTAACCGCAAACACAAAGAATTTGTTTAGAGGTTCTAGTAACTTGCTCTACGTCTCGCCTTCACCGCATGAAGGATTTCCACTATCCACCAAGGATGTCCACAAAAGGATTTAATTCAATGGTCTACACAAGACCCAGAGCTCCAACTCTAACCTTCACTCCTCTAGACAAGAGGCGAGCACAAAGACAATAAAGTTTACAACCACTTAGTGACCGCAAAGATCACAAAACTTCCCTCAATAAAATTTCCTATGGAATAGAGTAAAGAATTGAAACTCAAGAAATTTGTGAGAGAAAAAAACAGCGATAACTGGATCTTTGAAAGCTGAAAAACTAGTAGAAAAGAATGAAAATGAGAGCTCTTTTTAAAACTTGAAACTCAGAGATTTTTCTAGAATTTCTCAAACAATTTTCAAGGATTTTTTTCTTTGATTTTCTTGATATTTCTTGATATTCTTAATTTTTAAATCCTCTACAAATGACTTCTATTTATAAGCACTTGGTAAATATCATTAGAAAATTAATCTGTGCTTTATCAAACTAATAAAACCTAATAAAGTGAAATATACCCATTTAGGAATAAGACAAAATAGTTTTAAAAAGCATAAATCTGTTGAAAATTCAAATTTCCAAATATGGGCACTCTGACTGTCAACCGAGCGATCGACTGAAAGGCAAACCAAAAAATAGCTGTTAGCCACAGTTGACTGGGCGGTCAGTCAGCAAGAAGAGCTACTGAGCTCTATAAAGAGCTCAGAGCTAGCGATCGACCCCAGTCAACTGGCCCATGTGCATAGATATGTGTCTGTGTGCACAGTCCGTTGACCCCTCGATCGACCTGGCACAGCTGCAGGTGATCGACCGGGAGGTCGACCAGCTTGGCACAAAAATCTCAATAAATTTGTTTTTCAAAGCTCTTTCAAAACTATTGATAATTTTGTTAAATTATATAAATAATAAAAATTTTTGAGTAGAATAAACAAAAAAAATGTATATGTGAGAGACAATATTTTGATAAGAAATATATCATGTGTTTATTAAAAACAAAATTGTATAAAAACTAGTTAAAAAAATCTTGTGTGCGTAGAACTTCTTGAGCAATCCATCCTACACTCTAACTTAAACATTCTAAACTTTTACATGCAATGTTATATCTTCAAGCTTTCTTCAAGTGGGCTTCTCCAAATATCCACGCTTTGACTTTCTAATCTTGAATCTTATGCTTGAATGAACTTTAACTCTTCAATACCTTCTAATGGGGAATCGACAGCCCAAATTTGGCATAATCTAGATTTTTATTTGAATTTAGATTTGGATTTTGTTGAGATTTAGTAGTTACTTGAATGTGATTTGGGTAGATTTGAGTTTATCAATAATTAAATCTGTGATGCACTTAATGTAGGCTATATATAACCATGTATTAGATTTCTAAAATAATGATAATTTGAATTAAAATTTATCTCCCAATGAAAATTTATGTTGTTTGGTTTAATCTCATGGATTAATCGAACCAGGCAGTTAAGCCGAGGCCCGGATTGCGACCGTGGTCATACCCAACCCCAAAATCCCTGTTCTTCCCCAATTTCACAAAATTCACCACAAAAACCTAATTTCACCCTTCGTCCCACATCATTTTGATATCAGAGCCAAAACCTGCTATCCAATCTTCTTGATCTTCTCTTTTCTGGTTTTTTAAAATAAGTCAAAAAAATCCCAAAAAAACTCCTCGCAGCACTGTTCATCTCCCTCCACCGACCCTCCGCCGATTGGATCCAGTCGCCGATCCATCACTCGCAATTACACGCCACCTCCTCCAACCTCGCCGGTGCTTTCACCGCCGCCGCCACTGGAGATGTCTCGAAGCCCTTCGTGACTTCCTCGTTGACGATCAAGCTTTAGATTCGCCTCATCCTCGACACTAGCGATGTCGGATCTCCTCGTCAACCTCCCTTTGTCTTCAACACCTCGAATTCAGATTCCGTCGGAGCCCAACCGTCGCGAACAACCACGACTGAGCCTCCTCTTCCAGTCAGCATCGACGTCAGCGCTCTTCCACGAGATCAAATCCAGGTCTTGAACATCCTCCTCAATAACAAGGAGATCGTCCGCCTCCACCCAGCCACGACGCCTAGAGACCTCCAACATCCCCATCGTTGCCTCCACCAACGCCGACAGCATCATTCCACATCGACGCAATCCACCAACGCCATCAGCTCCCAGTCGCTGCACACCTCCTACGCCTTCACCGAACATCGCCTTCACCGAGCATCGTCTTCACCGCGAAAATCTCCTCGTCGTCAAAGATTTCCACGCCACCACGCAGACATCATCTCCCACGAGATCCGCGGATCTCCCCCTTGATCCCCTTCCTCCGCCTTCAACAACCCCAGATCCGCCCTAGCCATCGACTTCTCCGGCCATTCGCCGATCAACAGCCACCGTCGCCAGAGAACTCTCGAGCCCTAGCTAGCGAGGTGGAAAGAGTGGGTAGATGTAAATTGGGATTTGATCGAACCCTTGTTGACACTCTAAAAAAGATAAGATTCCTACCTGGCCTGAACGAGGTCTAACTTGTTGACATCTACAAAAGATAAGTGGCAGACAAGCCGACAGCCAGTTCTTCACCCATCTCAAAAGGGACAAATCAGCAATTTGGACTCTACTGATCCAGTGAAGCAGACAATAAGCCAAGGTCGTCCTTAAAAGCCCATGAGAAAGCCCAAACAGGTCCAGAGACACTAAGTTAACACAACACTTAGGGCGTGTTTGTTTCGCCGCAAAACACCGCAAAATGCAAGTCGTAAAACTTCTTTTTCATTTTCCTTTATTTGTTTAGCTGAAAAACAAGTTACAAAATGCAACTCTTCTTTTCCCACTTGCAGTTGCTACAGTTAAATTTGTGGTCATGTAAATCTAACTTTTACACACCTATTTTCTCACTTGCAGTTGCTACAGTTAATTTGTGGTCATGTAACTCTCACTTGTAGTACACTTACAGTTCAAAACGGTTACGTGATAATTAATATATAATTTAATATTATTAAATATTTAATATTTTAAATAGTGTTCAATTTCTTATTTAATTATTTAATTATTTTATATTTTTAATCTTTAATTTTTTATTGTTTTTAATATTGTTTTAATATTTAATATTTACTATTTTTATTTAATACTTTATTATTTTATTAATACTTATTCCATTTTTTATTATTTTATTTAGAGTTAATATTTTATTAATATAACAATATTATACTTTACATATATTTAATTATTTATTTTTTAATATAAAAATTACTTTATTAATATCATAATATATTTTATTATTATATTAATATTTTATTATGTTAATATTGTAATAATAACTCGGTATAATAATACTATAATGATGATTTATTATTAAATTATAATTATATTTTACTTTGTTAATTTTATATTTCTATAATATTACAATAATATTATAATAAAATTTATATTATAATAATTTTCAAGTATTTTTAATATTATAATATTATAACTATATTTTATTATTTTTGTAAGATTTTTTAATATTTATATTTTATTAGTATTCTTAAATTTTTATTAATGTTCTTTAGATTTTCTTAAAATTTTATATTATTTATTTAGTTAATATTTTAGTAATATTATAAAGGGCATGTTTGTTTCGTTGCAAAACGTCGCAAGTCGTAAGTCGTAAAATGAGAATGGAAAAAGTGAACTGTAGCAGAGAAAATATATTGTGTTTTACGGTGTTTGGTTGATAAAGTGAAGTGTAAATGAAAAAGTATATTGTGTTTTACGGTGTTTGGTTGATAAAGTGAAAGTGTAAATGGTAAAGTATATTGTATTTTACGGTGTTTGGTTGGTAATGTAAAAGTGTAAGTTGAAAAGTTGACCACAAAATTAACTGTAGCAGTGATTTAAATATTATAAATACTATTAAATTAAATCTACTATTGCAAATTAAATTGTATTAATAAATTTGAGATAAAAAATTAATAATCTTAATATTTTATTTATAACAATAATATTAATAAAATATTAGTATAAATAGTAAAATATTACTAAAATATTAACTAAATAAATAATATAAAATTTTAAGAAAATCTAAAGAACATTAATAAATTTTTAAGAGTACTAATAAAATATAAATATTAAAAAATCTTACAAAAATAATAAAATAGTTATAATATTATAATATTAAAAAAACTTGAAAATTATTATAATATAAATTTATTATAATATTATTGTAATATAAAATTAACAAAATAAAATATAATTATAATTTAATAATAAATTATCATTATAATATTATTATACTGAATTATTATTACAATATAACATAATAAAATATTAATATAATAATAAGATATATTATGATATTAATAAAGTAATTTTTTATATTAAAAAATAAATAATTAAATATATAGTAAAGTATAATATTGTTATGTTAATAAAATATTAACTCTAAATAAAATAAGTATTAATAAAATAATAAAGTATTAAATAAAATAGTAAATAAAATAGTAAATTAAAATAGTAAAATATTAATGTTAAAAATATTAAAAACAATAAAAATTAAAGATTAAAATATAAAATAATTAAATAATTAAATAAGAAATTGAACACTATTTAAAATATTAAATATTTAATAATATTAAATTATATATTGATTATCAAGTAACTGTTTTGAACTGTATGTGTACTCCAAGTGAGAGTTACATGACCACAAAATTAACTGTAGCAACTGCAAGTGGGAAAATATGAGTGTAAAAGTGAGATTTACATGACCACAAATTTAACTGTAGCAACTGCAAGTGGGAAAAGAAGAGTTGCATTTTGCAACTTGTTTTTCAAACAAAGGAAAATGGGAAAAAAGTTTTACGACTTGCGTTTTGCGGCGTTTTGCGGTGAAACAAACACGCCCTGAGTCAACTCAGTGAATAGCAGTGGCACAGCCCATTCCAGAGGTTGTTTCTCGCTTGTTCGGAATCTGTTTTGAGCTCTATTTGAAACGTTGGGTTCGTGACTGAGCCTCGGAGCTACTGAGAAGAGTTCGCGGCCAGCAGACAGCAGGTCAGATCTCCAGGAGCCTATGTTTGGTGCTGGTACAATCCTCGCAGCAGTTCAGTATCGTTTCAGACTCCATTTCCAGCCTGATTGGAGTCCAGTCCGAACCATTCAGGCTTGAGGTAAATTCTCAGCATATGCACTGAATTATCTTCATAAGGTTTTACTTTTGCGGCAAATATATTTATACTAATTGTGATGACAAAGAAGTTGAACGAGATATCTTTGCGGCTGTCCCATACTTTTGGGGTGTTGATGACCATTATGGTTATGAAGACTAAGAAAGCAATATTGAAGCTTTTTTCAGCTATTTGTTCTGACATCTGAACAGAAGTGTCGATATGCCCAAATGAAACTTGTTGGAGACGCTTACTGGTGGTGAAAAAACAATCATAGTTCTTGTCGTTGTTGGTTTAGCTTGCAATACTTACTTCGTAATCAATATGCTTTGTACCTTCTATTCGCGGAGTTTCGAGAGGCTCTAGAGGACATCCGGAAGTGTAAAAAATAATACATGGCAGCAAAAGTTGACAGAAAGCCCGAACCAGAACCAGAAGTTACAACTGAGCCAGAGTCAGAGCCAACACAGTTATTGATGATCCCCAGTCAGAACCAGAGATAGAAGAGTTTCTTATAAAGACTTTAGCAGATCTCTTAGCAAAGCTTGCCATGAAGCTAGTATCATCTATGCCAACTGTGAGAGTTCCAGTATCTCTGAGATCACCTGATGCATACGATCCTTTGCACATCCTTCTAGAGGCGAAAGATTCACAGGAGTTTGAATTTCTTACGGTGAAGAGTACAATCGGTTCAGCCTTTAGCGGGAAAGAGTTACCTCAGCATATGTTGCATGTGGCTTGTTCGAGGTACCATCGACTGCAGCCAGATGGTCATGAAAACTAGTTCCACCTCTACCACTTTGGGTCAGCCGTGATGCATCAGTTTTGATTCTCCGACCACCATCTTGGCCTGATTGAGGATTTGTGATATGGTTCGATCCAGCTGTGCGTACCTTCTACTACCACTACACATCGGAGATGAATATTTTCAAGCCAGGGAGAATAATGGGAAATCGGTAGCCCAAATTTGGCATAATCTAGATTTTTATTTGAATTTAGATTTGGATATATTTTGTTGAGATTTAATGGTTATTAATGTGATTTGAGTAGATTTAAATTTATCAATAATTAAATGTATGATGCACGTAATGTAGGCTATATATAGCCATGTATTAGATTTCTAAAATAACGATGATTTGAATTAAAATTTATTTCTCAATGAAAATTTTGTGTTGTTTGACTTAATCTCATGGATTAATCAAACCAGACGATGAAACTGAGGCCCGGGTTGCGATCCGTGGTCATACCCAACCCCCAAAATCCCTGTTCTTTCCCAATTCCACAAAATCCCCCCACAAAACCAGAATTACACCCTTCGTCCCACATCACTTTCCTTTGAGGAAGAATTAAACGAAATCATAACTCTTGAATCCTGTTATCCCAAAAACACTTAAACGTGATTAGTATTAAATAGCCACATGAGTTTTGTAATCATCAAAAAAAAACGATGATTGTACCCATGGACCAACAAAGTGCACATACTTATAACTTATGAAGATATGTGGTGATCAATGGCCCTAAGGGCTTACAAACCTTTGAGCTCAGTAAATACTTTAGTGGAGGAATTGAGAAGTTAGTTTGAATCAGGAGACATTTCTTTGTAGGCCTACTAGATATATCCTCATTATAAAGGCATACCTGACCTCCCTGAATAACCACGTAATCTCATCTGAATCTGCATACTAACAGAATGTGATGTAATTCCCTTCAAAGCTTTTCAAACTCCATCTCTTTGAACCCATGAGCAATTTTGAAAAATCTCAAACCATAAATCCTATAGTTCTTAACCACATGGCCCCTAAAATATAATCTAGGCTCCTCTTGATGTTAATATCACCAAGTCACCCAAATACTAACTCCTAGGATCTCAAATTGTGCTTCATGTATCTTTCTCTTCTCAACTATGATCTCACCATTAGAAATCTTTGACCCATATTTCAATAGTTTATTAATTTATGGTTAAGGGTCTACAGCTTAAGATTACTTCTACCATCATATTTAGATAGGCTATTAATCTATAATCCAGGGTCTACATCTTACAATGCCCTTCACCTCATCTTTAGATCACCTGTTCTTTTAAAGGTCAAGGATCTACATGACTCGTATTGACTGGATATATATATATATATATATATATATATATATATATATATATATATATATATATATCAGAAATATGTATATCAGCCGACAGCTGAGAGTCCCTCTCAGCCTGCGGTGACGTGGCACATTATGAGCCACATAATTCGACAATCTAAAATGACGCCTCGCTTTTGAAAATAATTGAAATTACCTAAAACCCTTATCGTTTGTCTTTTCTTGGAATGATGTATTAGTTTTATATTCTTTATTATTATTTTTTCTCCCCTTTTATATGTCTCTCTGTGTCTCCTCACGCTATCAGATCTAAATTTTTGACTTGTAGAGAATATCATTCTAAAAAAACGAGAGCGGGATCAGATATTCATTTTTAGTTGCAGACCTAAATCTCCAGCAGCTATTTTGATAGGTTCATGTTCCCTCGGGATGTCAGCTTCAGTATTTTCATCGTGATTCTTCTCTTCTTCTTCTTTCAAAGGAAAGTCTATCTGAAATTTTTCAACATCGGAAATATTGGCTATTCGATTTAAAATCCAAAAGACAAAATAAAATACACATAAATATATAACCAATCTATCAGAGATGCTACTGAAGTCACAGGAAAAAAATTATTTTAAAAGCTGTCATTTTCATCAGGACTACGACTTTGATCGCATTCATAATAATAAATTATCAGATAAAATTGAATTCTGTGATCATAGTCGCAGTATGAAATTTTATCCCAAACCATTTGTTTTACAAGACAGCGACTAAAGTCGCAGTCTAATTAAAATTTATTAATAAAAAAAACTGCAACCTTAGTCGCAAAAATGGAAAATAAGCTATAAAATACTGCGACCAAGGTCGCAGTGTTATCAAACACATTTTTTTCAAAAAGGGTGCTATTACATAAGACTGCGACCAATGTCACAGTTTTCGGTCGCAGTCTTCTAACCATCTTAATTACTTAACTTTCGAGACCTTGTTCACTGCTTCAATTGAATATCTCTCTTGTTTCATAAGAATGCGACCATAGTCGCAGTATTCTATTTAGATTCCTTAATAAAAAAATATTATGACTAAGATCGCACTGTTATCAGACAAAACATTCTCAAAGAGACTGCTGTTATATAAGACTGCGACCGAAGTCGCAATCTTCTAATCATCTTAATTAATTAACTTACGAGATTATTGTCACTGCTTCAATTGACTGCGACTCTTATTTTATAAGACTGCGACCACGGTCGCAGTATCCTATTTAGCTTAGCAAGGTCGAAAAAATACTGCGACCCTAATTGAAAAAATGAAAACAAGGCTGCAACACTGCGACCAAAGGTCGCAATGTAAAACAAAAATAAATCTAAAAAGTGAAAATGATATTAAAAAAAATTAAATCCAAAATTTTTCTTTTCAGAAACTGCGACTTCGATTGCAGTTTCAGAAAACAAAAAAATAAAATAAAATAAATTGTTTCAAGTGGTAGTAATAGATTTTTATTGTGATTAAAACATCTTTAAAAAAAACTTGAACATTAATACGACCATGGTTGCATTCTTTTAAAATATTTATTTTTCTAAAATTTAGTAAACAAGATCTGTAATTTTGTTTTAAAAAAACGCAAAATTTTCAGATCTGTAATTTTTTTAGTGGAGGAACAGTTGTAGCCAAGTTAAAAGTGAAAGTGAAGGTATTTTAGTCATTGGGCAACGAAAAGTGGTTGAGGGTCTCCTTTTACCGCCTAAATTTTTGACTTCTCTGCGGCTAATATGAAGCCACGTCATGCCGGCTTATATATATATATATATATATATATATATATATATATATATATATATATATATGAGAAAAATGTACCTCAGCCGCTAGCTGAGAGACTCTCAGCTGTCACTTTAATATGATTGCAAACCTACAGCCATGGTTCATAGTCGCGGTCTCGGTCGCCGACTCGGCGGGCACTGAGACGGATCGGTCTCGGCGACTCGGATCGGTCTCGGGCGATACGCGCAAAACGCTACATAGAATGCTCAAAAAATTCTGAAAAAATCACGACAAATCTTTAAAAAATGTAGACATCTAATTCATGTATCACTTGTCCAAAACATATCACCTAGCATACTAAACATAAAGTAAAAGTATAAATACACGCATCGTTGGTAGAAACATTTCAAAATACATGCACAACATAGTAAATTGCATAAACTACATTCATAAATACATGTTAATGTAGCTATTTTCACATTGAATTGCGATGAGGCACAAAATCATCATCATAATCATCTCTGTGGTAAGTAGACAAACCGATATTAGTACTCGTAGATCTCTCAAGTTATAGTCAGTAGTCATGGATATATGTCACACCATAATGTTGACCTGATGTCAAACCCAACATTTGTATAGGACCTTTAAGACTATAAGTTCCTTCATTAGTACAATTGTTGCCCTCGTTATTGTCATCATCACCACTGCCGCCATCACCGCCATCACTGTCATCATTATCATCGTCATCTTCACCATATCAATATTAGAACTGGATAAACCCTCACATCTTCACCACCACCACCATTATCATCTGCTTCTCTTATACCTCAGAGGGGGGAGAGGGGGAGAGATCGGAAACATGGAGAGATGGAGGGGGAGGAGAAAGAGACAGAGAGAGACAGGAGATGTAAAGGGAGAGAAAGATAGTGGGTGAAGAGGGAGGGGGAGGGGAAAGAGACAGAGGGAGGGGGAGGTAAACAGACAGAGAGATGAGAGATGGAGAGGGGTGGAGAGAGAGCGGGTAAGAGAGGGAGAGGGAGAGAGAAACAAAGGGAGGGAGAGAGAAAGAGACAGAGAGAGGGAGGAACATCACCGAGACTGGGGAGGAGCGACCGTCGGCCAGATCTGAGCAGCGACGATCGGGCAGTGGCGGCGACTCCAGATCTGAGCGAGAGAGGTAAGTTTTTTCTTTTCTTTTTTTTTCTTTATACCCGTTCGTCACGGGTGAATATACGTTTCGAGCCGACTCGACCGAGAATCGGAGTCGACTCGGTTGACTCGGCTGAGTCACGACCGATTCAGCCGAGTCGGCTGAGTCAACTCCGATTCTCGGCCGAGTCGGTCTCCTCTGAGTTGAGTCGACCGACTCGTGACTCAGACTCGTCTCGGAGCGGGCCGAGACGGATACGACTCGTCTCCGACTCGGACGAGTTTTTGAACCATGCCTACAACAACATGGTCATAGTCAACTGTAACATGATCGCAGTCCTAAAAAATCATATAATTTCAGTGTAATTAGGACTGCGACCATGATAGCAGCCCTCAAAAAAAGACTGCGATCATGACCATAGTAGCAACCCTCAGAAAAAGACTGCGACCTAACCAAGGTCGCAGTCTTCAGTAAAAGACTGCGACCATGGCAGTAGTCCTCATAAAACCACTGCGATATAATCACAGTCCTCATATAAAACTATGACCATGGTACCAGCAGTCAAAATAGTGGTTAAAATTCAGTCACTTTGCGCCAGCTGACAGAGTCTCAGTTGGCGACTGAAGTACAGATTCCTCTATATATATATATATATATATATATATATATATATATATATATATATATATGGCTAAGACGACCAATACCTAAGACATGTTGCTCACTTTTTAACTTGACTTACTCAGACTTAAAAAAATGGGTCTTTCATCTCAGATAGCTCAAACTCCAAGATGAGACAGCTGGTATATATGGTATTGGCTGATTTTCCAATCCTTACTAGTGGCTCAAGGAGTACAAACCCTAGTGGCTCAAGGAGTACAAACCATCGTGCATATGCATGACACATAATGTACAAGAACGTATTTGTGCATGCAATTCTCGCGTTGTAAGATCTCCAAGTTGCCAAGTCTTAAAGGACTTGTAAAATACAAATAGGCGCCAAAGCATAGATTCGATGTAGCACTGACGCTTCTATAATTGAGCCGTGTCATGTCTGAAACATGTCGTGTGTATTTTTAAGAATTTATCACGTGTTCACGTGTCATGTCCATTTCAATGTTGTCATGTCCGTGCAGCATAACCTATATTAACAATTCAATGGTTGTAAACTAATTGGTGTTCTCATGAATGAACAGTAAAGTAGACAAACTAGAATCTACATTTTATTATGAAAATGTTAACTGGACTTGGGGTGGTCTGCACACCAGCATCTGGTTGGCTGGCAGAAGAATAAAAAATGAAAAGTTTTTCCCTGCTTTGCTGGCCCCTGTTTATTTCCGGATGGGAAGCAGGCCACATAGCGGGGTCCGCAGGCACGGGAACCAAGTATCACTATTCTATGTATATACCCTTAGACGAATGGTTGCATCATGGAACAGAAAGACCAGGCAAAGTTGCAGTGTCTATCACAGAGAAAGTGTATATTATTTGCTTCTGATCAAGAGGTCATCTAGCTAACGTCTCTGTTTTAAAGTAAGTCGAATTTGATGGGCCTCTGATATTAAATTAAAGATAAGAATGCTTCTTGGTGAAATATTGTGCTGTGATTTAACATGAAATCCAGGTGGGTTAGACATGTGAATCAGAAAAGTGAAATAAATATATCATGTCTTTGAATTTTAGTTGATCAGTCTGTCCAGCCATGAGCTTACATGTAAATTAGCTGGTCGCTTAAGAAACAAAGCGGAGAATGAAAGAACTCACCGCCATGAAATGGTAGTAAGGTAATTATGGTCTTCTAGAAGACTGATTAAAACCCTTGTGTGTGTGCGCGCGCGCATGCGAGCGCCTGTTGCTTAATGCAGGTAAGTGGGCCGATTTTCAGATATAAAGGCAAAAATAGTTCACTCTGTCATAAATTAAGTAATAGATAAAGATCGAACAAGTGCAGCAAAAGACAAGCTGAAATTCTGAAACCAAAAATTGTTGGTTTCTGCTTAACAGGAATCAATCTGACAACTAATCAAAATCACTGAGATATCAACAATCTAATTGGCCAGGTCGGCAAATATCAGGTGGGAGATTTTCCGTTCAATAGAACGTTCCTTAATTTAAGAACCACCTTTCAATTTCCTTCCTTAGTTAAACACCAATTAGACTGAATCTAAGTCAGTCTCAATATACTGAATATCAGTATATCCCCTGTATAAAGAAATTAATTCACTTATATAGTATTTGGAGTGAGGTACGCTTAGAGCGAATCTTCTTAAGACAATTACGTCCCCCGCACCGGTGCTAACGGGATAATGGACGCTGGTCTCCCAAGATACAACACTCCTTCACGGTATTTGGATAGCACTACCAAATTACCGTACGGTCGAACCGTAGTCAACCAGTACCTTCACAGGATCGTTGAAGCAGCGGTACAAGGACAAATTTCGGATGAATATTTGCCTTTACTTTGGAGTAGCACCCACTGTTGAGGATGAAGGAAGGTTGAAGAATATTCTTCTTCAGAAGTACTAGATTCAGACAACAATTCTATAAAAGAATCTGTTGAATTTTCTGATTCCTCTTTCAGAACGAATTTTGCAGAATCTTCTTTGAAAGTTGCTTTCCTACTTCTCGCTGGAAGCTCGGTTCAGAACGTCGAAAGTCACTTCAGGCAGATCAGAACTCAGAGAGAGAGGGAGATTAATTCTAACTCAGAGAGAGAGAGATTAATTCTTCTGTTTGGTGTTGGTATGTTTTCAATTGAGAATCTGGAGTGCTATTTATAGCGCTCCAGGAGGGGCCAACGGGTCCGAACCCAACGAAAGGGTGCAACCTTTCGACCCAACAGTCACAACTGTTGGCTGTCCAACTGACGCACCCAACACTCACAACTGTTGGCAGCCCAACAGTCGCGGAGCGGGTCAGTTGGCGGGTCAGTTCGGTTCGGATAGCGGAGCGGATGCTCGCAACCCCATACCCGGAGACCTGATTCAAAAAGAACCAGGCCGGATAGGGAACCCGAACCCAGACCCGGACCCGGACCAGGACCAGGACCCGGACCCGAGCCCGAGCCCGAGCCCGAGCCGGCACCGACGCCGGCGCCGCCAGCGGCGGCGTGTGCGCGCGCAAGCACGCATGTGCGGGCGGGCATAGATCCCTCCCAAACGCGCGCGAAAACTCCAAGTACCCAAAGGGCACGCCCTTTGTTCTCAATTTTCTCTATTTATACACCACGAACTCCATCCCATGGCCAATGTGGGACTAAATGCTTTTAACTACTTTTAGTCACATTTTGGTTTTGAATTAGGCAATCTTTAGACTTGAATATCTCATTCATTCGAAATCGGAATTGAACATGTGAATATACCACGTTCATCCCCAATTGAAGGAGAACACACTCCAACCATCATCCAATTAATTCGATCAATGGATCTTGCCATAATTCAGCTCAAAGATTCGCTTTTATATTCTTCAATTCCAACAATCCCCCACAATGAATGGAGATTCAAGGAAATGACACACAAAGAGACTGACTCTATTGTGAAATGTACTTTAGAAAAGAAACTGCATCAGGATAGGTGAACTAGGTCTTGAACCTTCCATAGCGAAAGCTTTATCGGACTTACTAGCTAATCAGTGAACTAGGTCTTGAACTGTTAGCCGTTAGTGTAAGCCAAGTCAACAAGCTTCACACAGTGACTTTCCAAATCAACTTTGGTTCTCGGTTGTGTCCGTTTTGGCCCTGGACATTCTTGGTTTCAGAGAGTATCTTTAGAGAATAACAGCCTCCATAGAAATTCCCAAAGAGCCGACCCAACTCTATACTCACATAGGTGATCGTCCTATTAAAAGTAGTCTACTCTACTCCACTTGTTTAGTAACAAGATATAGGCATCATTAAAAACATTAAGCTTATGCTTAATCCACTTGTAGACAAGCACTTATATGCACCTTAGGAATGGATTAGAGTCAAGCTCCCAAGTGCTTACTAGCTGAGTCAATCATAACTAGTTTTTCCTCTTGAACTTAGTCCGTGAGATCTCCAGTCGCTAAGTGAGGTTTCCATTAAGCTGACTCGATAAGGTTAGGCTTTTAGACCCATTCCCCTCGATGCGCAGTTTATACGCTCTCCACTTAAACCTTTAGTAAGCGGATCCGCTAAATTATCCTTTGACGATACAAAGTCAATAGAGATAATTCCATTTGAGAGCAACTGCTTCACGGTATTATGTCTACGACGAATATGTCTAGAGTTACCGTTGTATATAACATTTTGTGCCCTAGATATAGCTGCTTGATTATCGCAGTGTATACATATAGCGGGCACTGACTTTTGCCATAATGGTATATCTTCCAAGAATTGTCGAAGCCATTCTGCTTCTTCTCCAACCTTATCTAAGGCTATGAATTCTGATTCCATAGTGGAACGGGCAATACATGTTTGCTTAGAAGATTTCCAAGATAGCGCTGCTCCTGCTAGAGTAAATACGTATCCGCTAGCTGATTTTGATTCCTCAGAATCTGCAATCCAATTAGCATCACTGTATCCTTCAAGTACAGGTAGATATTGTCCATATCTCAGGCATATTCCTTGGTATGTGATACGTAACCCAATACTCGTAGTAGAGCGGTCCAATGTTGATCACTAAGATTGCTAATGTATCTACTTAACTTGCTTACAGCGTAAGCAATATCGAGTCTAGTGCAATTCATCAAATACATTAGACTTCCGATATCTGAGAATACTTCAACGGCGTATTCCAGTTCCTGTATTCTTGTGAAGATGGACGAGTGAGAGAAAAGGATTTGTATTCTCCTTTATCCTATAATCCTTGAATCTTTCTATCATCTTATCCACGTAGTGAGATTGAGATAGACTGATTCCATCTGGTATTCTGGTGATTTTAATTCCTAAAATTACATCAGCAACCCCCAGATCCTTCATGTCAAAACTGTTGGATAACATTTTTTTTCAGTGGACTTAATAATCTCAATATTAGTCTCAAGTACAACATGTCGTCTACATAAAGACAAACAATGATACATGCATTTTCAACTATTTTCATGTAAACACAATTATCGATAGATCCATCGGGTTTTAATTTTCTTTTGAAAATCCACTTACACCGAATTGGTTTACTGCCATGAGGCAAGTTTACCAATTCCCAAGTTTGATTACTTAGTATGGATTCTATTTCGCTATTTATAGCTTCTTTCCACATTTGTGCTTCAGGGGTTGACATAGCCTCTTTAAATGTTTGAGGCTCGCTTTCAATAGCGTATGCTATAAAATCTGGACCAAAAGATTTTGAGATTCTAGATCTCTGACTTCTTCTTGGTTCAGTTTCCTCATTAACAATTGGTTCATCGGGGCTTTCGTCCCTGAACGCCATCTCATGTGTTCTTTTCCCAGAAGTCTTATCTTTTTCCCGTTTTATATGGAAAAATATCTTCAAAGAACACAGCATCTCTAGATTCGATAATCATGTTTACATGAATATCTGGTATTTCTGATTTATAAACCAGAAATCTGTATGCACTACTATTCAAGGCATAGCCTATGAATATGCAGTCCATAGTTTTTGCTCCCAACTTAGTCTTTTTAGGTAATGGTGCTAGCACCTTTGCTAGGCACCCCACATTTTGAGGTAATGGTAGGAAGGTGTCCTTCCATGTCATAACTCAAATGATATAAGATCAAGTTTCTTGTGGGGTACTCTATTCAAAATATAATTTGCAGTTAATAGAGCTTCCCCCACAAGTTCTGCGGAGCTCCAGAACTTACGAGCATGGAATTTACCATCTCCTTCAAAGTTCTGTTCTTCTTCAGCAATTCCATTTTGCTGAGGAGTGTATGGTGCTGTAGTTTGATGTATTATACCAAAATTAGCATATAACTCACTAAAATCATTTGATTCATATTCTCCGCTCTATCGGATTTTAGAATCTTGATTTTCTTATTGAGTTGATTCTCAACTTCGGCTTTATATGTTATAAACATTTTTATTGCCTCATCCTTACTGTTTAAAAGATACAAATAACAGTATCTTATACAGTCATCAATAAAATTAATAAAATACTTTTTACCGCCTCTAGTTGGCATAAACTTCAAGTCACACAGATCGCTATGAATTAACCTAAAGGTTCTGTATTTCGATCTATTAAGTGAAATGAATTTTCGCCAACTTGGCCTCAACACAAATCTCACACTTGCGAAATTCTTCCAAGTTGAGTTTAGGAATATATCCCATATTAGATAAGTTCTTTAATGACTTGTAATTTACATGCCCTAATCTAGCATGCCATAAAATAGGAGACTCAAGCAAATAAACAGAAGATTTTCCTTTATTTATAAGCTTCGGGTACAAATATACAGACTTTTTGTCTACCACTGCAACATTATCTTTTAAAAAGACCATCAACAAGATTCTTGTTCTATTTGAGAAGGCTGCGACATTCATTCGCCTTATGCCCTTCTTGTTGCAAATGTAGCAGGTTCCCTTGAAGCGCATGTTATTGCCTTCTTGGACCTTGCCTTTGTACCCCTGGGAAGTCTTCTTCCGCTTAAGCCTTTGGAAGTAGACGCTTTCCCCTTTGAGTCTTCGATCACATTGACTTTTGCTTCATAGGAGTTCTTACTGCTCCTTTTCTCGGACTTGCAATTGTCCTCCTCGATACGAAGCCTCACAATGAGATTTTCCAACTTTAGCTCCTTTCGCTTATGCTTCAGGTAGTTCTTGAAGTCTCTCCACGCAGGTGGGAGTTTCTCCACGATAGTTGCAACCTGAAAGATTTCAGGAAGAATCATACCTTCGGCTTCTATCTCGTGCAAGATAAGTTGAAACTCTTGCACCTGACTGATTACAGTATTGCTATCCACCATTTTGTACTCCAGAAATCGTCCTACAACGAACTTCTTGGTACCAGCATCTTCAGTTTTGTACTTCTTGTCAAGACTGGCCCATAACTTCTTTGTCGTAGTGATAGAACTGTAGACATTGTAAAGAGAGTCATCCAGTCCATTTAAACATAATTTCGGCAAAGGAAGTCACCTTGTGTCCAAGCATCGACTGCAAGGACTGAGTCCCGATCAGTTCCAGGTTCTGGTGGATCTTCCTGCAGGAATTTGGCCAGATGAAGAGTGGTCAAGTAGAAAAGCATCTTCTGTTGCCACCTCTTGAATTCTGTGCCGTCAAATTTTCCTGGCTTTTCCGGCTTCGGTTTGGAAGTGGAGTAGGCATCAAAGTTTGGAGCTGCATGTTTGTTGCCTTGCTTGTGCTATCTTGATTAGTCTCAGACATTTTCTGTAAGTTCAAGCAGAACAGAAGTAAGAAACGATAATTGTCTTAAGAATGTTGGTTTCTGCTTAACAGGAATCAATCTGATAACTATTCAAGATCACTGAAATATCAACAATCTAATTGGCCAGGTCGGCAAATATCAGGTGGGAGGTTTTCCGTTCAATAGAACGTTCCTTAATTTAAGAACCACCTTTCAATTTCCTTCCTTGGTTAAACACCAATTAGACTGAATCTAAGTCAGTCTCGATATACTGAATATCAGTATATCCTCTGTATAAAGAAATTAATTCACTTATACAGTATTTGGAGTGAGGTACGCTTAGAGCGAATCTCCTTAAGACAATTACGTCCCCCGCACCGGTGCTAACGGGATAATGGACGCTGGTCTCCCAAGATACAATACTCCTTCACGGTATTTGGATAGCACTACTAAATTATCGTACGGTCGAACCGTAGTCAACCAGTACCTTCACAGGATCGTTGAAGCAGCGGTACAAAGACAAATTTCGGATGAATATTTGCCTTTACTTTGGAGTAGCACCCACTGTTGAGGATGAAGGAAGGTTGAAGAATATTCTTCTTCAGAAGTACCAGATTCAGACAACAATTTTATAAAAGAATCTGTTGAATTTTCTGATTCCTCTTTCAGAACGAATTTTGCAGAATCTTCTTTGGAAGTCGCTTTCCTACTTCTCGCTGGAAGCTCGGTTCAGAACGCCGAAAGTCACTTCAGGCAGATCAGAACTCAAAGAGAGAGGGAGATTAATTCTAACTTAGAGAGAGATTAATTCTTCTGTCTTCAGGCAGATCAGAACTCAAAGAGAGAGGGAGAGGGAGATTAATTCTAACTCAGAGAGAGAGATTAATTCTTCTGTTTGGTGTTGGTATGTTTTCAATTGAGAATCTGGAGTGCTATTTATAGCGCTCCAGGAGGGCCAACGGGTCCGAACCCAACGAAAGGGTGCAACCTTTCGACCCAACAGTCACAACTGTTGGCTGTCCAACTGACGCAACAACAGTCACAACTGTTGGCAGCCCAACAGTCGCGGAGCGGGTCCGTTGGCGGGTCGGTTCGGATCAGATAGCGGAGCGAATGCTCGCAACCCATACCCGGAGACCTGATTCAAAAAGAGCCAGGCCGGATAGGGAACCCGGACCTAGACCCGGACCCGGTCCCGAGCCCGGCACCGACACCGGCGTCAGCGCCGGCGCCGCGTATGCACGCATGTGCGGGCGGGCATAGATCCCTCCCAAACGCGCGCGAAAACTCCAAGTACCCAAAGGGCACGCCCTTTGTTCTCAATTTTCTCTATTTATACACCACGAACTTCCATCCCATGGCCAATGTGGGACTAAATGCTTTTAGCTACCTTTAGTCCCATTTTGGTTTGAATTAGGCAATCTTTAGACTTGAATATCTCATTCATTCGAAGTCGGAATTGAACATGTGAATATACCACGTTCATCCCCAATGGAAGGAGAACACACTCCAACCATCATCCAATTGATTCGATCAACGGATCTTGTCATAATTCAGCTCAAAGATTCGCTTTTATATTCTTCAATTCCAACAATCACATTCAAAGGTTGGAGTATCCAGTCCAAGGTGTTTCACAGCTCCCAGACATACAATGAACACGTACATAATCTGTCCATGGGTGCAGACAGATATCAGGAGAAAAAGAAGGAGAAGAAGAAGTTGATATCCTGGAAGAGAGGAAACACAAGGGTTCTGACCATAGGAAATGCTATGAGCCCAAGAGTATATATCCAGTGACTTTTTGAGTAAAGCTGCTCGCACAAAGATCTCAAGATTCTAAACACATCATGATTATCTTTTTAAACCCTAAAAATTTAATATTGTGGGAATTAGAAGTATTCAAGTCACAAAAGATATATGCATTTATTTCATAGAACAGAAAATGAGGAATCACCATACAGCAATGTCATTGTCACCATACACTGATCATGAATTCTAGTCAACCCATTTAATTATCCCAGTCCCACATATTTAACACTAGTCAGTAGAAGAAGTTGGCAATCAAACTTACCTGTAGGTACATTGGAGGCAACATTTGAGAGGATAAGGATCACAAGGGAGAGCATTGCAATTCCTCCTGCACTATCAATTCGAGCATGGGGTTCTATGAAATCCCAGACGCACTGGGATGCCAGTTTTGTTAAAGCCATCAACAGTTTATAAACATCCCAACAAAGAAAATTAACAAGGAGTACGAAACCTGTTTTGCATTAGAAAGCAACAAAAGTCAGCTCATATTGGATTTGAGAAAGAGGAAATTAATAGTATTACTCACAGGAATATGCTTAAAAAATTATTCATGTAGCAAAGAATGAATTCGTTCTGTAGATTTCCGCTAATAGTACAGTTCAGAAAGAAATAGGTGACTATTCAAAAATATAAGGAATAACATTGTACTTACCTTCTCGAGGCAAGGGCGGGCATCTTTAAAATCAAGCACAACAAGGGCAAGAGCAGCGGTAATCGCAGTCCATGACATGTTAAGCCCCATTAGAAAAGAGATGAGCATTCCAAGAGTTACTAGATACACACATGTCTTCCACATCAATCTTTTCCATTTCTTCTGATCTGAAGATTGAAGAAAAATACCTTCAATAGAACCGTTTATCTGATCGTTATGACTTCTCACTGATCTTGTGGATTCACCTTCCTCCTCCTGCTGCAAAGTTCCCCCACTCCCTCCTACCTCCATTAAAGTGCTTGATACCATTATTGACTCTCCACCACTATTTGCACTTTGTCTTCCATCCTCAGTATAATTCCTTCTAGTTCTAAGTGTCTCACTCTCAGAAAGATCTCCATTCCATTCTCGAGAGTTTGGAGAAGTGACATGAGACATCGTTGCGGGTGAAAACCGGTGGGAACTCACATCATCTTCCGCTAGTTCTACCACATTAGCCACTTCTTCATCCTTCTCTATTGACAACAATTTCCAAAAATAGCATAATAGGATGCAAGCATTCACGACAACACCCACCAACATTGCTGGAAAGATTCCAAACAAGAATTTTCCAAAGGAAATCTTGCTCTGGACAGCGATGACAAGATTTTGAGGGTTACCAATGGGAGTTGTTGAAGAGCCAATATTGGCACTTGAAGCAAGGGCTAAAAGGAAAGGCTGTGGTGGCAGATTGCTGTGTCTCGCAACCTTTAAAATGAACTCTGTACTACACATGAGGTGTCATTGGTGAAGAGAGCACTGGAAAGAGCCGAAACAAGGCAAACTCGGCAAAGCAGATCTTTGGCACCCCGGCTCTTCCAAGCAAGCAACTGACCGAGGTACTTAAACATGTCAGCTCTCTCGAGAAAGACACTGACGACCATTGTGCCAAAGAGGAGGCCAAGAATTGGGAGGTCAATGGCGGCATAGGCCTCCTCAGGTGAAATTACTCGAAAGATGACCATAAGCATGGCTCCGAGGAGAGAGCCCGCGGTCCTCGTAGGAAGGGGACTGCAGGGAAAACGGCTAAAATCCAGAAAATCCCAAAGGCTACTGAACCTAGAACTACTTGAGGGGTGGATGCCAAGGCCATTTTGGATATGCTGGGTTGCTTCAAATTAAACTAACTCCTTGAATTTCTCTCTATAGGTAGAAATAGAGCAAGACCAAGTTCTATAACATGTATGTACAATTGTTTCCTAAGATTATATAATCATAAGAAAGAAATAACAGAACAAGTATGCACTTGAACCCTGACAATTTATACTTGAAATAAACAACTGACCTACTCATGCAATTCATGCCATGGCCATTTCTTTTGCAACTTAGAATTCCTTGGCCTCTTCCAAATGTAAACGAAGCAACAGGATAAGAATAGTCTAGGTATGCCGAAGTTGAAACACAATAATATAAATCATTTAATCTAAAACCTTGATTGATCTACAAGAACCAATTTTTCCACTTGTTGTCAGCATCACTGATTCTAAATTAAAAAATTAAAAATTAAAATTCATTAGAGACCCTTTCCAGAAAATCTTTAAAAATAAAAACAAGACATACCCATTTCAAGAAAACCCTTCTTCAAATGAAGAAAGACCAAGCACTCAAAAGCCCAAATACTCCCCGCTTTCTTGCCCCACCCGAGTTCAGTACTAGATGGGTTCTAATCACCTCCTCCCCGTTGTTTTGATCTCTGTCTTCTCCGACACTCGTCATTATCAAATACTTGGAAAATTTTAAAATCAAATTTTGTTTTTATGTCAAAGCTTATGCTTATGCTCACCGTAGGTGATGGGAATATATATCCCAGGAAACGTGGTGTCACCACCACAACTCGCAGCAGGATACTGTGTTTGAAAGTGACAGGCCCGCGAGGCAGCCCGTGTCTTTTTGCGAGAATTAGTACCAAATTGATTGGTATTGATTCTTTTATTTTTATTTTTGTTTATTTTTGTTTTAAAAAATAAGTGATGATAGTACTATTGATTTGTTTTGGTTCATTAGTTTTTGGCTTAAGGTCAAGGTAATATTTGTTTAGGAAAAAAATAATATATTAAAACAATTATTTTCTCCCTTTCAAATCATAAGCTTTAATCTTAAAAATTCAAAACCTAACATTAAACGGGAAAAGGTAAACCGAACATCTCATCGTCATTCTCTCCAAAGTTTAGCTATGCAATTTATGTTCTAAATTATAGATTTTATTTTTGAGTTTGAGTTCAACTTTAGGGTTTAGATTTAAGATTTTGATTACAAAGTTTGAATTTTTGGGGTAAAATCGTAAAAGATTTGGTAGAGGGAAGCAGATAAAATTTCCATGTCTCTCTCATTTTCTAAAAAGAATATTTGTTTGCAAACCAAACATTATCATATATAATTATATACACGTAATTTCCATATTGCAAGTTTGTTAACTATAATTTGAAGGGTATTATTATATTACAAGTAGTCAGTACTAGCAATAAAATAGCATAGCATGGTTTAAAAAAAATTGCTAGTATCGGTTAGTTACCGTTAATTCAAATTAGAGTCGGGCTTGTGGATTTGGGCTGGAGTTGGGCCACCGTTAATTTAAGGCTAAGGTCTGAGGCCTTAAAGAATTATAGCCTCGTAGAGAGATGGGTCGTAGTTAGGGAGATGATAATGGGTCAGTGTCGGAGCAGGGGCCACAACGCAGTTGATAAGAGCCCCGGCCCAGCCCCGGCTTGACCAAGAACGATTAATGATTAGGGTCTTGTTTAGCCCAGTTTTATTTTAGGGTTAAGGTCTACGCTACCCTCAGTCGTGGCCCTGACTCCGACCCTGGCCCTTAAGCAGACCTGTTTTAGTTCCTACTTGTGCGTCCAAAACTAATATCAAATACACTCATTTTTCAATTAATATAACTATTATATTACACTATAATTTTTTTAAATTTTAAAAGTCAAAATAGAGACTCTTAATTTTAAAAAAACATAGTGTTTGAGACAAATGAGGAAGAAAATTTTAGTTTTTTTTCTTTTCTTTTTCTGTAATCTTAAATAGTTTTGGGGCGCGAAATGAGGCCCTAGAGTTGGCCCAAGGCCTTGAGGATGGGGGCATTATCATCCCTAGCTTTGGGCAATAGATTTTTGTTGCACAGAGTTAGGACCAAGTTATAACTATACTTTCTCCGCCAGGATCGCAACATGAAGAACGATTAGGGCTATCAGTTACGTGCAATGTAAATGCATGCACACTTAATTGTTAGCTTTGTCACAATATTGGATACTCTTCACCTGACTATTAGTTATTTGCAATGAAAATGAACTTTTCTGAATTAGTAGAATTTACATGTAGATCACGTTGAATGCGCGCAAATTGTATGGTCCTACTAATACTAGCTAGAGAACGCATATTGCATGACTGCAAAAAGGGGAGTTCTCTTCCCTATAAATAATATCAAGACATCTCTTAACCACCAAACTCGAAGCCAAGCAAAGAAAGAGATCTTAGGATAGAGAAGAATGGTTGTCATAGCTTCTGCTTTCCTTCTGAAGCTTTTAGTACTACTTATTATCATGCTAATGTCTTTAATTTTGATGCTAGGTTGGTTAGTTCAACTTATAATCAAGCTAATATGTATATTTGGAGCTCCAATGCAGTCAACTTTGGGAAAAAATATTTCCTGTACACACTTTTATTTTTTTCTTCCTTGTTATAGTTGCAGTGAATGGTGATGGCGTTCATGCCAAATGTTCCGCTCCTGCAAAGAGACTTGTCTAAGAGCACAGTACATTGAAGGACATTGAGCCGATAACATTGTTACAGTATAGGCCCCTGAGATTGGCATTGAAATCCTTCCTTCTCTTCTCCTCTTGTTAAGTGTTGTAGGTAATTCCAAGGAAATTTATCTACGCACCAAAATATATGAGATTAACTAATAAACGGAGGAAATCAAATTAATGCAAACACAGAGATTTACGTGGAAAACCCAAAAGGAAAAAAAACAACGGAGGGAGGAGAGGAGATGTTTCACTATAATTTGATGATTACAATGGTATTTCTCTGGTATACTAGGATTTCTGGGCTCAATTAGTTGTCCCCCCACGTTGGAAGGAATCTACTATTTATACAAGTAGTGTCTATTAGATAAGGCTACATAATCCAGCTCTGTTAAACATTTAACTGCTTATCTCAGTGGCAGTTAGAGCTGAACTTCTGATTTGAATTGTTTGAACAAGTGTTCTTCTTTATTTGGTAGTCTGCGTCCAACTGCAGATATGGTCTGTCCGCTCCCGAACAGTAACCGTCGAATTGAAGGGAGATTGGCTTAGAGATAGAGATTCTAATAGTTCATTCTATCTTCTTCTTGTAATCACCTGAACTGCTCGAAGTGTGAATTGGGTGAGGACCCCTGTTCAGAGGTTTTGAAAGTGGCCACGTGTCTTTTGCTTATTTGAAATAGATTAGATACGTGTCATGATCTCAAAAAAATAAGAAACTGACCACTACAGATTCCCCCTCTACTTCCCTTTCTTTGGGAAGAGGTCGGGAACATTCTCTCGAGAGTCATAGGCTCCCGGAACTCCGAGAGATAGAGAGGGGAGCAGATATAGAGCGATGAAGTCTGTGTCTATTACTATCGCATTAGTCCTTGTTTGTTAGTGGCGTGCGTATCTCTATTGGCTAACAGAGTTCTAAATGCATTTCCCCTCCTTGGTCACTCGGTCAATTAACTGTCACTTTTCAAGAGTCGCAGCGTTGGAGGAGGGAGCAACGTATCCAGCGCGACGTTCAAGTCTGAATCATCGCGGCATGTGTATGCTACGGATCGGGCGGCTCTTCGTCTTTTTGGGGATTAGAATTCTAAACGGTTGATGCTTGGACTTCTTTCTCCTCTATAAATAGGGTAGACTTTTGTAACGCACCAATCCTGCGGGTACGGAGACGTTACTGCAACATATATACGCAGGTCAGAAATACCCTCACGTATATACGCTAAGCATCAGTACAGGCAAGAATCAGAGTACGGAAGCACGTGGTGCATTATACATTCCAACATATGAGTACAATTACAAAGTTATCACCAGAGGTGACAAATATTACAATAATATTACATCACCGATAGGCGCAAATGCGAGAATACAAGGAGATGTACAAATATGAACAGTACAAAAACAGGCTCAGAGTCATAACAGGAAAACTTTAGAGCCGCACAAGGGGGCCTGGAAGGATGGGGTTCTAGACGGTCTGCTGATGATCCACGCTACCGCTGCGCATCTCAGGTCAGCAACTGGGATTCTACAAATTCCAAGCTCTGACATGCTCCAAGCTCTAGGACCTGGACATGAGGATCCAGAGGAGTCAGAACTCCCCAGGCGAGTGGTGAGGCAAAAGCCAGATGGCGTGCAACGATAAGCACCCGTGTATCGATAAACCGAATCATAATCATGCATTGAAAATCGTATCGTGAGTATAAGCATGTATAGGCAGGTAGATATATAACAAGTGATATCAAGCAGGAAGTACTCATGGTATGATAAGATAGGAGCAGAAGACTGATGGAATGGAACATGGGTAATAAAACAGAGTATGAATAACTAATATGATAATAATCATAAAACCGGAAATCCGATGTAAAACCCAATAGAAGCAAGCTCGGTAAAGCATACAACGGATCCATAGTTGGCATCTTTTATTATTATTATTCTCGTCTTACCCTGATGTCTAGATATGTGAACTAGCGTCCCAGCACACATATATCCACATCTGAGTAAAGCAAGGTTGTTATTAGAAACCAACGGGGGTATCAACGAACAATGTTTACAGTGGGTCCCGTACATACCCGGGACCACGGCCCAGGATTGTTCCGTTGCTTGGTGGACGGAACCTACCGCAAGGCGATCAGGAGGGTCTTATAGGATGCCCTTATCAAGATGGTACCAGGAAGGAGGGAGCCAGCACTCCCCTCGGTCGCCTGGAGGCCCACAGGTCAGACCGAAAGTTTTAGTTGCACAACATGCCTAGTACCACTGTAAACACGAACATATATTGATAGTAGCAAGTTTCCCCCGACCTGATGCAAGTTGTCTCATTTTATGGTTTATTAGATGATTATCAGATTCCGGGAATGAGCAGGAACAAGTCAGGAATATCAGGAATACATGTGTATCAGGAGTACAGGTCACTGTATGCAATACAGGATAACAGGTCACTGTATGTAATACAGGATAACAGGTCACTGTATGTAATACAGGATAACAAGGCAGGATTCTCGTAAATGTGATAATCACAAGTCAAGTATATCATGCCGGTGTCAAGTGATAGCATGACAGGAGGATGATATTTGGCAGGTGACAAGTCATGTCAAGAGATTGATATTAGTCCGGTGGCAAGTCTTGTCATAACAAAGGGCCTTGCCAAGAAGTAGCATGTCTGGAGTCAGGTGATAACACATCATGTTGGCCCAAAGGCCTTCCACTCTAGTTTTGATGATGATTAACTCATGTAGTTATGTTTACTAATAATCTTGTGTTGTTTAAGTTTCAGATCATTAACCAAGATATTAGTTGGTGGTTAGCTTCAACAAGGAGTTTAGAAGCTTTTCATGATGATTCCGTGCCAAAGCTTAAAGACCATACCTTTGCACTCGATGGATCACGGAGTTTGGACCAAGTCGCCTTGAAGATGGAAGATCATCAAGAAGACTTAGGTATCCTAGTTAGTTTAGTGTGTTTTAGATCCATTTGTAAAGCTTAGTATAGTTATATGCTCAAGTTCACAAACACACACGTTTTATGTTGGTTTTGGTTTTCATGAATAGTTTGATCAAAACAAGTTTAAACAGTTTTGTGTATATTAGATATGTTCTAGATATACATACATGCTTTTATCTTCCTAGACAAACTTATTTTGACTATCCTATTCATGTTTGAAAAAATCAAGTTTGATAAAAATACAAGTGTTGGTTTTTGATAAAACTTGCAAGACTCAAAAATGATTGAATATGTTGATATATGTCTTGAAATTTTTATCACAAGTTTGTTTATCAAAGTAAAATAAAAAACAATTTTATGGTAATTTTAAAAGAGATAAAAGATTTTTAGAAAATATTTTACACTGTTTTTCTAACCCAGATTTCTGTTCCAGGCTTCAACCAGTCGACTAATAAACTGATCTAGTCGACTTGGGGTGAAGTCGGTCGACCGGGCGGGTCGACCGACGTGCACAGAGCTGTGCACGGTTGGCAGCACTGGGACGGTCGACCGAGCCGGTCGACCGGGTCTGAGAGCAGTGCTCTCTGTTTGTTTGGGTCGACCAATTTTGCCCAACGGTTATATTTCTGACCGTTGGCGGTCGACCGGCCGGTCGACCGGTAGTCTGTCAGGCTGCCACGTCAGCCTAACGGCTAGTTTTCTGGTTTGGCCTATATAAACCCCAACTCTTGGGATTTTGGCTAAGGTTTTTTACACAAGAGAAAAATCACAGTTTTCTCAGAGTTTAAAACAAGTTTTCAAAAGTGTTTTTGGGCTTTAAACTTCCTATCTTATTTGTTTTAGGTTTTTGGAAAAATCAAAGAAAAGAGAATTTTGGGAGATTTGTCTTGGCTTTCATTTTCTATCTTTTGCAAGAGTTTTCCAAGTATTTTTTCTTTGAGTTTTTGTTTTCCAAACACTTAGTTTTCCACACTTGACCTTATCTTCTATCCTAATCTATTTAGGATCTTTGTTTGTGGAAAAAGGAAAGAGGTTTGTGATTGAGATATACCACTTGTTGTAAACCCTTGATTTCTTGTGTGCTCCCTCTTTGGTAGAGGTTGAGGTTGTTGTATTGGGTTGGTGTTTGGTCCCTCTTCGGTAGAGGTTGAGGCTTGTGGTTTGCTCCCTCTAGTGAGAGGTGGAGTTGGTTGTTGTAAACCTCTTCGGTAGAGGTGTTGGTTGTTGGCTTACCCCTCGGTTGTGAGGTGGTTGTTTGAGAGAGGAGTTTGGTACTCCTAGTGTTGTAACAAATCCTCTTTGGTAGAGGTTCCCTCGGTGGGAGATAGTGGATTGGAAATCCTACACGGTGGTGTAGGCGGGGTTGTAGAGCAAGGTGCTCGAACCTTGAAACATATCTGTGCCTTTGCGTTTGATCCATTGTCTCTCTAACTCTTACTCGCTTTTATTTTAGCAAAGCATCTTCAATCAGAACATTCATATTGCTTGCTTGCATTTGTACCTTGCATATTTCATATTGCTATATCTCTTATATCTTGGTTGTTTGTGGTGCCTCACTTATACTTAACCACAAGAGCTTCACATAGCACCTCAACCCATTCAAGGGGAATCAAGAGGAGTTAGTCCAGAGCCCTTCATTGGGAATTCGGCTACACTTGTGTGTTGTATTAAGTGTGTTGCAAGAATTGTTTTAGCTTCCACATTTAGTTTGCATTTAGATTGTTAGATTAGCAATTACACCTATTCACCCCCCCTCTAGGTGTTTTTCAATTGGTATCAGAGCTAGTGCTCCTGATATTAGGCTTAACATCTGTAACGCCCCGATCCCTGCTGGTATGGGGACGTCACTGCGACGTATATACGTAGGTCAGAAATACCCTCACGTATATACGCTAAGCATCAGTACTGGCAAGAATCAGAGTACGGAAGCAAGTGGTGCATTATACATTCCAACACATGAGTACAGTTACAGAGTTATCACCAAAGTGATCCGATATTACAATAATATTACATCACCTGATAGGCGCAATTGCGAGAGTACAAGGAATATACAGAGTAAACAGTATAAAGGCACTCACGAGTTCACTACACGGAAACTCGAGAGGCACACAGGGGCCTGGAAGGATAGAGCTCCAGATAGTCTGCAGGAGATCCACGCTACCGCTGCGCCACTCTGATCAGCAACAGGGAGAATCCACACGCTCCAAGCTCCGAAACCTGGACATGAGAATCCAGGGGAGTCAGATGAAACTCCCCAGGCGAGTGTAATGCAAAAGCCAGGTGGCGAGCCAGGGTGAACACAATGTGAATACAACAAAGGATATCAAGTTCAGAAAACAGGGTTTAGAACACAAGTATAGCCGGTATGAACGAGTAAAACATAATATCCATAAAACAGGAAATCCAGGATAAAGTTGATTACAAGCAAGATTGATTGTATACGCTTAGGTCACGGTCCCATGAGGCTAGTACATCGAAGGAATAATCCAAACAAGGAAACCCTCATCTATATACCCTTATCTCATGCCACCGAATATCTAAGCGTATAGAATCAGAGTTGCAAATCACACGATAGTCATAACAGGCATCAAAACTAGAATCATAACAGGTATCCGATACAGGGGTCATACAGGAATACGTAACAGGAGTTATAACAAGCATCATAATAGCAGTCTAGTACAGGTACCATAACAGAGATCATAACAAGAGTCTTATACTATTATTATTACTCGTCTGACTCATATATCTCGGTATGTGTCCTGGTGTACAGCCAACCCACATACATCCATATATAAGCAAGTCGAGGGTTGATAACGGAAGCAGATGGAGAACTGATAGCGCTTCTTATAGTAGTTTCCCATACACCTGGGACCAGCTTGGAGGCCCTAAGTCCCCCTAACACGCATCTTCTGTGGGCCCAAAGTCCACTAACACGAATCGTCAGTTCAGGTATTCCATTACTATAAGCAAGGCATCATTCCGGCATCCATCACTTCCTCCCATTCCCCGTGCAAGTTGTAGCTTATCAATATTATCAGATTACGGGAATAACAGATCATAACAGGGATAGCCCTACAGATTCAAGAGGTGGCCCCCACAGATTCAAGAGGTGGCCCCCACCGAGTATGGTGTGGCACTTTGTTCCATGTGGCACTTTGTTCTGAGGGGATGGATTCTAGAGGTGGCCCCCACGGATTCAAGAGGTGGCCCCCACCGAGTGTGGTGTGGCACTTTGCTCTGTGTGGCACTTAGTTCCATACAAGATAACAAGGCAAGATTCCCGTAAACATGATAATCACAAGTCAAGTAGATCATGCTGGGTGATAAGTGATAGCATGACAGGATGGTGATATTAAGCAAGTGACAAGTCTTACAAATAGCAATATATAATAAATGACCCAAGGAAAATGTTCATAATCAAGAAATAACTAACCATAACAATTAATCAAGATTATTCAGGAAAGTGGTGCGTTTTCAAGAAAGTGGTGCGTTTCAAGTGGTGCGTTTCAAGTGGTGCGTTTTCAGGAAAGTGTTGCATTTCAAGAAAGTGGTGCATTTCAAGTGGTGCGTTTCAAGTGGTGCGTTTTCAGGAAAAGTGTTGCATTTCAAGAAAGTGGTGCATTTCAAGTGGTGCGTTTCAAGTGGTGCGTTTTCAGGAAAAGTGTTGCATTTCAAGAAAGTGGTGCATTTCAAGTGGTGCGTTTCAAGTGGTGCGTTTTCAGGAAAAGTGTTGCATTTCAAGAAAGTGGTGCATTTCAAGTGGTGCGTTTCAAGTGGTGCGTTTTCAGGAAAAGTGTTGCATTTCAAGAAAGTGGTGCATTTCAAGTGGTGCGTTTCAAGTGGTGCGTTTCAAGTGGTGCGTCTCAAAGAGCCGCGTCTCAGGCAAAAAGTTAGTCGACTGGAAATCATAAGTAGTCGACTAGTCAAGCTGCGTTTGGAAAAGCTGCGTCTCACGAAGTCGCGTTTCACAAGCCCGCGTCTTGCCCCAATTCCGCGTCTCATGAATCCGCGTTTCACAAGTCCGCGTCCCACAAGAAAGAGTTGGTTAATAAGGGATGAAAGAGTAGGCAGCGTTCCAGGAAAAGGACGCGTTCCAGGAAAAGGTTAGTCGACTGGCACAAAGGTTTAGTCGACTAATAAGGTGCGTTCCAGACTAACCAGACTGCGTTTCAAGGAGTTAGTCGACTTATGATTTGGGCAAGTCGACTAATAAACAGTGAGCAGTAATAGCTTTTTAAGAGTTATAGTTTGTTGATAAAGATACAAGTTCTTGGCGAGGAAAAGCACTCGCCGAAATAGGAAAATCAAGCGAGAACACCCGCATAGTCAATAAAATACGGAGGCAAGCGGATAGCGAGAATTACTCGCCTAACAAGATCTATGCCGCGTCCAACGAAGGGAAGTTCGGCCCAATCCAAAAAGGAGGGTACCGACCCTAAGTCTTGCCGCCGGAGAAGAAACACGGCCCCAATCCGAAAGGAGGAGCCGGTTCTAAGTCTTGTCAACGGAGAAGAAAAGCACGGCCCCCAATCCAAAAAGAGTTGGCCGTCCTCAAGGTGATGGAGAAAGGTTGAAGGTGGTGGAGTTTGGTGAACAAAGGAAACAAGAGAAGAAGCTCTCTCTCTCTTGGTGGCTTCTCTGTTAGCTGCAGGAAGCAAAGAAGAAGAAGGAGGAGTAAATGAAGAGAGAGAGAAGGAGAGGGGGTATTTATAGGAGTTGGATTATGAAGTGATGCAAATAAATAAAGGTGAGGGTGTTTTTGTAAAGTTGGAGGGATGTGATGTTTCTCTTGCCACATGGCTGGTCATGATGAGGAGAAGGGAGTGGAAATGCCTTGGAAATGACATTTGGAAGAGAATTAAATGAAGAGAGAGAAGAGGGATAAAGTGATGTTTGCACACTATATAAGACAAAAGGAACAAGGGAAGGATTCATGCGTTTCCTACATGAAACGCAGCCCTTCCCTCTCTCTCTTGACCAACAATGATGATGAGAGGGGGTGGGGTGTCTTGGAAATGATGCTTTGGAAAGGAAGCATTTAATGAAGAGAGAGAATGGAAGATTAAATAATGATGCACTCCATTTGAAACAAAGGAAATATATGAAGAGTACTTGCGTTTCCCACCCACAAACGCAGCACACAACCTGCGTTTGGGCCAAATGGGCTAAACGCAGTGATTAAGGCTGCGTTTAGAGAAGGCCAAAAGCTGCGTTTCAACAGAGAGGAGAGAGTCATGATACTTGATGGGATTTGATCTGAAGTGCATTAAATGCGGGATGGGGAGGATCTTTGCAATAAATGCGGAATCCCAGGTTGGTGAGATCCGCGTTTAAGGAAGGAGAGAGAAAATGGGAAGAGACAGAGTGGAATATATGGGACAATCTCCTCGGTATCTGGGAAAACACCGGAAAGGCCCAAAAATGAAGTAATCCGGAAAGCTTCCCAAAATTCACAAAAATCATAAATATTATAAAACGATTTATGGTGAAATCGGTTTTCAAAGATTCAATCTCCTTTTCAAGATAAAAATCATAAGGTCAACCGTCAATCTCGGTATATGCCGGATTGACCGGGTTTTCAATAAAATTTGATAAATCCCAGAAAATATATTTAGATAGAAAATATGATTTTAAGAAATAATGTCTAAAGGCACTTTTAGAAATTCCAAGCCGTTTGTAAATTAAAAATCCGGAAATCGGTCAACGAAACTGGCCGACACCGGTTTTGAAGATTTTCAACTTAATTGAGGAAAATTCCAGAAAATCATGATAAATCTAGAATATTGGAAAATGATGTTTAAAACTGAAATCGGTCAAATCGGAATACCAGAATGTCCAAACCGAGCAATACTCTGGGATCGGGCCTTCGGTTCAATCTAAGGTTGACTCCGAATCCACGAATCCAAATCCAAGACAAAACAATCATATAAAGAATTCATAATACAGAATAAATACAAGAAGCAAATCGAAAAAATATGATCGAGAAATCTGAATACGCAACTAAGTACGTATTCCAGGGACGGGGTGTTACAATCCACCCACCTTACAAAAAATTGCGTCCTCGCAATTTCGATAAGGGGCAAATTGAACACAAGGAGGACAAAGACTGGAATAAGGGCTTCATAAAACCAAAACAGGGTTAAGATGAACACAGAAGGGACCAGGATGGACAACGAAAACAGGATAAGGTGGAATATTTAGAGGGGTAACCAACCCAATGTACAAAAGATCAGGGTTAGCTGGACAAAGGTAACCAACTCAAAACACAAAAGGTCAGGGGTTGCTTGTACAGTGACATCCTCAAGGTTCCTGCTCCTGGTACTGAGCTTCATACTCTGCTGCTGCTTCATCTGATACCTCTGCCGTCATGTTGTGAACTTGGCCTCTGCCATAGTCTGCTCTGGGTCTTGCTCCTCTCTGTGGGTGATCATACTGCTGGGTGGAAATGGAGCTCTTCGATCAACTGGTTCTGGGTTCCTTCTCAGTGGTGGAGCTGGAAGAGGTGGGGCTGGAAGTGCTGGTCTAACTGGTGCCATATTCCCTACCCTTCTGAACGGGCAATCCCTTATTGCATGTCTCCCTGTCCCACATGCTAAACATAGTCCATTGGCCATTCGACAATCTCTCCTATAATGTCCGGGCTTGTGACAGAAATTGCATATGATCTGCTGAGGGGAGGTTGGAACGGTCGCTTGATCATCGGACCATGGGTTGTCCTGGCTGCATCTTCCTCATTCATCAACTGGAAGGGTCTCTTCACTGACTTGCTCTGCACCTGACTCTCATTCTTCCTCTCCAGTCCCCTTTCTACTTCACGGGCAATGGAGAGAACCTGGGAGTATGTCTTCAGCTGTTGAGGAATAAGGAACATCTGGACATCCATCTTCAGCCCTTGCTGAAACCTGCTGGCCCGTTTTTCTTCATCTGACACCATGTAGGGAGCAAACCTGCTGAGCCTCAAGAATTCGGCAGCATACTCATCCACTGACCGGTTGCGCTGCTGCAGACGGATAAACTGTTCTTCCATTTCCTTTTGAGCTGTTGTCGGGAAGAACCTCTCGTAGAAACCCTTTGAGAATTGATCCCATGTGATGGGTTTCTCCAGTGTTGCTTCTTCTGCCAACCACCAGGTTCTGGCCACATCTCTTAGCTGAATCTTGGCCACTTCCACTTGGTTCTCATCGGGGATTCGGGCTGCCTTCAAAAGATCTGTTGTGTCTATCAGCCACTGCTCTGCATCCAGGGGCTTCTCTGTACCTGAAAACACTGCCGGCTGTAATCTCCTGAAGTCTGACACATTGCCTGGCCTCCGTTCCCGGGGTGCAACCAACAGTCCTTGGCGTAGAAGCTCTGTCTGCTGCTGTTGACTCTGCATCATCCCCTGAAGTATCCTCATCATACCATCACTGTCCCTGTTGGGTCCATCTTGAGAGGTACTAGGACCATTGCGAGTTCCCCGTCTTTCCATATTTGAGTTGGTTGGAGTGGGTAACAAGAAGGAACTGGAAGGGAAAAGATTGGAGGTTTCAGGATACCAGAAATGGATTAGAAGGAAGAGATAGATAACTCTGCACTTGTAGTTGGATTGTATAACCAAGACTCATGCATTCCAGTTGCAAATTGCTTTACCATTAATTTGCCGTCTGGACGTACTGAGGAAGTAAGAGCCTAGGCTCTGATACCAACCTGTAACGCCCCGATCCCTGCTGGTATGGGGACGTCACTGCGACGTATATACGTAGGTCAGAAATACCCTCACGTATATACGCTAAGCATCAGTACTGGCAAGAATCAGAGTACGGAAGCAAGTGGTGCATTATACATTCCAACACATGAGTACAGTTACAGAGTTATCACCAAAGGTGATCCGATATTACAATAATATTACATCACCTGATAGGCGCAATTGCGAGAGTACAAGGAATATACAGGAGTAAACAGTATAAAGGCACTCACGAGTTCACTACACGGAAACTCGAGAGGCACACAGGGGCCTGGAAGGATAGAGCTCCAGATAGTCTGCAGGAGATCCACGCTACCGCTGCGCCACTCTGATCAGCAACAGGGAGAATCCACACGCTCCAAGCTCCGAAACCTGGACATGAGAATCCAGGGGAGTCAGATGAAACTCCCCAGGCGAGTGTAATGCAAAAGCCAGGTGGCGAGCCAGGGTGAACACAATGTGAATACAACAAAGGATATCAAGTTCAGAAAACAGGGTTTAGAACACAAGTATAGCCGGTATGAACGAGTAAAACATAATATCCATAAAACAGGAAATCCAGGATAAAGTTGATTACAAGCAAGATTGATTGTATACGCTTAGGTCACGGTCCCATGAGGCTAGTACATCGAAGGAATAATCCAAACAAGGAAACCCTCATCTATATACCCTTATCTCATGCCACCGAATATCTAAGCGTATAGAATCAGAGTTGCAAATCACACGATAGTCATAACAGGCATCAAAACTAGAATCATAACAGGTATCCGATACAGGGGTCATAACAGGAATACGTAACAGGAGTTATAACAAGCATCATAATAGCAGTCTAGTACAGGTACCATAACAGAGATCATAACAAGAGTCTTATACTATTATTATTACTCGTCTGACTCATATATCTCGGTATGTGTCCTGGTGTACAGCCAACCCACATACATCCATATATAAGCAGTCGAGGGTTGATAACGGAAGCAGATGGAGAACTGATAGCGCTTCTTATAGTAGTTCCCATACACCTGGGACCAGCTTGGAGGCCCTAAGTCCCCCTAACACGCATCTTCTGTGGGCCCAAAGTCCCACTAACACGAATCGTCAGTTCAGGTATTCCATTACTATAAGCAAGGCATCATTCCGGCATCCATCACTTCCTCCCATTCCCCGTGCAAGTTGTAGCTTATCAATATTATCAGATTACGGGAATAACAGATCATAACAGGGATAGCCCTACAGATTCAAGAGGTGGCCCCCACAGATTCAAGAGGTGGCCCCCACCGAGTATGGTGTGGCACTTTGTTCCATGTGGCACTTTGTTCTGAGGGGATGGATTCTAGAGGTGGCCCCCACGGATTCAAGAGGTGGCCCCCACCGAGTGTGGTGTGGCACTTTGCTCTGTGTGGCACTTAGTTCCATACAAGATAACAAGGCAAGATTCCCGTAAACATGATAATCACAAGTCAAGTAGATCATGCTGGGTGATAAGTGATAGCATGACAGGATGGTGATATTAAGCAAGTGACAAGTCTTACAAATAGCAATATATAATAAATGACCCAAGGAAAATGTTCATAATCAAAGAAATAACTAACCATAACAATTAATCAAGATTATTCAGGAAAGTGGTGCGTTTTCAAGAAAGTGGTGCGTTTCAAGTGGTGCGTTTCAAGTGGTGCGTTTTCAGGAAAAGTGTTGCATTTCAAGAAAGTGGTGCATTTCAAGTGGTGCGTTTCAAGTGGTGCGTTTTCAGGAAAAGTGTTGCATTTCAAGAAAGTGGTGCATTTCAAGTGGTGCGTTTCAAGTGGTGCGTTTTCAGGAAAGTGTTGCATTTCAAGAAAGTGGTGCATTTCAAGTGGTGCGTTTCAAGTGGTGCGTTTTCAGGAAAAGTGTTGCATTTCAAGAAAGTGGTGCATTTCAAGTGGTGCGTTTCAAGTGGTGCGTTTTCAGGAAAAGTGTTGCATTTCAAGAAAGTGGTGCATTCAAGTGGTGCGTTTCAAGTGGTGCGTTTCAAGTGGTGCGTCTCAAAGAGCCGCGTCTCAGGCAAAAAGTTAGTCGACTGGAAATCATAAGTAGTCGACTAGTCAAGCTGCGTTTGGAAAAGCTGCGTCTCACGAAGTCGCGTTTCACAAGCCCGCGTCTTGCCCCAATTCCGCGTCTCATGAATCCGCGTTTCACAAGTCCGCGTCCCACAAGAAAGAGTTGGTTAATAAGGGATGAAAGAGTAGGCAGCGTTCCAGGAAAAGGACGCGTTCCAGGAAAAGGTTAGTCGACTGGCACAAAGTTTAGTCGACTAATAAGGTGCGTTCCAGACTAACCAGACTGCGTTTCAAGGAGTTAGTCGACTTATGATTTGGGCAAGTCGACTAATAAACAGTGAGCAGTAATAGCTTTTTAAGAGTTATAGTTTGTTGATAAAGATACAAGTTCTTGGCGAGGAAAAGCACTCGCCGAAATAGGAAAATCAAGCGAGAACACCCGCATAGTCAATAAAATACGGAGGCAAGCGGATAGCGAGAATTACTCGCCTAACAAGATCTATGCCGCGTCCAACGAAGGGAAGTTCGGCCCCAATCCAAAAAGGAGGGTACCGACCCTAAGTCTTGCCGCCGGAGAAGAAACACGGCCCCAATCCGAAAGGAGGAGCCGGTTCTAAGTCTTGTCAACGGAGAAGAAAAGCACGGCCCCCAATCCAAAAAGAGTTGGCCGTCCTCAAGGTGATGGAGAAAGGTTGAAGGTGGTGGAGTTTGGTGAACAAAGGAAACAAGAGAAGAAGCTCTCTCTCTCTTGGTGGCTTCTCTGTTAGCTGCAGGAAGCAAAGAAGAAGAAGGAGGAGTAAATGAAGAGAGAGAGAAGGAGAGGGGGTATTTATAGGAGTTGGATTATGAAGTGATGCAAATAAATAAAGGTGAGGGTGTTTTTTGTAAAGTTGGAGGGATGTGATGTTTCTCTTGCCACATGGCTGGTCATGATGAGGAGAAGGGAGTGGAAATGCCTTGGAAATGACATTTGGAAGAGAATTAAATGAAGAGAGAGAAGAGGGATAAAGTGATGTTTGCACACTATATAAGACAAAAGGAACAAGGGAAGGATTCATGCGTTTCCTACATGAAACGCAGCCCTTCCCTCTCTCTCTTGACCAACAATGATGATGAGAGGGGGTGGGGTCTTGGAAATGATGCTTTGGAAAGGAAGCATTTAATGAAGAGAGAGAATGGAAGATTAAATAATGATGCACTCCATTTGAAACAAAGGAAATATATGAAGAGTACTTGCGTTTCCCACCCACAAACGCAGCACACAACCTGCGTTTGGGCCAAATGGGCTAAACGCAGTGATTAAGGCTGCGTTTAGAGAAGGCCAAAAGCTGCGTTTCAACAGAGAGGAGAGAGTCATGATACTTGATGGGATTTGATCTGAAGTGCATTAAATGCGGGATGGGGAGGATCTTTGCAATAAATGCGGAATCCCAGGTTGGTGAGATCCGCGTTTAAGGAAGGAGAGAGAAAATGGGAAGAGACAGAGTGGAATATATGGGACAATCTCCTCGGTATCTGGGAAAACACCGGAAAGGCCCAAAAATGAAGTAATCCGGAAAGCTTCCCAAAATTCACAAAATCATAAATATTATAAAACGATTTATGGTGAAATCGGTTTTCAAAGATTCAATCTCCTTTTCAAGATAAAAATCATAAGGTCAACCGTCAATCTCGGTATATGCCGGATTGGCCGGGTTTTCAATAAAATTTGATAAATCCCAGAAAATATATTTAGATAGAAAATATGATTTTAAGAAATAATGTCTAAAGGCACTTTTAGAAATTCCAAGCCGTTTGTAAATTAAAAATCCGGAAATCGGTCAACGAAACTGGCCGACACCGGTTTTGAAGATTTTCAACTTAATTGAGGAAAATTCCAGAAAATCATGATAAATTTAGAATATTGGAAAATGATGTTTAAAACTGAAATCGGTCAAATCGGAATACCAGAATGTCCAAACCGAGCAATACTCTGGGATCGGGCCTTCGGTTCAATCTAAGGTTGACTCCGAATCCACGAATCCAAATCCAAGACAAAACAATCATATAAAGAATTCATAATACAGAATAAATACAAGAAGCAAATCGAAAAAATACGATCGAGAAATCTGAATACGCAACTAAGTACGTATTCCAGGGACGGGGTGTTACAACATCCTAGGAGTGAGATCCATTTGCTTGCTAATCTATTGTTTGCATTTGCTTGTTTGCGCACTCATATAGTTTGCCATGGACTTCATGACCCCACCTAGCTTTGACCCTTCCAACATTGTTGTTTGGAAATGTAGGATGTCCATGTACCTAAAGACCCTAGGTTTGCATGTCTTCCTTGCCGCACCAAGAAATGTTATCTTGGTAATGGTGATCATATAGGGGCTAATGCACAAGCCCTAGAGGCTATTAGAAGCACATTATCAAAAGATTATCTTTTACGTGTTTCTAACTTTGATTCCGCATTTGCAGTGTGGAACATGTTGACAACCACAACCACCACCTCCGAGCTTCAAATGCCTATCCAACAAGAAGAGGAATCTAGTGGAGACTCCGAGTCACAATGCTTCATGGTCCAAGGGAATGACTCCCTTGAGGTACAATTGGAAACCCACTTAGATAGTGATGATTGCTCTAGTTCTTCATGTGATAATTATGATGCCCATGCTTTAAATGAAGAACTATCTATTGTATGTGAAAAATTAATAGAAAATATAAAATTTTGAAAAAGAAAAGTCTAGGACTTGAAAAAGAAAATAAATGTTTGCATTCTAAACTTGACAATGTTTTGCAAGAGAAGGTTGAGGTCTATAATGAAAGGGATTCATTGAGATCTCAATTAGAACTTGCACTAAAAGAAAATGAATTTTTAAATCTAAAAGTGATTGTGAATCACTTTTAAAGAAAAATGAAACTTTGTCTTCAAAAGTTGATTTTATTTTAAAAGAGAATGTTGCTTTGAAAAATAAAATTATTTCTATTTCAAATGAGTTAAATGTTTGTTTAGAGAATAATATTGTTTTGCTAAACAAAATTGATTCTCATGTTTGCCATGCTAGGGTAGTCTCACACACTCCACCCATTGCATGCTCCACTTCTTCCTTGATTGAAAATGATATAAATTTAATTAAGAAGAAAATGGATTGTTTGGGCTCCACTATGAGCCAATGTGCCATGAACCATACACGTTTGGAATCCTTGGTTCGAAAGAAACAAGTTTCATCTTTTCATGCACACCATTCACGGCATACACATGCTCCTCACGGACACACCCATCACACGTATACTCATGTGTACACTTGTACACATTGTGGACGTAGGGGCCACCTTGCTAAATTTTGCTTTGATAGATTACATAATGTAAATTTAGCAAAGAAATTTGTTTGGGTTAGAGAAGGGACTAACCCCCATGGACCCAATAAGAGATGGGTACCAAAGACCACCCCTCTTGTTTATGATGTAGGTGTGGGCTCTCACATGACGTGAGAGTAGCCGTACCTTGGAGTGGATGCGTTCCGAGCTTCATGGAAATCATATGGATGCATCACTTTCAAGCGTGTTTTGGAGACAAGGAAAGTTGCCTTCTAGGTTTTTGGTAACAATTCCCAAACTCTCATTTGTTTACATGCTTTTCATTCTCATCATTATTAGCATGTCTTTGATGTTTTATAGCATGTTTCATTGTCTATGGATTATATGTAACTACCATGTTTAATAGATCCTTGACATATATGTATAGTATTTGAGACACACATGCTTATATGAACCCACACTTAGTGTTCACACTTTTGTTTAAGTTATAATGTACATCATGAATCTAATACATGTGAATTTACTTAGTAATCATGTTTTAGTTTTATCATGATGATTTTATCTTGTTTTGATGATTAATGATTTGAATATATGTTTAAGTGTTAGTTTTCATTAAGACTAGTTATATACTTGTACATAGAGTGGGCCACAAATAAATCTATATATGATTGGGATTGAATGCTTATTTGAACCCATTAGATATGCTAGTATAGTCTAGTTTTGATGATTCATACATTTTAGACTTGTATTCATATTTTTGAATTTGTTTTATGATTGTGTGTTTCACTTCATGTATATGTTTGTATTGCCAAACTTTAAGAGATACATGTATACCCTTTGAGTCATTTGCCTTTCATGCAAATCTATATATATGGACTCAATTGTGTTTAGGGTTATGTATGTATACTTATTGTGTTGACAATTCATACATATACCTTGAAATGAAAGTTTGTTTTAATGAAAATTTAGTTTTTCATGCTTTCATGTGTTTATTTGTTTAACTTCATGTATATGTCTATCTTGTCCAAACTATTAGATATACATGTTTATCCTTTTTGAGCCACGTGCCTTAATGCATATATTTTGTGGACTCGTTATGTTTTGGATATGTATGTATACCTTAGTTTGTATAAGACATACATATGCCTTGAAGATTAAATAGTTTTAATAATTGTCATGTTTTCATGGTTTAAGGAATTTAAATGAGCTTGATGGAATATTTTTCATGATTGTGATCCTCACATTTTATTTGTACACCCACATTTATTCATTTGCTCATGCCATGTTTTCATGAGTCATATTTATGCTTCATTGATTAGAGTGTTGACTATCATGTGGATGTCTTATTTCATGAAAAATAATTTTGTTTTATTCCTTACTTGAAGGATTCCGTACTAGTTAACAAAATTTTTCATTTTAACTATTTCGTCTTCTTCATTGTGATATGAGGTATACACATGCTTTTATTGCTATGTCAATTGGTATCATTGAACTCTTTCAATTGGTATCATTTTGATCCTTTTGTATACTCATATGTTTATTGTGTATGTATGTTTTCAATTGGTATTTGTATTTCCACTCCCTTACTTTATGTAGAGAATAGTCATTTCAATTGTTTATATGGCTTTAAAAAATAATACTATCTTTTGATATCAAGATGTCTTATGTTTTAAATTGGTACCTCAAAATTTGTTTAAAGAAAATTATTCAAAAGTTTTGATTTGTATTGCCTATATGCAAGAAGAGCTTAACATCTCTTCTACATATAGATTCATGTTGAGTGTATCTTGTATCGAGGAGCTTGATAACTCTTCCTTATGTGATACACGTGTGTAGGGGGAGCTTCACATCTCTCCTTATGCATTACATAATATGTATTATGTGAATTGGGGCTTATCATCCCTTCTTCATGTAATGCATATGTGTAGGGAAGCTAACTTAGCGTCTTCCTCTTCATGAATGTATATAGCATATAACATTTATTGATCCTATGTTTATTTTCAATTGGTATCCTTATGCCTTAAAGAATAATGTTTAATTTCACTTGATATCACATGTTTATAATGTACAATTATTTCAATTGGTAATATCAAGATGTTGTTTTCATTATTTTTTAAATTGGTATCTGGAGGCATATCATGTTTATAGTTGTTTGATCACACTCCTTATTGACTTTGTTTTGTTTTAGACAAAAAGGGGGAGAACATTGCTTTTTATTGTTTTGATTGACAAAAGGGGGAGAAAGATTTTTACCCCTCATTTTACTTATTGTTTTGTTTTTACCCCTTTGTTGATGATTGACAAAAAGGGGGGGGGGAGAGATTTTGGTTTTGAGTTAGTTTTATATATGCATACTTATGTTTTTGCATATATTAAGTTTAATATAGTTTAATGTTAATTGGTATCTAGAGCATATTTTGTTTTTGAACATTTCATTGGTATCTAGAACCTTATTGTTTATGCATATTTATGCATTCATGTTTAATATTCATTGCATATTTATATTTATTTGTTTATGCATGAGTTAAGGGAGAGCTTCTTTGAAGCTTAACTTTAATCCATGCATATATAACTCCATGAGTTTTGTCATCATCAAAAAGGGGGAGATTGTTGGCCCAAAGGCCTTCCACTCTAGTTTTGATGATGATTAACTCATGTCGTTATGTTTACTAATAATCTTGTGTTGTTTAAGTTTCAGATCATTAACCAAGATATTAGTTGGTGGTTAGCTTCAACAAGGAGTTTAGAAGCTTTTCATGGTGATTCCGGTGCCAAAGCATAAAGACCATACCTTTGCACTCGATGGATCACGGAGTTTGGACCAAGTCGCCTTAAAGATGGAAGATCATCAAGAAGACTTAGGTATCCTAGTTAGTTTAGTGTGTTTTAGATCCATTTGTAAAGCTTAGTATAGTTGATATGCTCAAGTTCACAAACACACACGTTTTATGTTTGGTATTGGTTTTCATGAATAGTTTTATCAAAACAAGTTTAAACAGTTTTTGTGTATATTAGATATGTTCTAGATATACATACATGCTTTTATCTTCCTAGACAAACTTATTTTGACTATCCTATTCATGTTTTGAAAAAATCAAGTTTGATAAAATTACAAGTGTTGGTTTTTGATAAAACTTGCAAGACTCAAAAATGATTGAAAATGTTGATATATGTCTTGAAATTTTTATCACAAGTTTGTTTATCAAAGTAAAATAATAAAACAATTTTTATGGTAATTTTAAAAGAGATAAAAGATTTTTAGAAAATATTTTACACTGTTTTTCTAACCTAGATTTCTGTTCCAGGCTTCAACCAGTCGACTAATAAACTGATCTAGTCGACTTGGGGTGAAGTCGGTCGACCGGGCGGGTCGACCGACGTGCACAGATCTGTGCACGTTTGGCAGCACTGGGACGGTCGACCGAGCCGGTCGACCGGGTCTGAGAGCAGTGCTTTCTATTTGTTTGGGTCGACCGGGCGGTCGACCGGTTTTGCCCAACGGTCATATTTCGGACCGTTGGCGGTCGACCGGGCCGGTCGACCGGTAGTCTGTCAGGCTGCCACGTCAGCCTAACGGCTAGTTTCTGGTTTGGCCTATATAAACCCCAACTCTTTGGGATTTTGGGTAAGGTTTTTACACAAGAGAAAAATCACAGTTTTCCCAGAGTTTAAAACAAGTTTTCAAAAGTGTTTTTGGGCTTTAAACTTCCTATCTTATTTGTTTTTTAGGTTTTTGGAAAAATCAAAGAAAAGAGAATTTTGGGAGATTTGTCTTGGCTTTCATTTTCTATCTTTTGCAAGAATTTTCTCAAGTATTTTTTCTTTGAGTTTTTGTTTTCCAAACACCTAGTTTTCCACACTTGACCTTATCTTCTATCCTAATCTATTTAGGATCTTTGTTTGTGGAAAAAGGAAAGAGGTTTGTGGTTGAGATATACCACTTGTTGTAAATCCTTGATTTCTTGTGTTGCTCCCTCTTTGGTAGAGGTTGAGGTTGTTGTATTGGGTTGGTGTTTGCTCCCTCTTCGGTAGAGGTTGAGGCTTGTGGTTTGCTCCCTCTAGTGAGAGGTGGAGTTGGTTGTTGTAAACCTCTTCGGTAGAGGTGTTGGTTGTTGGCTTACCCCTCGGTTGTGAGGTGGTTGTTTGAGAGAGGAGTTTGGTACTCCTAGTGTTGTAACAAATCCTCTTTGGTAGAGGTTCCCTCGGTGGGAGATAGTGGATTGGAAATCCTACACGGTGGTGTAGGCGGGGATGTAGAGCAAGGTGCTCGAACCTCGAAACATATCTGTGCCTTTGCGTTTGATCCATTGTCTCTCTAACTCTTACTCTCTTTTATTTTAGCAAAGCATCTTCAATTAGAACATTCATATTGCTTGCTTGCATTTATACCTTGCATATTTCATATTGCTATATCTCTTATATGCTTGGTTGTTTGTGTGTGCCTCACTTATACTTAACCACAAGAGCTTCACATAGCACCTCAACCCATTCAAGGGGAATCAAGAGGAGTTAGTCCAGAGCCCTTCACGGGGAATTCGGCTACACTTGTGTGTTGTATTAAGTGTGTTGCAAGAATTGTTTTAGCTTCCGCATTTAGTTTGCATTTAGATTGTTAGATTAGCAATTACACCTATTCACCCCCCTCTAGGTGTTTTTCACATCAGTGACAGGTGATACAAATAGGTGTTAAATAGTAGCATGTAAATGACAGGTATGAAGTAAGTGTTAACATATCAAGTAAATACATGGCATGTGATAGAGTAGTAGCTGAGCACAACCAAGCGGAGCTGAGCAAGCTGGAGGCACAAACCGCAAACAGTATTTAACACTGGAGCGTCTGGCGAGGTTACCGGGACAACTCGGCTTAAAGTGCGAGTAGAAAGTCCGGCAGCATCTCACCTAGACAAATCTAGTGGTAAAGCGCTGAACGCTGATCATGATAACCAGGCAGAGCTGAACAAGCTGGAGGCACAGGCAGCGAACAGAGTTTAGACACTAATGCGCTTGGCGAGGTTACCGGGACAACTCAGTTTAAAATACGAGTTGAAAATCTGGCAGCATCTCGCCTAGACGAATTTAGTGAATAAAGCGCTGAGCGCTAAGTATGCTCACCAGATGGAGCTGAGAAACCTGACGGTCTCAACTCACTTCTCTTTCGAGAAAGTGAGAGACCGAAGGCTGAATGGCCCGGAGGCGGAGCTGAGAAACCTGACAGTCTCAAATCACTTCTCTTTCGAGATAGTGAGAGACCGGAGGCTGAATGGCCCGGAGGCGGTGCTGAGAAACCTGGCGGTCTCAAATCACTTCTCTTTCGAGATAGTGAGAGACCGGAGGCCAAGAACGCTCGGGGTTTAAGCGCACTCTCGGTGGCTACTAGCCATCCCAGGAGTGGGTAGAAACCCGGAGTTGGTACCGAATGCCCACACGAGTTATCTATCCTATTACAAGCATTACAGTATATCAGTCCGGTTCAAGTAAGACATGTCTACCGATTACAACACACACACCCGTACAACCACACCGCACTGATACTAGTTACAACATAATAATGATTTTAATACAAGTCTATTTTCTTGGCGAGGAAAATCACTCGCCTAAAACGCCACTTTTGAAGCTTTGCGCGTCCGAATTCCCGGGAGAGGAAGAACACCAAGCGAGCAAAGGAAATGAGGGCTTGGCCTTTGGGTGGCCGCCGGCCCTAGGGTGGTGCTCCACCCCTTGGTGGTGGCCTAGGAAGTGGCCGGCCCCAAGGAGGAGGAGGGAGAGAGGAAGGGAAAGGTGATTTCTTTGGTGGTGGTGTTATTTGGTGAAGAAGATGGATTTTGGTGGAGTAATAAAAGAAAGTGAAGGAGGTGATGTTTGGAGGTTAAAGTAGTGGAGATGGAGGTGGTATTGTGATGGTGAAAGTGATGGTGGAAGTGAAGATGGTGGTGGAGAATAGAAGAGGGGATAGTGATGAAAAAGGTTAAGAAAAGATGTCGTTGCAATTGTCACCGGAATGATTACCGGAATAATGGTGAACGATTACTGGAATAATCATCGGAGATGTTGTCGACGAAGAAGAGCTCGGCCCCAATCCAAGGAGGGTGGCCGGCCCTAGAGAAGATGATGGGGTGGTGGTTTTGTGAGAGGTTTGTTGTGGTGGTAGTTTTGGAGAAGGTAAAGGAGAAGGTGGAGGCTTTGATGGAGTTTTTGGAGTTGTGGTGGTTTAAATGGAGATGGAGGAGGAAGAAGATGAAGGTAGGGAGTTAGAGAAGTTGTAGTGGTTGTGATTGTGGTGGAGATGAAGGAGGAGTTGGTGGTGGTTAAGGCTTTGGTGAAGAGAAAAATGAAGTGGAAAGAAGAAGGAAAGGTTTATATAGGAATTGGAATTGTGAAGGTGATGTAAAAGTGTTTTAGGGAGGGGTTTTTTGTAAAATGGAGAGGTGAGGTGTCTCTTTGGCCGGCCATGGTGATGGGAGAGGGGTTTGAGTGGTTTGGGATATTTTAGAGAAGATATTTTGGTGAAGGAGATATTTTTGGAGGAAAGATGTAGAAGGTAATGGAAGAATGGAGAATTTGGTGGAAGGAAAAGGAAGGAAAGAAAAAGGAAAAAGGAAAAAAAATGAAAAGAGGAAGATATTTTCTTGGAATAAAAAGTGAAAATGATTAGAGTGGTGGATTCCCGGGATTCGGTTACGGATGCGGAAAACTTTCAGAAAAATATCGAAATCGTCCGAAAATTAAGTATCTCGGAACGACCCGCAAAAATTCTCAAAAATCAAGAATATTATTCTAAGAATCATGGTGAAATTCGTTTCAAGAAATTATTTATAGTTTTTAAATTAAAAATCTTAGAATCGGCCGCCAATATCGGTCGACACCAAATCTGGTAGAAATCTGATAAATTCTGAAAATTTCCAAAAAATGAAGTAAGATAGTAAATATTATTCTAAGCAAATTTGTGAAATCAGTTTTTAGAAATTCAATTCCTACTGTAAACTAAAAATCCTGGATTCAACCAGCGATATTGGCCGACACCCAATCCGGTGGAATTTTCATAAATTCATAAAATCCTCAGAAAAAGTATTTAGATAGGAAATGTGATTTTAAGAAATAATGTAAAAAGACACTTCTAGTAATTCCAATCTGTTTGTAATTTAAAAATCCGGGAATCGGTCAGCGGCACTAGTCGACACCGGTTTTGAAGATTTTCAATTTAATTCAGGAAAATCTCAGAAAATCATAGAAAATCTAAAATCTTGGAAAATGATGTTTAAAACTGAAATTGGTCAAATCTAAATACCAGAAAGACTAAATCGAGTAATACCCTAGGATCGGGTCCTCGGTTCAGACTAGGGCTGACTCCGAGTCCGTGAATCCGGATCCAAGACAAAACGATCATATAAATAATTCATAATACAAAATAAATATAGGAAGTAAATCGAAAAATACGATCAAAAAATCTGAATACGCAACTAAGTACGTATTCCGGGAGCGGGGTGTTACAACTTTCAAGGGGAGGCTTGCATTGCTTCTTGAAATTTTCTTGCTTCTAAGATTTCACATTCTTCTGTGGGTGGTAATGTCTACTTCCTTCTTTATCCGGTAGAGGAGAGTAAAAAGATGGAGATGGTTGTTGTGCTCTTGATTTTCAAAAGTTCGTTTGTCGAGAGGCTTCGGTTTTCGTGATGGGCTTGTCAAGAAGCTTTGGCTCTCGCAATAAGAGCCGGCTATCATTAAGGATAAGGAATGTTCTACCTTCTGCTTGTCTGCCCATCTGGCCTCTGAACAAATCAGGTCAGGTGGGGTTGGAGCTTGACGTCACTTTTCTTCCTTATAGCAATTATGGAGGAGGGAGCATAGGCGTGCTTGATAATGATTCTGATCCCGAGGACTGGTCGTTTATATTCTTATTTGATATCATTGCCTTGCCTACCACTGCTCCTGAGTTCATCTTCAGAGTTACAGTCTTATCATCGGTATCCTCATCACCTTGCAGGCTTCAGTCTATAGTTTGAGGTGTGTTCTCCCTTACTGGTATCTTTGTTGACACTTAAAAAAGACAAAATTCTTACTGGCCCGAACAATATCTAAACTTGTTGACATTTACAAAAGACGAGTGACAGACAAGCTGACGACCAGTTTTCTCCGAGGGACAAGGAAGCAACTTGGACTTCACTGATCCAGCAAGCAGACAGTGAGCCCGGATTGTCTCCAAACAGACCTCATCAGGTCTAAAATGCTAGCACTTAGCATCACATGAGCCCGAAGGGATAGCCTCGCCTGAGAGGCTAAGATCATCCAACTTCGCCTTGAAGCCATTCAAAGTTCCGCCAGGAAGCTAACTTGTAGCTTCGCCTGAACTGCTGAGGTGCAACTCCGCAGAGAGAGTTAGCTCCGCCTGAAGCCACACGTAGCTGCGTAGAAGGGTATGCGGTAGCTTCGCCACAGACGATTCCTAGCTCCGCCGAAGAGCTTTCTTCTGACTTCGCCAGATATTGCTTCCAGCTCCGCTGTGAGCTCAAAGCGGGCAGCGCCGCTGCGAATCTGCTATGGTCAACTTTTGACCAATCAAATCAACAGATGAGATCAAATCAAATCCAATCAAGATCAAATCTGAGATCAAATTTGGCAGTTGATTGCCACAATCTCTTGACTCTCCTAAAGCGAGTAAGAGGATCAGGAAAGATCTTCCAACTATATGGAAAGAATCAAAACAGATCAGGAGGATCAACCGACCTGCCATTTCTAGCTTCGCAGAAGCTGATCCTAGCCTCGCAGAAAGGCTACTTTCCAGATTTAAACAGATTTAATTCAATCTGTTTCCATATTTTCAAGGGACAATTATACCCTTGCTCTCCCTATAAATAGCCTACCAGGGGCACAAGGAGAAAGGACTTCTTCAGAAGAAGAGACGAAGGCTTCCACACACACGCAAAGAGGCGACAGACGCACAAGAGAGAGGACTCCACAGGCAGAGACTTCTTCACGACGCACCGCTGCACAAGAATTCAGAGACTTTTAGAGAATTGCTTCTCTAATCAGGGTGCTGATACCCTAATACCTTCTTCTCAAGGAATCTCCGGAACCAGGCGAGAAGGAATTCCTAAGCGAAGACGGTCTTGAGAAGTAACAAGAGGGTTCTACCAACCTTCTGTTCTCTGATTCCCCGAACCAGGCGAGAAGGGAATCTCATCGCTCGCATCGTCAAAGGGGCAAAGTGGTCGCGCGCTGACCAGACTCCTATCGGCACACTTCTCCAGAATCTCTGAGGAGATCTACTTGTAATCTTTTTAAGAATACTTGTAATTTAGCTCCTCAACTTTTTTTTGTAAGTTTTCTCCTTTGCAAATCAATGGAAAACAAGATGGCGACTCCGCTGGGGATTGAATTCTCCACCGTCGAGAATCAAGTATCGCAATGTGACGAACAGACCTTCGGGTCTATCTCTGAATCCGAGAAGGTCGGTGCAGCCAGAGCCTTTTTGGCGGCTAACTCTTCAAGGCAAGTCTCTGCCGAGACTGACAAGGCTCCCTACGAGCCTACTGCGGTTCTCTGGCACAACAAAGAAGCACGCCCACAGTCTAGATTCAACACTTTGCAGAACCATGTCGTCCACTTCGACCAAGAGAAATATGAAGAAGTCCTCTCTGGGGGTGGCCTAATGCTTCATGCACGGAAGCATAGGAAGGTCTCCACGACCAAGGTTTCAGAACAGAAACCAGAAGCAGAATTCTGCCAACACCCCTCAGCCTCGCGTGTGGCTAGTTAGGTTCCTTGCGAACCTAAGTCTCCCTTGTCAAAGCTGATGTGGAGGCCAAAACAGAAGGCTCTGGGCAAAGCCTCAGGCGTAGCTACGCCAGAAGTGCGTTTCTCTCGCGAATAAAAAGGCAAGATGCATGTCTGCTCCAACAATGCTGCTAGCCGTGTAGTTACAGCGGCGACCATACCTTCGCCCAATTCAAGAGCGACAACTCGCGCTAGCCTCGGTCTCATGAGCGAAGCTACTGTATCACAGTGTACGCGCGATCTTCATAGGCGAGAAGTTAGAACCAAAACACTATCTAAGGCTAATCACCTTCGCAGCAGCACAGCGGATAAAGCACCACAGCGTGCTTTGCTCTCCAGTTCATCAAGCGCAAAGCCCATGCTTTGTGGCGGAGCTAAGGGATTGTCCCTAAGTGCTGATAGCATTGCAGCTTCAGCGCCCAAGGGCGTTTCCAAGGTTCTCAGCCGCGAAGCTAAAGCTGAAGCACTATTCAGTGTTAATCCCCTCTGCGAGGATAAAAGGAGCAGGACATCGTCCTATACGCGATCTAAAAGAGCCTCTGTGCTAGATTGTTTAGGCCCAACTGGGTCTGACTTGCGGGAATTCTTGACAAACAAATGGAAGTCAGAATCTTTCCAAACTACTCCCTGCTTTCAACAAGTGGGATGTCAGCTGGTGACACTCCACTCGGTTGATTGCCGGCTAGGACCAATCCCCGCCACTTCTCCAGGCCGACGATCAGTTTTTGATCGGCTGTCGGTACGAGCCCCGGTGAAGCATCGTAAAAGGAGTGTCTCACGAGATTTACCCTCTGCATCCGTCAACATGACCAGGAGAGGACGAGAGCTGCGCAGGGGCAGACAAGCATCCTACGACACTCCCTACAGCTCCCCAGATCTAGATTACAGCCCAGGCTTAGGCGAAGTCTTGGTGCATGAAGAGGGTGTTTTTCGAAACACCAGATCTAGGGTGGCGATACCCTACAATTATGAACAGCCTTCTTCCTCAACGACACTAGTCTCGCCGGAACCAAGGAGAAGATCACTCCAATCATCTGATGAAGAGGATGAAGATAGTGGGTATGCCTCTTCGGCGATAGTCAGCTCAGTACGAACAGACAGAGCATCAGTAAACATGACCGATAATGGTAACGAAGACCTCCGTCGACGTTTGAAAGCTCAGGAGCGAACTTCCAAAACCCAGCAAGAAGCCCTAGACAACATTCAACAGATGCTCGCTCAACTCCTCAATAACCGGAATAACAATGATACCGGGAGCAACCACGATGAGGAAGAACATCTTAGCAATGACCAGCCGAAGACGGAGAAGTCTAAGGAGGGTTCTTCTCTAGACGCTGAAGTCCTTAAGGGCCTCCAAGCTCAAATTGCATCCCTAGCTCAGAGGGATGAATTAAAGAAAGTAGGGGCAGTCTGTCCTTACCCGCTGGAGTGGTATTCAGTGCCATACCCACCGAAGTTCAAACCACCAACATTGCATACCTACGATTGGAAGAGCTCGCCAAACCAGCACATCTACTATTTTTGATCCCAGACCGGTAATGTTATAGACAATGATGCCATCATGACTAGGCTGTTCATTGGCACCTTAAAGGGGGTAGCATTTGATTGGTTCCGAAGTCTCCCTCTAGGCTCTGTCAATTCTTGGATCGACCTAGAAACCCGATTCTTTCTCATTTCTATAAAGACGATACCGAGGTAACCATGGACAAGCTCCTCTCCATCGTGCAGAAGAAGGGCGAATCCGTCCGTGACTACATTGAGCGATTCAGAAACTTGTCTCTTATGTGCCCAGCAGGGATGCCATTACCCATGCTCTTACAGATGTGCAGGCACAACTTCTTGGACCAAGTAGAAGTTCGCATGGGAGCTGTCAAAGCCCATACCTAGAAAGAACTGGTTGAACAAGCTGAAATAGCCGAAAAGTCAGCTAAAAAGTTCAAACCCTCTACCCCTAAAGGCAAATGGGGTATGAACAACAAAGGACGTAGCGACATGGCGCAGTCTTCTCTAGTCAAAGGGAAGGAGACTATGTCGAATTATCCGAGGACGTACAGTCAAAAGCCAAGAAGAGCGGCTTCAATAATCAGGAGTCTAAGTTCCCTCCAAAACAGTACTCCTTCAGAGACGACCAGGTGGTCACAATATTCCATTTGCTCCACAAAGGGAATAAAATGAAGCTACCAGATGCTCGGCGTCCCAATGAAATAGGACGTACAAATGACCCCAAATACCGTCTCTACCACATGATGATTCACCATCCTACTGACAAGTACTATGTCCTCAAAGATAGAATTCAAGCCTTGATCGACGCAGGGGTCCTGACACTGAAGGCAGAGCAGAAGAAAGTCACCGCCAACATGGTGACCCTCGAGTTCGGCCAAACCCCAAAGGTCACAGTTCCTGACGGGACCTACCCAGTCCCTGTGCCACGGCTGGAAGTCAAACATCCTGCGGCTAAAACTCAGGATAATGGAGGTCTTGTTCTCTTGACAATGGAGACAGGGGAAGTCATGTGGATACATCAAGACCTTGTCCAAGACGTACAGTGGGATTCGAAGAAGTCCAAGTCGAAGGGCAAATCCTACAATGTCATCTCTGTCCTACCAGATGATGACAGTCTTACGTTAGCTTCCATCAGTGATTCTGAAGGAGAAAAGCACGCCTGCGCAGCTCAGGCTGATGTACCTCAGCCGACGGGTACTCGATCCGGAAAATCATACTTAAAGCTGTGTGAGAAGGCTACTGACGAGATACAACAACAAACGACGTCAGTACAAGTACCAGCACCTGCTTCCATCCCAACCAAAGGAAAGGAGAAGCCTAAGGAAGTCCGGTTCGACCATGTCCTGAAGAAGCCTTCAGGCCCAGGGCATGACACGCCCTTTCGTTTCGACATATTGGCCCAATTGGCTAATATCCCGGCTCATATTACTATACACGAGCTACTTCGTCTCTCAAAAGAGACAAGAGAAGCACTTAGGGATGCGCTGGCTAATTCAGAATCATTCTTAACATATATGCCAGAGACCCCTAAAGATGGCGCTCAGTCTCCATGTCCTGAATGCCATCATGCACAACTGAAAGTGCCCGCTATTACCTTCACGGCGGAAGATATGCTTCTCAAAGATAACAAGCACGATCAACCTCTGTACTATACCGGATACATCGGTTCAACATGCATTGAAAGGGTACAAGTCGATTCGGGGTCTGCACTCAGCATTATCCCCAAAAGACTTCTCTACTTCCTCGGTATACCACTATATAGGTTGTCTGCAACCACTACTACAATATACGGTTTCAATGCCGGGAGTAGTCATCCACTTGGGAAAATTCGACTCCGTTGCCGAATAGGGAGTCTAAAGTCAACGTGCTATGTCATTAACGCTGACACGTCATACAACCTGTTGCTAGGACGATCATGGATCCACGCCAACTGGATCGTCCCCTCCACTCTGCACTAGTGCTTCAAATATGTTGAGGATGACGCGACAGTACGAACTGTCTTCGCTGAGAAGCAACCATTCAAGGGGGTGAAAAATTACTTCACTGACGCTCTCCTGTATCAAGAGACCGGTGAAGCATCCAAAGAACCTTTGCCGGATGATGATGATTGTGGCAATGAGGCGGATTCAAAATTCGAAGTAGACATGCCATCCATTTTGATTGGTGAACCAATTATAGCATGTCTTAATAATCCCCAATGTAACACACCTTCTGATGATGAAGGTGAATGGGTAATTAATAATAATATTTCTTTTGATTATCCTGTGAGTATTGGGTTGTCTGAAGCCATCATGGATAGCTCTCTACATAGGCCTTTACATAGACCGAGTGCGTCCAGTACGCCTATAGAATCTGTAGAAGGGGCCGTTTTGGTGATCCCTCCATCCAAAGAAGGTCAGTTACCGATAATTTTCGGTAGAACCCAACCACGGGGACCCATAGTCGCAGATTCAAGTTCAGGCTCAGACACTCCACAATTCTTCCATTACTCGCAACCAGCGCGCATATTATGAAGAAGTAAGGCTGGTTCCATGACTACCGTCCCCTCAATTTCAGTTCCCCTGGCTGGTTCAGGCTGATAAGAGGGCAGGTCGCCATACAAAGCATCCAACTCAGCAGCATCTGCCGCCGTCGAAGTACTTACTTCACCCCTGGATCCCTCAGGAAGATTGGTTGGCTCTCTTGAAGTCGATGCACCCAAAGGCGAAACACCTACAACAAAACTTTGTTTAGGCAAGGCATAACAAATAGCAAGAGTTAAAAGGTCAAAACAGTACCAAAAGATAGTGTCGCCTCAATCGTCTTGATGGCTGCATCAGTCCCTATAGGCTCCATTGGAAAATCCTTGGCGGAGTCAACACGAACGGCCGGCCTGCCTTCGCTTGCTGAACCCTCCATGGTCCACCCAAAAGAGCTAGAAGCCGTAGGACTTCCTTTTGAAGTCCCAGTGCCCGAAGGACCTACATCAGCCGCATCATCTCCGGACTCTTCTGAGACGGCAAAATATCCAGCCTCATCGCCCTCCTTATAAGTAAACAAGGGATCATAATGCTCCCCTTGTTCTCCGACAGCTTCAGCTCTCGGGCTTTTCACCGCCTCAGTTCCTGAATCATAAAGTAAGTAATGAGCTGTCTGGAACACATAAGAAGTATATTACAAGAACGAAGTTGATCCTACCCGGGTCCGGAGCGGCTTTACCAGTAGTCGGCTTAGGAACCGACAATTTAGTTACTAATGGGGCAGGAGGAGGAGGCGCTGCAGACAATTCGCCCTCTGCAATAACCGTAGGAGCGTAGCGACGAGGCTTCTTCACTACCCTCTTCCTACGAGATCCACCCTCCCGTTTTCGTTTGAAGTGGACGTCGGAATCTTCTTCCTCCACTTCTTCAACGTCGACCTATTCTATGAGGGTCGTGCCTACTCCGCCAGAAGCAGCTGCTGGAGTCTCAGCACTTGTATCCGCTTCGAAGTGAGGACTTCCTGCATCCGAGGCTTCGCTGTCATCAATGGCAATGAATTCTCCGAGGCCTGGAACGCGAACCCTTTTACCCTCGCTCTTCTCAGTGACCTTTCGCTTCAGCCGCTGAGAGATTAACTTCACACCAAAGGAGTTGATAGAATATCCAGTGGGTGTGGGTTTGAGGTTTTGTACCACTGGCAGAATCCCAGGGTAGTCAGAAGGTTCGGAGTCCTTAGAGACATGCATAGCCACGCCTCAGTACATCCAGCAATGAAGAACCGCCAGGCACAGGCTCCATCGATGAGACTCCCCATGAAAGCCAGATTGCTGCTTGGATTGCCTACGTACAGCTGGTCATACCCAAACTGACGGGCAAACCGACTCGGGACATAGGGTTCCAGGTAGCAGGTGTGTCCGCTTCTGTACAACAAATGTGATGGCCGGGTGCTAACCAGCCACTCAAAGATCCCCCAGCTCAATGACGTCCGCCCTTCTCCCACATCCTTGAATTCTTTACCATAGCCCGCATCCCGAATATAAGAGAAGCAGCGGAAAAGGCTATAGACGTCATGGCGGCACAGTAGCTTATGGACCACAGCCACATAAGTCCTCAATTATGAACATCCCTCGAATCGACGGAGGAGCGCCATTCGAACACCTTCGAGGGGTTCCTCTCCGGCTTCAATCATGGAAGGACAGTGAAGGGCGAACCACGCCATCAAATAAGTATATGGCAGGCTTATTCTGGGGTTTGGTCCGTCGCAGGGCAAAATAGTCCCCTTTTCCCGCTTCGTCGGTGGTGGCCTACAGAAAGCCTCCGTCAATGCGCGAAGACCTCTTTGAATACAGCACACCATGGCTAGAAGGAGTCCAAGAGAACGACCATAGACTAGACGAATGGTAGGCAACAAGACAGTCGGATGAATGACATCGCCAGATGAAGATGGCACCACACATCTCTTCAACCAGATCTCAAGAAACCAGCCAGAAGTTCCTTCCGGGACGTCGGCCGACGAGCCTGGTGGTGAAAACTCCGAAGAATATCGCCTTTCTCATAGGGGCCATCATCTTCTTCCAGAATTAGATCCCCTTGATAATGCTCTTACATCCGGTGAAAGATGTCTTCATTAGCAACTCCACAATAAGCCGCTTCAGAAGTATTTTCTATGTCAGGGAACAAATAATTTCCCCAACTCTTCAAACTGCATGAAGCTCCCTTACTGCTTCCATGCATGCTGGCGCAAATGTACAAGTGGCACATTAACTCCCGGTAGATCTCAATTAAAGCGGGCTCCTGCTTCTCCAGAAGTGCCAATTCTGCTTCGCACGGGAAATATTCTTCATATAGGAAAGACCCCAAAGGCAAATCAGAGACTTCCCACATCTCATGCAGAGCCATTCCCAATTCGCCAACAGGGGTGAAGAAGGTCCCTGTAGCCGGGCAGTATAACTCAAGGATGGCGTAGAAGTTCTCCACGCTCATCTGAATGCCATAACAGGTCGCCTTGACGGCCTCATAAAGCCCCAGCCTCTCCAGATCCTCCTCAAAATGAGCAAGGACATACAGAGTCAAATCCCTCCTGCCTTTGGAGGATGAATCCACCCTGGAGTCCTGAAATCAGTGGCTGGATAGTTGCCACAAACCTTAAAGAATTGATTCCCAAAGGTCTGAGCCACTGCAGGATTTTCTCCTATTGGGATGTCTGGCAGTACATTCCCAGGGTGGAGACCCAATATGCAGCGAGGAGGACCCGTCCTTGTGTAACCGGGTGAGGGAATTATCAACTTCCCTACGTGAACAGATTCAGTACTCCGACTCACTTGCCACTGCATCTTCTGAGCCCTCGTCACGCATTGAAAGAAGGACAGGAGAAAATACCGCTTGCTAGACGGGAGATAGAACTTCTCGTCATCTAATTGGAAAATCCACTGCCCCTCTTCGGCTAGCAGCTGGCGATCATGGTCTGGCGCCGCATCTCCAAACATGAAGCCAGGCTTCCGATAGATTCTTCGATCAGGATCTTCAAGGGGAGCAGTAGTTAAGATGCTTCTCATGGTGCGCTGATCCCCACTATGAATAAGTGCATCCCGAGCGGGAGAGCTTCGCTCGCTAAATAGTGAAGCCTGCCCTTGAAATTGCAGGCTGACGTTGCCATCTAGTCCCCTGGCTGTGCCAAATAGACTGTTCAGAGGATCAAGAGTATAATGCACTACAAGAACAAGGAGAAACTATAATTAGTTCATCAGCCAAACAAGGGCTAAAACAAGAATGCAATTTTTGTTAAGGCATTGCCTCGCTCTCCGAGTGATAGCTTCGCCCCGAAGCTTAGCTTCGCAGCTGCAGCGTAACTCCGCACTCCACACGAAGGCAGGATGCAGGAAAATGTCAAAGTGTTAGCTTCGCTCTGGAAGCTTAGCAGAATGTGACAAAGCCCCAAGGGCTAACTTCGTCAGAAGGGTATTATTGCCTAAAGACTATTTTAAGGGCATTAAGGTCCTTTTCAGTTACACTTCAAAGGACAGCTTCGCATCCTGTCATTCAACAGGATGTGAACCGCCTAAGGGATAGCTTCACCTGGAAGCTTTCAAAAGGACCCTTCAGTTCTAGGATTCCCAATCAAGGAATCTAGGGAAATTCAGGGAATCAAATTCCATAAGATCATCAGATCATAATTGATCGTTTTGGATTCATCGAAAGATAGCAAAAAACTGGCTTTAAAAGAGAGATGGCAATCTCTAATCAAAAGGAAAGATCCCTACCTGCAATTGGTCGTTCGATGAACGGAGGAGGAGAAGGACCCTCCATCGTAGAGGTTGCGACCTCTTTTCCTGCTCGTCTCTTGGGAGCCATTGAAGAACAGAGGATGTTCTTGGATTCTCAAGTAAATAAGAAAGAAGAAGAAAAGAGTCAAGTGCTCTGAAAATTTCAAAGAGAAGTGATGACCTTCTCTCTCAGCCCGATCAGGCTTTTATAGGCTGATGATCGCCTAAACGACGCCTCGAAAAGAGCACAGGCTGTCATTTCAAATTAATTTAAAACGGCGCCTAAAGCGCCTTCCCGAGAAGCGCTGATTCAGACCCACTAAGGGCTAACTCTGTCATGAGTCAAGTGCTGACTTAGCGCGACGTATCGATAACTTTGCTGAAAAACATGCCTTACCTCCGCTAAAAGCACAGCCCGAGCTTCGCAGAGAATTCATGCTAGCTTCGCTGGAAGCTCGTTCCTGATTCAGATAGGATTCTGTTTTTAACTTCGCATGAAATCTAGCTCCGCCGGACCAATTCAAGTGTTCTCAAATCAAAAAGAAGGCAAAACAAATCAGATGAGCAGAAACTGAACTTTTATTGATTCAAAAGGGATGATACATTGATACTACTACATTAAGGTTGTGTTTCGTACAACAGAATCATTTGCTCTAAAGGCATATAAGTGGTCCTATCTATTTCCAAGCGAAACTAACTGGACACGAAAGGCCTTCCTCCTGCACAAGGCTATAATCCTTCGCATAATGGCAGATTTTGCCATCAAGAAGATGGATATTCTTTGATGAAAATTAGCAAAGGACCGATTGCCACCAGAAGGCTGGATCTTCTTTGATGAAAATTGGAAAAAGAAGGATCCGAAACCTTACAGGTGACGTCCGCTTTCCCGAAGTGGATCATCTCGGATAAGCGACTACCAGTCCCGCCTCAAAGTGGATCATCTTGGATAAGCAACTGCCAACCTCTTCTGGGAACACACATCAGCTGCCCTAGTTTGTTCCTCCTACTTAGGATTAAAGTTTCAACTAAAAGATCAAGATGCAAATCTCTGATCTCTTTCATCAGATCGAAAGACTGGCGAACATAGCTCACTGCAATGCAAACTGAAACAAGTTAGCATTTAAGCAAACGAAAAGTCGCAAAAGTGAAATGCTAAGTCAAATTCTTTGGGGCGAAGCAATTTATATCCGATTCAGTTGCGCTTTAAAGATTGATTTCAGTTAAAAGCAGAGGATAGCCTCGCTTGCACAGTGATGATGGGCTAGCTCAGCATAAGCCAAGTCCTAGCCTCGCCTATATGGCTGAGCCAGACTGATCCTGAGAGACGCAGTCTTAGCCTCACCTATATGGCAAGGCTGGCTCAACCTTGAAGAGACTAAGTCCCAATTCTTGCATATGTGGTGAACTTAGCAGGCAAGTATGCAGTGATCTTTCTTTGATCAAGTCAAAGTGATAGCTTCGTCGGGAAGCTGGGCTGAAGCCCTTCTCTGCAGATCGGTCAAATACAAAATGAAGAATAAGGGAAATCAATCCCTGAGGTAGCTATTAAAGCTAAATTAAGGGAGATAAGCTCCCTAAACGTTATTGTTTTCCATTATATTTGCAAAGGGGAAAACTTACAATAAAAAGGTTTGAGGAGCTTAATTACAAGTATTCTTAAAAAGATTACAAGCAGATCTCCTCAGAGATTCTGGAGAAGTGTGCCGATGGAGTCTGGTCAGCGCGCGACCACTTTGTCCCTTTGACGATGCGAGCAATGAGATTCCCTTCTCGCCTGGTTCTGGGAATCAGAGAATAGAGGGTTGGTAGAACCCTCTTGCTACTTCTCAAAACCGCCTTCAATTAGGAATTCCTTCTCGCCTGGTTCCGGAGATTCCTTGAGAAGAAGGGGTTATTAGGGTATCAGCACCCTGAATAGAGAAGTAATTCTCTAAAAGTCTCTAAATTCAAGAACGCACGGTGCGTCGTGAAGAAGCCTCTACTTGTGGAGTTCCCTTAGAGAAGTCTCTGCTTGTGGAGTCCTCTTGCGTGTGTCTCGGAAGCCGTCCTCTCTTGTGCGCGTCCCTCTCCTTGTGCGCCTGGCGGGCTATTTATAGGGAGAGCAAGGGTATAATCATCTCCCTTGAAGATATGGAAACAGATTGAATCGAATCTGTTTGAATTTGGAAAGTAGCCTTTGTTGGCCCAAGAGGTTACACTCTCCAATTGTTTTGTGTTTTGATGATGACAAACCAAATTAGTGCTATTTGGTACTAACAAGTTTGCTAAGATGAGTTTCAGGTCTTGTACCATGTTTAGAGACCATTCGCTTAGCTATTGCAAGAACTTCTAAGTTTCACAAAGCAAGGAAGGCAATTTGCTCATCAAGGAAGGATCATAGAAGAGAAGGCACTAGCAAGGCATTGGATGGCTCAAAGACGTGAAGATTGCTCAGAGGTCCTTAGGTTTTGTATTTTTAGTTTTATAGCTTGTTAAAGAATAGAGATTAGGTTTGAAGCTCAATCACACACGTTTTTGCGCATATACTATTTCTTAGTTTATTTCCTATAAAATATACAAAAATATTTTAGTACAAAATCTTTCTTCTACAAATTTCTTTTTATGTTACATACTGAATTCCTGTTTAAAATAGTTTTGTTAAAAATATTTTTCTTCTCAAAATTCTGTCTTTATTTCGTTTTCTGACCTGATCCGGTCGACCGGCAGTCTACCGACAGTCGACCGAGTCTGTGTCAGGCTGGTCCGGTCGACCGGACCAGTCGACCGAGGTCCTGGCAGAATGCACGTATCCGTGTGCATGTCTGTCGGTCGACCGGGGCAGTCGACCGATATTTATTTTTGAGTCACAGTTTGTATCAGTCGACCGGGTCGGTCGACCGATAACCTGTAACGGTCGGAATTTTGTACTACCGGTCGACCGGCCCGGTCGACCGATGTAGCCGTTTGAACAGTAACGGGCAGATTTTTAAGAGCTGTTTATTTTTGTCTTTTGTGTTTAAAAATTCGTTTAAGGATATATTTTGATCTAATTACCTCCTAAACATCAGTAAATATATTTTATCCCTAAACCCTAGCCCTCTCCTATAAATAGGGGTGTTTGGGGAGAGATTTGTTACAACAATTATTGCTAGAAAATTCAAAAGTTTAAGGCTTTCAAAAGAGACTTGTTTCTTGGTTTTTGTGCTGAATTTCTCACTGATTTTCTGAAGGGTTTTTCAAATACTCTCTGATTTAATTCTTTTTTCTCCTTACTCACAAGAGCTTCATTCCTACTCAATATTCTCTAAGGACCTTTGTAAGGAAAGAGATATTTGAAAGAGAGAGTTTGTGGTCTTTTGACTACCAAGGAAATTACTTGTACTGAGATTGTGGAGTTGGATACTCCATTGTAATTGAGATCTTTGTGATAGTGGAAGTAGCAGAATCCTTCTGGGGAAGGCGGGGAGTAGAGCTGGGTGCTCGAACCTCGATAACATATCCTTGTGTTTGCGATTGGTTTACATTCTTGCATTCCTTACTCTACTTTGCTTGCACTTATTACTTGCTCATCATATTCATTATCATACTTGCTTGCATTCATCTTGTGACTCTTGCTTGGTGATTGTTGTAGCTTTAATTTTTTAAATTGCCCTTTGATTAGCATCATCACCTATTCACCCCCCCTCTAGGTGATTTTCAATTGGTATCAGAGCTTGGACTCTAGGTTTGGCTTAACATCCATAGAGAGATCCTTAAAATATTGCTAATCAACTTTTTCATTTCATTCATTCATCACTAGTAAACATGGCCGACAACATTAAATCCCCACCTAAATTTGATGGCCTAAATTTCCCAATTTGGAAGGTTAGGATGACTATATTTTTGCAATCTTTGGGTAGCTTAGTGGCCAAGTCCTTGACTAAACCCTATGTAGCACCCGATGGTGATGAGAGCACTTGGACCGACCTTGACTTTAAACTATATGAGGCTAACTCCAAAGCCCAAAATTCCCTATTAACCGCCTTGAATGAGGATGACCTTACACGGGTAATTCATTGCCAATCCGCCTATGAGATTTGGCAACACTTATTGGTCACACACGAGGGGACTTCACAAGTCAAGAGAGCTAAGATAGATCTCTTGAGGTCCCAATATGAGTCATTTAAAATGCTTGATGATGAGTCTATTGATAGTATGGCTACAAGGTTTACTAAAATCACTAATGGTCTTTCTTCATTAGGTGATGACATCTCCAACGATCAAAAGGTGCGGAAAGTAATTCGGGCTCTTCCTTCATCATGGGAGATCAAGGCCACCACCTTGAAGGAGTTGAACGACAAGGACGAGATGGATCTCATTAGTCTCATTGGGAACCTAAAGACCCATGAGATGGAGAAGAAGGCGAGAGAAGAGGCCACTACTTCAAAGAAGAAATCCATAGCCTTCAAGACTTCATCCACCAATGATGACGATGAAGATGACGAAGAAGAAGATGAGGAGCTAACTCTACTTGTGCGGAATGTCAAGAGGTTGTACCGAAAGAACAAGTTCAACTTCCGGAGAAAATTCGAAGGCAAAGAGGAGCGGAAGATCATATGCTACAATTGCCGCAAACCCGGACATATCATGGCGGATTGTCCGGAGTTCAAGAAGAAAATGACTTCCTCCTTTAAGCCAAAGAAGCCGGAGGAAAAGAAAGCCTACAAAGCTACATGGGATTCGGAAAGCGAGTCCGAAGAGGAGGTGGATCAAGCTAACATGTGTTTCATGGCAAACACACCCAAGGTAACCTCTCAATCCCTTGATGATGAAGATGATGATGTAAGTAAGGAAGTTCTTGTACATGCATTTGTAGAACTTTTTGAAACTTATGATAACAAGAAACTTGAATGTTTAAAATTACAAAAAGAAGTTACTTTTCTTAAGAATCAACTTGCCATTGTTTCTAAAGAAAAAGATGATATTTCTTCTAATTTCATTTCCATGCAAAAAGAATTTTGTGCCTACAAGAGTACTTGTAAGGCAAAATCTCCTATTATTGATGAAAAAGAAATTTCTTCTTTTAAATCAAAAATGAATGATTTTGAAAAAGTTTTAAAAGATTGTGCCTTTAATACTAAGAAACTTGAAGAAAAATTTTCTAAAAAGCACACATCTCATGCTAAGATTCCTCATGCTCACACTACACCTAACACGTCTCATGTTCATGCTCACAATGCCCATGCTCACAAATCACACACTCATTATGCTTTTAAATATGGTAGAGTGTATAGATGCACATATTGTGGCAAAAATGGACATTTAGCTAAGTTTTGCTATGATCAACTAAATAGAACAAATAATCTTGTTTGGGTTCATGACACTAACCCTAGAGGACCCAAGAAAATGTGGGTACCAAAATCAAGTCTTAAATTGTTTGATGTAGGTACACACCAAAGCTCCAAGACGTAGGGAGCGGTGGTACCTTGATAGTGGTTGTTCAAGACACATGACATGGGACATCAACAACTTCACAACCCTATCAAGGTACATGGAAGGTGGCACCGTCACCTTCGGAGATGACTCCAAAGGAACTATCATCGGTATAGGTAACATTCAAATTGGTGCATCTCCTATTATTGAGAATGTTGTTTTAGTAGATGGTTTAAAACATAATTTGCTTAGCATTAGTCAACTTTGTGATCGTGGACTTAAAGTTGTATTTGATGATACTTCTTGCAAGATTTTTGATGTTAAATCCGATATTTGTATTCTCACCGGTTTTCGTGATAATAATGTTTATATTATTGACATGCTCAATTTAGATTGTTCTACTAAATGCTTGAATGCTTTTGATGAAAATTCTTGGCTTTGGCATAGAAGATTAGGACATGCATCTTTTGACCATATTTCTAGGATTAATTCAAAGGAATTAGTGAAGGGTATACCTTGCTTGAATTTTGAGAAAGACCGCATTTGTGGTGCGTGCCAACTTGGGAAACAAACCAAGTCTTCCTTTAAACCAATCAAGGATATCATGTCAACTAGGCCTTTAGAATTAATTCATATGGATCTTTTTGGACCAACTAAAACTAAAAGTTTAAATGGAAGTAGATTTGCATTTGTTTGGTTGATGATTTCTCCCGTTTTACTTGGGTTTTCTTTTCGCAAAATAAAGATCAAACTTTTTCTCATTTTAAGATTTTCGAAAAAGAGTTGAAAAAGAAAAGGGTTTTCCGATTTTGAGAATAAGGAGTGATAGAGGTGGTGAGTTTATTAACCAACTCTTCATGACTTATTGTGATGAAAAGGGAATTAAGCATGAAACGTCTTGTCCTAGAACTCCACAACAAAATGGAGTTGTAGAAAGGAAAAATAGAACACTTCAAGAGATGGCTAGGACAATGATAAGTGAGTATGACCTCCCTCAATATTTATGGGCCGAGGCCGTAAACACCACATGCTATATATCGAATCGTATTTATTTATGCAAAAATTCTTCAAAAACTTCTTTTGAAATGTATCATTCTAGAAAACCTAATGTTGCATATTTTAAAGTTTTTGGATGCAAGTGTTTTGTTTTGAATACTAAGGATAATTTGGGTAAATTTGATGCTAAGGCTTATGAGGCTATCTTTGTTGGATATTCCTCTACTAGCAAAGCATATAGAGTTTTCATTAGATCTTCTCAAACCATTGAAGAATCCATGCATGTTAAGTTTGAAGAATCTAATGTGTTTGTTGAGAATGTTGTAGAGTTTGAACCATTAGGTGAAGACATGGAGAGACTATCCTTGAAGGACTCACCCGCTCAAGAAGAAAAGCTAGATCCTATTGGTGAAGTTCAAGAGGATAAGGAGGAAAGCACTCAACCGCTTCCTAAAACTTGGAGATACGCTACAAATCATCCTAAGGAGCTCATCTTGGGTGATGCATCTAAAGGAGTCACAACGCGCTCCAAACTCCATGACCTATGTGGTAACTTTGCTTTCATTTCTCATTTTGAACCCAAAGGCATTCTCGAAGCCGAGACGGACCCATATTGGTTGCTTGCCATGCAAGAGGAACTCAATCAATTTGAGCGCAACAAAGTTTGGCACCTTGTTCCTAAGCCCCACGATAGACCAATAATTGGTACTAAGTGGATCTTTAGAAACAAGATGGATGAGTCCGGAAATGTCATTAGGAATAAAGCTAGGTTAGTGGCCCAAGGTTACACTCAAGTTGAAGGAATTTACTTTGAGGAGACCTTTGCACCCGTAGCACGGCTTGAAGCCATACGGATGACACTAGCTTTTGCATGCTTTAAAAATTTTAAACTTTTTCAAATGGATGTGAAAAGTGCATTTTTGAATGGTTTTATTAATGAAGAAGTTTATGTTGCTCAACCTCCCGGTTTTGTTGATCATGTTCATCCCGATTTTGTTTTTAAACTTGATAAAGCTTTGTATGGATTGAAACAAGCTCCAAGAGCTTGGTATGAAAGGCTTTCTAGTTTTCTCATCTCAAATGATTTTATTAAAGGCAAAGTAGACACAACTCTTTTTACTAAGCATGTTGATAATGATATTTTAATTGTGCAAATTTATGTTGATGATATAATTTTTGGATCTACTAATGAGCTTTTGTGCAAGGATTTTGAGAAGGTAATGCAACTAGAATTTGAAATGTCTTCCATGGGTGAGCTCAATTTCTTCCTTGGACTCCAAATCAAGCAATTGCAAGACGGAACCTTCATTAACCAAGCCAAGTACGCAAAGGAGCTAGTAAAAAAGTTTGGGCTTGAAGGATCAAAGGCTTGCAACACTCTAATGGCAACTACAACCAAGCTTGATAAGGACGAACAAGGTAAAAATGTTGATATTAAATTATATAGAAGCATGATAGGAAGTCTTTTATATTTGACGGCAAGTAGGCCGGATATCATGTTTAGTGTGTGTCTTTGTGCTAGATTTCAATCGTGTCCTAAAGAGTCTCATCTTATTGCGGTAAAACGCATTATTCGTTATATTAAGGGCACTATTGGAATGGGTCTTTGGTATCCGAAAACTATAGATTTTTCAATGACTAGTTATTCGGATGCCGACTATGCGGGTTGTAGAGTAGATAGAAAGAGTACTAGTGGGACATGTCAATTTCTTGGTAATTGTCTTGTTTCATGGTCCTCTAGGAAACAAATTCCGTAGCTCTCTCAACCGCCGAGGCGGAGTATGTTGCCGCGGGGGCTTGTTGTGCACAAGTCCTTTGGATGAAACATACTCTCCTTGATTTTGATTTGCACTTTGATCATATAAAAATATTTTGTGATAATACTAGTACTATACACATGACCAAAAATGCAAATCAACATAGTAAGACCAAGCACATTGAGATTAAATATCACTTTCTTAGAGATCATTTTGAGAAAGGTGATATAGATATTGATTATGTTTCCACGGATTTACAACTAGCCGATATTTTCACTAAACCTCTTGATTTTGCTAGATTTTCGTTTATTTGTGGAGAACTTAATGTTTGTATTATTGAATAAACATGTTTTTCATAACCCTTTTGATGTATGACAAAAAGGGGGAGAATAAGTTTACATGGACAAAAATAGGTTCATTTGGTCTTGGTTCCATATGAATTTATATGTTTTGTTTTTATGAATTTTTGTGTTTTAAATAAATTCTTGTGTTTTAGTTGTTTTTGGTATTTTTGGTATCAAGAGCAATTTTTGTGTTTTATATATTGTGTTTTATATATTTGTTTTAATTGGTTCAATAATTGGTGCATCATTTCAATTATTGGTATCTAGAGCATATTCTTGTGTTTTATGTATAGCATAATTTGAGGGGGAGTTTTCTCCTACCCTATATTTTTGTTAATAGCCTATTTGTTTTGTCATCATCAAAAAAGGGGAGATTGTTGGCCCAAGAGGTTACACTCTCCAATTGTTTTGAGTTTTGTTGATGACAAACCAAATTAGTGCTATTTGGTACTAACAAGTTTGCTAAGATGAGTTTCAGGTCTTGTACCATGTTTAGAGACCATTCGCTTAGCTATTGCAAGAACTTCTAAGTTCCACAAAGCAAGGAAGGCAATTTGCTCATCAAGGAAGGATCATAGAAGAGAAGGTACTAGCAAGGCATTGGATGGCTCAAAGACGTGAAGATTGCTCAGAGGTCCTTAGTTTTGTATTTTTAGTTTTATAGCTTGTTAAAGAATAGAGATTAGGTTTGAAGCTCAATCACACACGTTTTTGCGCATATACTATTTCTTAGTTTATTTCCTATAAAATATACAAAAATATTTTAGTACAAAATCTTTCTTCTACAAATTCTTTTTATGTTACATACTGAATTCCTGTTTAAAATAGTTTTGTTAAAAATATTTTTCTTCTCAAAATTCTGTCTTTATTTCGTTTTCTGACCTGATCCGGTCGACCGGCAGTCTACCGACAGTCGACCGAGTCTGTGTCAGGCTGGTCCGGTCGACCGGACCAGTCGACCGAGGTCCTGGCAGAATGCACGTATCCGTGTGCATGTCTGTCGGTCGACCGGGGCAGTCGACCGATATTTATTTTTGAGTCACAGTTTGTATCAGTCGACCGGGTCGGTCGACCGATAACCTGTAACGGTCGGAATTTTGTACTACCGGTCGACCGGCCCGGTCGACCGATGTAACCGTTTGAACAGTAACGGGCAGATTTTTAAGAGCTGTTTATTTTTGTCTTTTGTGTTTAAAAATTCGTTTAAGGATATATTTTGATCTAATTACCTCCTAAACATCAGTAAATATGTTTTATCCCTAAACCCTAGCCCTCTCCTATAAATAGGGGTGTTTGGGGAGAGATTTGTTACAACAATTATTGCTAGAAAATTCAAAAGTTTAAGGCTTTCAAAAGAGACTTGTTTCTTGGTTTTTGTGCTGAATTTCTCACTGATTTTCTGAAGGGTTTTTCAAATACTCTCTGATTTAATTCTCTTTTCTCCTTACTCACAAGAGCTTCATTCCTACTCAATATTCTCTAAGGACCTTTGTAAGGGAAGAGATATTTGAAAGAGAGAGTTTGTGGTCTTTTGACTACCAAGGAAATTACTTGTACTGAGATTGTGGAGTTGGATACTCCATTGTAATTGAGATCTTTGTGATAGTGGAAGTAGCTAGAATCCTTCTGGGGAAGGCGGGGAGTAGAGCTGGGTGCTCGAACCTCGATAACATATCCTTGTGTTTGCGATTGGTTTACATTCTTGCATTCCTTACTCTACTTTGCTTGCACTTATTACTTGCTCATCATATTCATTGTCATACTTGCTTGCATTCATCTTGTGACTCTTGCTTGGTGATTGTTGTAGCTTTAATTTTTTAAATTGCCCTTTGATTAGCATCATCACCTATTCACCCCCCTCTAGGTGATTTTCAGCCTTGCTGCGAGGCTAAGATCAGCTTCTGCGAAGCTAGAAATGGCAGGTCGGTTGATCTCCTTGATCTGTTTTGAGCCTTTCCATATCGTTGGAGGATTTCTGTAACACCCCACTCCCGGAATACGTACTTAGTTACATATTCAGATTTTTCGATCGTATTTTTCGATTTGCTTCCTGTATTTGTTTTTATTATGAATTGTTTATATGATCGTTTTGTCTTGGATTGGGATTCGTGGACTCGGAGTCAGCCCTAATCTGAACCGGGAACCCGATCCTAGTGAATTGCTCGATTTGATCTTTTCGCTATTCCGAATTGACCGATTTCAGTTTTAAATACTGTTTTCCAATATTTTAGATTTTCTATGATTTTCTGAAATTTTCCTGAATTAAATTGTAAATCTTCAAAACCGGTGTCGACCAGTACCGCTGACCGACTCTCGGAATATTAATTTACAAACGGAGTTGAATCTTAAGAAATGGCTTTCTTGCAACTTCTTAAAATCATATTTTCTATCCAAATACATTTTCTGGGATTTTTCTAATTTTATTAAAAAATCCGGCCAATCCGGTATATACCGAGATTGACGGTTGACTTCAGGATTTTTATTTTGAAAATGAGATTGAATCTTTGAATACCGATTTCACCAAAAATCTTTTTATAATATTTGTTATTTTTGAGAATTTTTGGGGAACTTTTCAAGCTATGTTATTTTTGGACCTTTCCGGAGTTTTCGGTATTTTCCCAGATACCGAGAATTTATCCAAATATTCCACTTTTCTCTTTTTCCCATTTTCTCCCTCCTTCCTCAAACGCGAGTTTCACCTACCTGGGATTCTGCATTTAATGCGGAGATCCTCTCCACGCCTCCCCATGCTGCCTTTAATGCACTGCTAATCAATTCCAATCAAGTCATTATGACTTTTGTCCTTTTGTTAAAACGCAGCCTTTTGCATTTCTTCCTGGACGCGGCTTTCATCCCCGCGTCCAGTTCTTTTGGCCTGGACGCAACCACTGCCTTGTTGAGACGCAACTTAATTGGTGCGTTCTCTTTTGCTTTGATAAGCAATGGCAACATTATTATAATGTTTTCCCACCCTTTATAAATACCCCCACTCCTTCTCTCTCTTTCATTAATCATTCTTTCTTCTTCTTTGTTTCCTGAGAACAAAAACAGCAGCCCACTCCCTTGGCCGGCCACTACTCCTCCATTTCCACCACCATCTCCTCCACCACTCCTTCACCAAATCCTCCACCATTCTCCCCTCCATCTCCTCCTCCATTTCCAACAACAACACCACCTCCATATCATCTTCTTCTTTCTCTTTTCCACCATAAAACACCAAGAAACACCAAACAACCCATTCTCACCACCACCTTCTCCACCATTTCCACCACCACCTACACCTCCTTGGACACCACGAACCACACCAATATCAACTCCTCGGCGAGCTCTTTCATTCTAGCCAACTCGTCGCTCCCCGTAACATCGTTTGCAAAATCCCATTTTTTCAAAGTGAACTATACTTGCACCATCAACCTCCTTCCCTTGTGAAGGCCGGCCACTCCTTTCTGATTGGGGCCGTGCTTTTCTTCGTCGACAATATTGCCGTAGATTATTCCGGTAATCGTTCGCGATTATTCCGGTAATCGTTTTGGTGATAATTGACGACAACGATTATTCCGGATGCATAAGGTTTCAAAGTAACATTTTTAGGCGAGTGGTTTTCCTCGCCAAAGACTTGGTCAACTTATTCTCATACTTGAATTTTTATATCATGCAAGATAATCAACAAACACAAACCTCAAAAGTCAGGTTCTGCTCTCTGTTTGCACTCTGTTAGTCGACTTGACCCAGTCATTAGTCGACTTGAACCCTTTATTAGTCGACTACCCCCTTATCCTAGTCGACTAACTCATTGAAACACAACCCTTTTTCTGAAGACGCGACCTTATTAGTCGACTAACCCCTTTTTCCTAGTCGACTAACTTTTTCTTGAAGACGCGGCTTTACGAGACGCGACATTATTAGTCGACTACTCCTTTACTCCTAGTCGACTAACTTTTTCTTGAAGACGCGACCTTATTAGTCGACTACCCATTTATCCCTAGTCGACTAAATTTTCTGAAGACGCGACCCTATGAGACGCGGCCTTATTAGTCGACTTGGTCCTCCTCTATAGTCGACTAACTCCTTCTCTAGTCGACTACTTATTTTCCCTAGTCGACTAGAATTGGCTGACTGCTGTGTTTGATCCCTTTATTAGAAATAGACCCTTCCCATGGATTTTGTATTGATCATGTGCCTTCAATTGCTCAGCTCCACTTGATGTTACTCAACTATCACTCTACCATCGCCAGATACAAGCTGACATATACCTGTCTGATATGTTATCACCTGACACCTGACATACTACTACTTGACACTGACTCATGTTGTACCACCTGTTCCCGTCAAATCCTGAATGGAACTAAGTGCCACACGGAACAAAGTGCCACATCACACTCGTAGTGGGGGCCACCTCTTGAATCTGTGGGGGCCACCTCTAGAATCCATCCCCTCAGAGCAAAGTGCCACATGGAACAAAGTGCCACACCACACACATGGTGGGGGCCACCTCTTGAATCTGTGGGGGCCACCTCTTGAATCTGTAGGATCACCTCCTGTCTGTACCTGATCTCCTGTTGTGATTCTTGTTATGTACTCCTGAATTCCTGATCATGTCCTGCTTCGGTTCTTACCATAAAAGTGATATTTACTTGATAAATTATAATAAGACAACTTGCACCCGGTTTGGGGGAAACTGATGGGCCCTGATTAATCATGTTCATGGTGGTCCTATCGAGTCACGCGTGGCCAAATACTTGAGGGATCACCTGGCGGCCACCAGGGATTCCGTGGGGTGTACTGGCACCCCTACTCCTGATTATTCCTGCTGAGTATGCACACGCTCTAGACCTATTTCTATGGGATCTGCGATACTCTATTCCTGTTCGGGCGTCCATAAGTCCCGGTACCTAGCGGTACGTTCCGGCTCAGCACCGGATACTCCTGAACCGTTGTCCCGGGCATGTACGGGACCCATCCAGAACATGATTCATCAAACTTTATCAGTTTCCAAATAACTTGCTCTATAAGTTGTAAGTAGAAGTATGTGTAATGGGACACATACTAAAACCTACAACTTAGACAGTCTAATTATAATAATATACTAATATGATGCGGTTGTATTGTTTTGTAACTCGAGCTGTACAAGTTCAGGTTACGGTAACATGAGGTAAAGGTATATAGATGAGGGTTTCCTTGTTTGGATTATTCCTTCGAGGTACTAATCTCATGGAGCCATGACCTAAACCTGTACAATTGGATTTACTCGTAATCGGTTTTTATTCTGTTTTATCGGTTTTGATGTTAGTTTAGGAGATATCTGGTATTGTCCTACCTACCTTATTTCTCGTCTCGTTACTTTCTCTTATCTTATCATACCATGAGTATTCTCTGCTTGACATCTCTCGTTATGCATTTACCTGCTTATTGCATGCTTATGCTCACGTCATGATTTTCAATGCATGATTCGGTTTTATCGGTACACTTGTACTCATATCAGCAAGCCATCTGGCTTTTGCCTCACCACTCGCTGGGGGAGTTCTGACTCCTCTGGATCCTCATGTCCAGGTCCTGGAGCTTGGACCGTAGGGTATTTTCTTGCTGAGGACCAAGTTCACTTCTGCGGAGCAGTCAGATCAGCTGTAGCTCCAGTCCCATCCTTGCTCCCCCTGTTGGCTCGCGGCTCCTCCAGCTATCTTGTGAGCGCCCTTTTGTACTGTTCATACATATACATATCTTTGTATTCTCGCATTTGCGCCTATCAGGTGATGTAATATTATTGTAATATTTGTCACCTCTGGTGATAACTTTGTAATTGTACTCATATGTTGGAATGTATAATGCACCATTTGCTTCCGTACTCTGATTCTTGCATGTACTGATGCTTAGCGTATATATGTGAGGGTATTTCTGACCTGCGTATATACGTTGCAGTAACGTCTCCGTACCCGCAGGATCGGGGCGTTACAGGGTGGTATCAGAGCCAGGCTCTCGCATCCTCAGTACGTCCAGACGGCAAATTAATGGTAAAGAAATTTGCAAATGGAATACAAGAGTCCTGGTTATACAATCCAACTACAAGTGCAGAGTTATCTCTCTCTTTCTTCTGATCCATTCCTCGTATCCGAGACCCTTCAATCTTTTACCTTCCAGCTCCTTCTTGCCACCCTTTTTAACCAACTCAGATATGGAAAGACGGGGAACGCGCAATGGTCCTAGTACCTCTCAAGATGGATCAAGCAGAGACAATGATGGTATGATGAGGGTACTTCAAGGGATGATGCAGAGTCAACAGCAGCAGACAGAGCTTCTGCGTCAAGGACTGTTGGTTGCACCCCGAGAGCAGAGGCCAGGCAACGTGTCAGACTTCAGGAGATTACAGCCGGCAATCTTTTCGGGAACGGAGAAGCCTCTGGATGCAGAACAGTGGCTGATAGACACAACAGACCTTTTGAAGGCGGCCCGAGTCCCTGATGAGAACCAAGTGGAAGTGGCCAAGATACAGCTGAGAGATGTGGCTAGAACCTGGTGGTTGGCAGAAGAAGCAGCACTGGAGAAACCCATTACGTGGGACCAATTCTCAAAGGGTTTCTATGAGAGATTCTTTCCGGCAACAACCCAAAAGGAAATGGAAGAACAATTTATCCGCCTGCAGCAGCGCAATCGATCAGTGGATGAATATGCTGCTGAATTCCAGAGGCTTAGCAGGTTTGCACCCTACATGGTGACAGACGAAGAAAAGAGGGCGAGCAGGTTTCAGCAAGGGCTGAAGATGGATGTCCAGATGTTCCTTATTCCTCAACAGCTGAAGACGTACTCTCTGGTTCTCTCCATTGCCCGTGAAGTGGAACGAGGACTGGAGAAGAAGAGTGAGAACCAGGTGCAGAACAAGTCAGTAAAGAGACCCTTTCAGTTGATGAATGAGGAAGATACAGCTAGGACAATCAATGGTCCAATGATCAAACGACCATTCCAACCTCCCCTTCAGCAGATGTTATGCGGGTACTGCCGAAAGCCCGGACACATCCAACGCAATTGCCGAAAAGCTAATGGGCTATGTTTGGTATGTGGATCTGGAAATCACTCTATAGGTGATTGTCCATTCAAGAGGACCTATCCAATACCACCAGCATTTCCAGCACGAGCAGCACCCCTAGCACTTCCAGCTCCACCACATAGAGGAAACCCAGAGACCATTGGCCGACGAGCTCCATTCCCGCCCCAGCAGTATGATCATCTACAGAGAGGAGTGAGAACTAGAGCAGATCATGGTAGAGGCCAAGTCTACAACATGGTGGCAGAGGCATCAGACGAAGCAGCAGCAGAATATGAAACTCAGTATCCGAAACAGGAACCTTGAGGATGTCACTGTAACCGCTACCCCAGATCCTTTTGTATTTTGAGTTGGTAATCCTTCGTAAATATTCCACTTTATCATTCTCTCATTGCCAATCCTGGTCCCTCTTGTGTTCCTCATCCCCTTATCGAAATTGCGAGGACGCAATTTTTGTAAGGTGGATGGATTGTAACACCCCGCTCCCGGAATACGTACTTAGTTACGTATTCAAATTTTTCTATCGTATTTTTCGATTTGCTTCCTGTATTTGTTTTTATTATGAATTGTTTATATGATTGTTTTGTCTTGGATTGGGATTCGTGGACTCGGAGTCAGCCCTAATCTGAACCGGGAACCCGATCCTAGTGAATTGCTCGATTTGATCTTTTCGCTATTCCGAATTGACCGATTTCAGTTTTATATACTATTTTCCAATATTTTAGATTTTCTATGATTTTCTGAAATTTTTCTGAATTAAATTGTAAATCTTCAAAACTGGTGTCGACCAGTACCGCTGACCGACTCTCAGAATATTAATTTACAAACGGAGTTGAATCTTAAGAAACGGCTTTCCTGCAACTTCTTAAAATCATATTTTCTATCCAAATACATTTTCTGGGATTTTTCTAATTTTATTAAAAAATCCGGCCAATCCGGTGTATACCGAGATTGACGGTTGACTTCAGGATTTTTATTTTGAAAATGAGATTGAATCTTTGAATACCGATTTCACCAAAAATCTTTTTATAATATTTGTTATTTTTGAGAATTTTTGGGGAACTTTCCAAGCTATGTTATTTTTGGACCTTTCCGGAGTTTTCGGTATTTTCCCAGATACCGAGAATTTATCCAAATATTCCATTTTCTCTTTTTTCCATTTTCTCCATCCTTCCTCAAACGCGAGTTTCACCTACCTGGGATTCTGTATTTAATGCGGAGATCCTCTCCACGCCTCCCCATGCTGCCTTTAATGCACTGCTAATCAATTCCAATCAAGTCATTATGACTTTTGTCCTTTTGTTAAAATGCAGCCTTTTGCATTTCCTCCTGGACGCGGCTTTCATCCCCGCGTCCAGTTCTTTTGGCCTGGACGCAACCATTGCCTTGTTGAGACGCAACTTAATTGGTGCGTTCTCTTTTGCTTTGATAAGCAATGGCAACATTATTATAATGTTTTCCCACCCTTTATAAATACCCCCACTCCTTCTCTCTCTTGCATTAATCATTCTTTCTTCTTCTTTGTTTCCTGAGAACAAAAACAGCAGCCCACTCCCTTGGCTGGCCACTACTCCTCCATTTCCACCACCATCTCCTCCACCACTCCTTCACCAAATCCTCCACCATTCTCCCCTCCATCTCCTCCTCCATTTCCAACAACAACACCACCTCCATATCATCTTCTTCTTTCTCTTTTCCACCATAAAACACCAAGAAACACCAAACAACCCATTCTCACCACCACCTTCTCCACCATTTTCACCACCACCTACACCTCCTTGGACACCACGAACCACACCAATATCAACTCCTCGGCGAGCTCTTTCATTCTAGCCAACTCGTCGCTCCCCGTAACATCGTTTGCAAAATCCCATTTTTTCAAAGTGAACTATAATTGCACCATCAACCTCCTTCCCTTGTGAAGGCCGGCCACTCCTTTCGGATTGGGGCCGTGCTTTTCTTCATCGACAATATCGCCGTAGATTATTCCGGTAATCGTTCGCGATTATTCCGGTAATCATTTTAGTGATAATTGACGACAACGATTATTCCGGATGCACAAGGCTTCAAAGTAACATTTTTAGGCGAGTGGTTTTCCTCGCCAAAGACTTGGTCAACTTATTCTCATACTTGAATTTTTATATCATGCAAGATAATCAACAAACACAAACCCTCAATAGTCAGGTTCTGCTCTCTGTTTGCACTCTGTTAGTCGACTTGACCCAGTCATTAGTCGACTTGAACCCTTTATTAGTCGACTACCCCCTTATCCTAGTCGACTAACTCATTGAAACGTAACCCTTTTTCTGAAGACGCGACCTTATTAGTCGACTAACCCCTTTTTCCTAGTCGACTAACTTTTTCTTGAAGACGCGGCTCTACGAGACGCGACCTTATTAGTCGACTACTCCTTTACTCCTAGTCGACTAACTTTTTCTTGAAGACGCGACCTTATTAGTCGACTACCCATTTATCCCTAATCGACTAACTTTTCTGAAGACGCGACCCTATGAGACGCGGCCTTATTAGTCGACTTGGTCCTCCTCTATAGTCGACTAACTCCTTCTCTAGTCGACTACTTATTTTCCCTAGTCGACTAGAATTGGCTGACTGCTGTGTTTGATCCCTTTATTAGAAATAGACCCTTCCCATGGATTTTGTATTGATCATGTGCCTTCAATTGCTCAGCTCCACTTGATGTTACTCAACTATCACTCTACCATCGCCAGATACAAGCTGACATATACCTGTCTGATATGTTATCACCTGACACCTGACATACTACTACTTGACACTGACTCATGTTGTACCACCTGTTCCCGTCAAATCCTGAATGGAACTAAGTGCCACACGGAACAAAGTGCCACATCACACTCGTAGTGGGGGCCACCTCTTGAATCTGTGGGGGCCACCTCTAGAATCCATCCCCTCAGAGCAAAGTGCCACATGGAACAAAGTGCCACACCACACACATGGTGGGGGCCACCTCTTGAATCTGTGGGGGCCACCTCTTGAATCTGTAGGATCACCTCCTGTCTGTACCTGATCTCCTGTTGTGATTCTTGTTATGTACTCCTGAATTCCTGATCATGTCCTGCTTCGGTTCTTACCATAAAAGTGATATTTACTTGATAAATTATAATAAGACAACTTGCACCCGGTTTGGGGGAAACTGATGGGCCCTGATTAATCATGTTCATGGTGGTCCTATCGAGTCACGCGTGGCCAAATACTTGAGGGATCACCTGGCGGCCACCAGGGATTCCGTGGGGTGTACTGGCACCCCTACTCCTGATTATTCCTGCTGAGTATGCACACGCTCTAGACCTATTTCTATGGGATCTGCGATACTCTATTCCTGTTCGGGCGTTCATAAGTCCCGGTACCTAGCGGTACGTTCCGGCTCAGCACCGGATACTCCTGAACCGTTGTCCCGGGCATGTACGGGACCCATCCAGAACATGATTCATCGAACTTTATCAGTTTCCAAATAACTTGCTCTATAAGTTGTAAGTAGAAGTATGTGTAATGGGACACATACTAAAACCTACAACTTAGACAGTCTAATTATAATAATATACTAATATGATGCGGTTGTATTGTTTTGTAACTCGAGCTGTACAAGTTCAGGTTACGATAACATGAGGTAAAGGTATATAGATGAGGGTTTCCTTGTTTGGATTATTCCTTCGAGGTACTAATCTCATGGAGCCATGACCTAAACCTGTACAATTGGATTTACTCGTAATCGGTTTTTATTCTGTTTTATCGGTTTTGATGTTAGTTTAGGAGATATCTGGTATTGTCCTACCTACCTTATTTCTCGTCTCGTTACTTTCTCTTATCTTATCATACCATGAGTATTCTCTGCTTGACATCTCTCGTTATGCATTTACCTGCTTATTGCATGCTTATGCTCACGTCATGATTTTCAATGCATGATTCGGTTTTATCGGTACACTTGTACTCATATCAGCATGCCATCTGGCTTTTGCCTCACCACTCGCTGGGGGAGTTCTGACTCCTCTGGATCCTCATGTCCAGGTCCTGGAGCTTGGACCGTAGGGTATTTTCTTGCTGAGGACCAAGTTCACTTCTGCGGAGCAGTCAGATCAGCTGTAGCTCCAGTCCCATCCTTGCTCCCCCTGTTGGCTCGCGGCTCCTCCAGCTATCTCGTGAGCGCCCTTTTGTACTGTTCATACATATACATATCTTTGTATTCTCGCATTTGCGCCTATCAGGTGATGTAATATTATTGTAATATTTGTCACCTCTGGTGATAACTTTGTAATTGTACTGATATGTTGGAATGTATAATGCACCATTTGCTTCCGTACTCTGATTCTTGCCTGTACTGATGCTTAGCGTATATATGTGAGGGTATTTCTGACCTGCGTATATACGTTGCAGTAACGTCTCCGTACCCGCAGGATCGGGGCGTTACAGGGTGGTATCAGAGCCAGGCTCTCGCATCCTCAGTACGTCCAGACGGCAAATTAATGGTAAAGAAATTTGCAACTGGAATACAAGAGTCCTGGTTATACAATCCAACTACAAGTGCAGAGTTAGCTCTCTCTCTCTCTTCTGATCCATTCCTCGTATCCTGAGACCCTTCAATCTTTTACCTTCCAGCTCCTTCTTGCCACCCTTTTTAACCAACTCAGATATGGAAAGACGGGGAACGCGCAATGGTCCTAGTACCTCTCAAGATGGATCAAGCAGAGACAATGATGGTATGATGAGGGTACTAAAAGGGATGATGCAGAGTCAACAGCAGCAGACAGAGCTTCTGCGTCAAGGACTGTTGGTTGCACCCCGAGAGCAGAGGCCAGGCAACGTGTCAGACTTCAGGAGATTACAGCCGGCAATCTTTTCGGGAACGGAGAAGCCTCTGGATGCAGAACAGTGGCTGATAGACACAACAGACCTTTTGAAGGCGGCCCGAGTCCCTGATGAGAACCAAGTGGAAGTGGCCAAGATACAGCTGAGAGATGTGGCTAGAACCTGGTGGTTGGCAGAAGAAGCAGTACTGGAGAAACCCATTACGTGGGACCAATTCTCAAAGGGTTTCTATGAGAGATTCTTTCCGGCAACAGCCCAAAAGGAAATGGAAGAACAATTTATCCGCCTGCAGCAGCGCAATCGATCAGTGGATGAATTTGCTGCTGAATTCCTGAGGCTTAGCAGGTTTGCACCCTACATGGTGACAGACGAAGAAAAGAGGGCGAGCAGGTTTCAGCAAGGGCTGAAGATGGATGTCCAGATGTTCCTTATTCCTCAACAGCTGAAGACGTACTCTCTGGTTCTCTCCATTGCCCGTGAAGTGGAACGAGGACTGGAGAAGAAGAGTGAGAACCAGGTGCAGAACAAGTCAGTAAAGAGACCCTTTCAGTTGATGAATGAGGAAGATATAGCTAGGACAATCAATGGTCCGATGATCAAACGACCATTCCAACCTCCCCTTCAGCAGATGATATGCGGGTACTGCCGAAAGCCCGGACACATCCAACGCAATTGTCGAAAAGCTAATGGGCTATGTTTGGTATGTGGATCTGGAAATCACTCTATAGGTGATTGTCCATTCAAGAGGACCTATCCAATACCACCAGCATTTCCAGCACGAGCAGCACCCCTAGCACTTCCAGCTCCACCACATAGAGGAAACCCAGAGACCATTGGCCGACGAGCTCCATTCCCGCCCCAGCAGTATGATCATCTACAGAGAGGAGTGAGAACTAGAGCAGATCATGGTAGAGGCCAAGTCTACAACATGGTGGCAGAGGCATCAGACGAAGCAGCAGCAGAATATGAAACTCAGTATCCGAAACAGGAACCTTGAGGATGTCACTGTAACTGCTACCCCAGATCCTTTTGTATTTTGAGTTGGTAATCCTTCGTAAATATTCCACTTTATCATTCTCTCATTGCCAATCCTGGTCCCTCCTGTGTTCCTCATCCCCTTATCGAAATTGTGAGGACGCAATTTTTGTAAGGTGGATGGATTGTAACACCCCGCTCCCGGAATACGTACTTAGTTACGTATTCAGATTTTTCGATCGTATTTTTTGATTTGCTTCCTGTATTTGTTTTTATTATGAATTGTTTATATGATCGTTTTGTCTTGGATTGGGATTCGTGGACTCGGAGTCAGCCCTAATCTGAACCGGGAACCCGATCCTAGTGAATTGCTCGATTTGATCTTTTCGCTATTCCGAATTGACCGATTTCAGTTTTATATACTATTTTCCAATATTTTAGATTTTCTATGATTTTCTGAAATTTTTCTGAATTAAATTGTAAATCTTCAAAACCGGTGTCGACCAGTACCGCTGACCGACTCTCGGAATATTAATTTACAAATGGAGTTGAATCTTAAGAAACGGCTTTCCTGCAACTTCTTAAAATCATATTTTCTATCCAAATACATTTTCTGGGATTTTTCTAATTTTATTAAAAAATCCGGCCAATCCGGTGTATACCGAGATTGACGGTTGACTTCAGGATTTTTATTTTGAAAATGAGATTGAATCTTTGAATACCGATTTCACCAAAAATCTTTTTATAATATTTGTTATTTTTGAGAATTTTTGGGGAACTTTCCAAGCTATGTTATTTTTGGACCTTTCCGGAGTTTTCGGTATTTTCCCAGATACCGAGAATTTATCCAAATATTTCACTTTTCTCTTTTTCCCATTTTCTCCCTCCTTCCTCAAACGCGAGTTTCACCTACCTGGGATTCTGCATTTAATGCGGAGATCCTCTCCACGCCTCCCCATGCTGCCTTTAATGCACTGCTAATCAATTCCGATCAAGTCATTATGACTTTTGTCCTTTTGTTAAAACGCAGCCTTTTGCATTTCCTCCTGGACGCGGCTTTCATCCCAGCGTCCAGTTCTTTTGGCCTGGACGCAACCATTGCCTTGTTGAGACGCAACTTAATTGGTGCGTTATCTTTTGCTTTGATAAGCAATGGCAACATTATTATAATGTTTTCCCACCCTTTATAAATACCCCCACTCCTTCTCTCTCTTTCATTAATCATTCTTTCTTCTTCTTTGTTTCCTGAGAACAAAAACAGCAGCCCACTCCCTTGGCCGGTCACTACTCCTCCATTTCCACCACCATCTCCTCCACCACTCCTTCACCAAATCCTCCACCATTCTCCCCTCCATCTCCTCCTCCATTTCCAACAACAACACCACCTCCATATCATCTTCTTCTTTCTCTTTTCCACCATAAAACACCAAGAAACACCAAACAACCCATTCTCACCACCACCTTCTCCACCATTTCCACCACCACCTACCACGAACCACACCAATATCAACTCCTCGGCGAGCTCTTTCATTCTAGCCAACTCGTCGCTCCCCGTAACATCGTTTGCAAAATCCCATTTTTTCAAAGTGAACTATACTTGCACCATCAACCTCCTTCCCTTGTGAAGGCCGGCCACTCCTTTCGGATTGGGGCCGTGCTTTTCTTCATCGACAATATCGCCGTAGATTATTCCGGTAATCGTTCGCGATTATTCCGGTAATCGTTTTGGTGATAATTGACGACAACGATTATTCCGGATGCACAAGGCTTCAAAGTAACATTTTTAGGCGAGTGGTTTTCCTCGCCAAAGACTTGGTCAACTTATTCTCATACTTGATTTTTTATATCATGCAAGATAATCAACAAATACAAACCCTCAAAAGTCAGGTTCTGCTCTCTGTTTGCACTCTGTTAGTCGACTTGACCCAGTCATTAGTCGACTTGAACCCTTTATTAGTCGACTACCCCCTTATCCTAGTCGACTAACTCATTGAAACGCAACCCTTTTTCTGAATACGCGACCTTATTAGTCGACTAACCCCTTTTTCTAGTCGACTAACTTTTTCTTGAAGACGCGGCTCTACGAGACGCGACCTTATTAGTCGACTACTCCTTTACTCCTAGTCGACTAACTTTTTCTTGAAGACGCGACCTTATTAGTCGACTACCCATTTATCCCTAGTCGACTAACTTTTCTGAAGACGCGACCCTATGAGACGCGACCTTATTAGTCGACTTGGTCCTCCTCTATAGTCGACTAACTCCTTCTCTAGTCGACTACTTATTTTCCCTAGTCGACTAGAATTGGCTGACTGCTGTGTTTGATCCCTTTATTAGAAATAGACCCTTCCCATGGATTTTGTATTGATCATGTGCCTTCAATTGCTCAGCTCCACTTGATGTTACTCAACTATCACTCTACCATCGCCAGATACAAGCTGACATATACCTGTCTGATATGTTATCACCTGACACCTGACATACTACTACTTGACACTGACTCATGTTGTACCACCTGTTCCCGTCAAATCCTGAATGGAACTAAGTGCCACACGGAACAAAGTGCCACATCACACTCGTGGTGGGGGCCACCTCTTGAATCTGTGGGGGCCACCTCTAGAATCCATCCCCTCAGAGCAAAGTGCCACATGGAACAAAGTGCCACACCACACACATGGTGGGGGCCACCTCTTGAATCTATGGGGGCCACCTCTTGAATCTGTAGGATCACCTCCTGTCTGTACCTGATCTCCTGTTGTGATTCTTGTTATGTACTCCTGAATTTCTGATCATGTCCTGCTTCGGTTCTTACCATAAAAGTGATATTTACTTGATAAATTATAATAAGACAACTTGCACCCGGTTTGGGAAAAACTGATGGTCCCTGATTAATCATGTTTATGGTGGTCCTATCCAGTCACGCGTGGCCAAATACTTGAGGGATCACCTGGCGGCCACCAGGGATTCCGTGGGGTGTACTGGCACCCCTACTCCTGATTATTCTTGCTGAGTATGCACACGCTCTAGACCTATTTCTATGGGATCTGCGATACTCTATTCCTGTTCGGGCGTCCATAAGTCCCGGTACCTAGCGGTACGTTCCGGCTCAGCTCCGGATACTCCTGAACCGTTGCCCCGGGCATGTACGGGACCCATCCAGAACATGATTCATCGAATTTTATCAGTTTCCAAATAACTTGCTCTATAAGTTGTAAGTAGAAGTATGTGTAATGGGACACATACTAAAACCTACAACTTAGACAGTCTAATTATAATAATATACTAATATGATGCGGTTGTATTGTTTTGTAACTCGAGCTGTACAAGTTCAGGTTACGGTAACATGAGGTAAAGGTATATAGATGAGGGTTTCCTTGTTTGGATTATTCCTTCGAGGTACTAATCTCATGGAGCCATGACCTAAACCTGTACAATTGGATTTGCTCGTAATCGGTTTTTATTCTGTTTTATCGGTTTTGATGTTAGTTTAGGAGATAGCTGGTATTGTCCTACCTACCTTATTTCTCGTCTCGTTACTTTCTCTTATCTTATCATACCATGAGTATTCTCTGCTTGACATCTCTCGTTATGCATTTACCTGCTTATTGCATGCTTATGCTCACGTCATGATTTTCAATGCATAATTCGGTTTTATCGGTACACTTGTACTCATATCAGCATGCCATCTGGCTTTTGCCTCACCACTCGCTGGGGGAGTTCTGACTCCTCTGGATCCTCATGTCCAGGTCCTGGAGCTTAGACCGTAGGGTATTTTCTTGCTGAGGACCAAGTTCACTTCTGCGGAGCAGTCAAATCAGCTGTAGCTCCAGTCCCATCCTTGCTCCCCCTGTTGGCTCGCGGCTCCTCCAGCTATCTCGTGAGCGCCCTTTTGTACTGTTCATACATATACATATCTTTGTATTCTCGCATTTGCGCCTATCAGGTGATGTAATATTATTGTAATATTTGTCACCTTTGGTGATAACTTTGTAATTGTACTCATATGTTGGAATGTATAATGCACCATTTGCTTCCGTACTCTGATTCTTGCCTGTACTGATGCTTAGCGTATATATGTGAGGGTATTTCTGACCTGCGTATATACGTTGCAGTAACGACTCCGTACCCGCAGGATCGGGGCGTTACAGGGTGGTATCAGAGCCAGGCTCTCGCATCCTCAGTACGTCCAGACGGCAAATTAATGGTAAAGAAATTTGCAACTGGAATACAAGAGTCCTGGTTATACAATCCAACTACAAGTGCAGAGTTATCTCTCTCTCTTTCTTCTGATCCATTCCTCGTATCCTGAGACCCTTCAATCTTTTACCTTCCAGCTCCTTCTTGCCACCCTTTTTAACCAACTCAGATATGGAAAGACGGGGAACGCGCAATGGTCCTAGTACCTCTCAAGATGGATCAAGCAGAGACAATGATGGTATGATGAGGGTACTTCAAGGGATGATGCAGAGTCAACAGCAGCAGACAGAGCTTCTGCGTCAAGGACTGTTGGTTGCACCCCGAGAGCAGAGGCCAGGCAACGTGTCAGACTTCAGGAGATTACAGCCGGCAATCTTTTCGGGAACGGAGAAGCCTCTGGATGCAGAACAGTGGCTGATAGACACAACAGACCTTTTGAAGGCGGCCCGAGTCCCTGATGAGAACCAAGTGGAAGTGGCCAAGATACAGCTGAGAGATGTGGCTAGAACCTGGTGGTTGGCAGAAGAAGCAGCACTGGAGAAACCCATTACGTGGGACCAATTCTCAAAGGGTTTCTATGAGAGATTCTTTCCGGCAACAGCCCAAAAGGAAATGGAAGAACAATTTATCCGCCTGCAGCAGCGCAATCGATCAGTAGATGAATATGCTGCTGAATTCCTGAGGCTTAGCAGGTTTGCACCCTACATGGTGACAGACGAAGAAAAGAGGGCGAGCAGGTTTCAGCAAGGGCTAAAGATGGATGTCCAGATGTTCCTTATTCCTCAACAGCTGAAGACGTACTCTCTGGTTCTCTCCATTGCCCGTGAAGTGGAACGAGGACTGGAGAAGAAGAGTGAGAACCAGGTGCAGAACAAGTCAGTAAAGAGACCCTTTCAGTTGATGAATGAGGAAGATACAGCTAGGACAATCAATGGTCCGATGATCAAACGACCATTCCAACCTCCCCTTCAGCAGATGATATGCGGGTACTGCCGAAAGCCCGGACACATCCAACGCAATTGCCGAAAAGCTAATGGGCTATGTTTGGTATGTGGATCTGGAAATCACTCTATAGGTGATTGTCCATTCAAGAGGACCTATCCAATATCACCAGCATTTCCAGCACGAGGAGCACCCCTAGCACTTCTAGCTCCACCACATAGAGGAAACCCAGAGACCATTGGCCGACGAGCTCCATTCCCGCCCCAGCAGTATGATCATCTACAGAGAGGAGTGAGAACTAGAGCAGATCATGGTAGAGGCCAAGTCTACAACATGGTGGCAGAGGCATCAGACGAAGCAGCAGCAGAATATGAAACTCAGTATCCGAAACAGGAACCTTGAGGATGTCACTGTAACCGCTACCCCAGATCCTTTTGTAATTTGAGTTGGTAATCCTTCGTAAATATTCCACTTTATCATTCTCTCATTGCCAATCCTGGTCCCTCCTGTGTTCCTCATCCCCTTATCGAAATTGCGAGGACGCAATTTTTGTAAGGTGGATGGATTGTAACACCCCGCTCCTGGAATACGTACTTAGTTACGTATTCAGATTTTTCGATCGTATTTTTCGATTTGCTTCCTGTATTTGTTTTTATTATGAATTGTTTATATGATCGTTTTGTCTTGGATTAGGATTCGTGGACTCAGAGTCAGCCCTAATCTGAACCGGGAACCCGATCCTAGTGAATTGCTCGATTTGATCTTTTCGCTATACCGAATTGACCGATTTCAGTTTTATATACTATTTTCCAATATTTTAGATTTTCTATGATTTTCTGAAATTTTTCTGATTTAAATTGTAAATCTTCAAAACCGGTGTCGACCAGTACCGCTGACCGACTCTCGGAATATTAATTTACAAACGGAGTTGAATCTTAAGAAACGGCTTTCCTGCAACTTCTTAAAATCATATTTTCTATCCAAATACATTTTCTGGGATTTTTCTAATTTTATTAAAAAATCCGGCCAATCCGGTGTATACCGAGATTGACGGTTGACTTCAGGATTTTTATTTTGAAAATGAGATTGAATCTTTGAATACCGATTTCACCAAAAATCTTTTTATAATATTTGTTATTTTTGAGAATTTTTGGGGAACTTTCCAAGCTATGTTATTTTTGGACCTTTCCGAGTTTTCGGTATTTTCCCAGATACCGAGAATTTATCCAAATATTCCACTTTTCTCTTTTTCCCATTTTCTCCCTCTTTCCTCAAACGCGAGTTTCACCTACCTGGGATTCTGCATTTAATGCGGAGATCCTCTCCACGCCTCCCCATGCTGCCTTTAATGCACTGCTAATCAATTCCGATCAAGTCATTATGACTTTTGTCCTTTTGTTAAAACGCAGCCTTTGCATTTCCTCCTGGACGCGGCTTTCATCCCCGCGTCCAGTTCTTTTGGCCTGGACGCAACCATTGCCTTGTTGAGACGCAACTTAATTGGTGCGTTCTCTTTTGCTTTGATAAGCAATGGCAACATTATTATAATGTTTTCCCACCCTTTATAAATACCCCCACTCCTCTCTCTCTTTCATTAATCATTCTTTCTTCTTCTTTGTTTCCTGAGAACAAAAACAGCAGCCCACTCCCTTGGTCGGCCACTACTCCTCCATTTCCACCACCATCTCCTCCACCACTCCTTCACCAAATCCTCCACCATTCTCCCCTCCATCTCCTCCTCCATTTCCAACAACAACACCACCTCCATATCATCTTCTTCTTTCTCTTTTCCACCATAAAACACCAAGAAATACCAAACAACCCATTCTCACCACCACCTTCTCCACCATTTCCACCACCACCTACACCTCCTTGGACACCACGAACCACACCAATATCAACTCCTCGGCGAGCTCTTTCATTCTAGCCAACTCGTCGCTCCCCGTAACATCGTTTGCAAAATCCCATTTTTTCAAAGTGAACTATACTTGCACCATCAACCTCCTTCCCTTGTGAAGGCCAGCCACTCCTTTCGGATTGGGGCCATGCTTTTCTTCATCGACAATATCGCCGTAGATTATTCCGGTAATCGTTCGCGATTATTCCGGTAATCGTTTTGGTGATAATTGACGACAACGATTATTCCGAATGCACAAGGCTTCAAAGTAACATTTTTAGGCGAGTGGTTTTCCTCGCCAAAGACTTGGTCAACTTATTCTCATACTTGAATTTTTATATCATGCAAGATAATCAACAAACACAAACCCTCAAAAGTCAGGTTCTGCTCTCTGTTTGCACTCTGTTAGTCGACTTGACCCAGTCATTAGTCGACTTGAACCCTTTATTGGTCGACTACCCCCTTATCCTAGTCGACTAACTCATTGAAACGCAACCCTTTTTCTGAAGACGCGACCTTATTAGTCGACTAACCCCTTTTTCCTAGTCGACTAACTTTTCTTGAAGACGCGGCTCTACGAGATGTGACCTTATTAGTCGACTACTCCTTTACTCCTAGTCGACTAACTTTTTCTTGAAGACGCGACCTTATTAGTCGACTACCCATTTATCCCTAGTCGACTAACTTTTCTGAAGACGCGACCCTATGAGACGCGGCCTTATTAGTCGACTTGGTCCTCCTTTATAGTCGACTAACTCCTTCTCTAGTCGACTACTTATTTTCCCTAGTCGACTAGAATTGGCTGACTGCTGTGTTTGATCCCTTTATTAGAAATAGACCCTTCCCATGGATTTTGTATTGATCATGTGCCTTCAATTGCTCAGCTCCACTTGATGTTACTCAACTATCACTCTACCATCGCCAGATACAAGCTGACATATACCTTTCTGATATGTTATCACCTGACACCTGACATACTACTACTTGACACTGACTCATGTTGTACCACCTGTTCCCGTCAAATCCTGAATGGAACTAAGTGCCACACGGAACAAAGTGCCACATCACACTCGTGGTGGGGGCCACCTCTTGAATCTGTGGGGGCCACCTCTAGAATCCATCCCCTCAGAGCAAAGTGCCACATGGAACAAAGTGCCACACCACACACATGGTGGGGGCCACCTCTTGAATCTGTGGGGGCCACCTCTTGAATCTGTAGGATCACCTCCTGTCTGTACCTGACCTCCTGTTGTGATTCTTGTTATGTACTCCTGAATTCCTGATCATGTCCTGCATCGGTTCTTACCATAAAAGTGATATTTACTTGATAAATTATAATAAGACAACTTGCACCCGGTTTGGGGAAAACTGATGGGCCCTGATTAATTATGTTCATGGTGGTCCTATCGAGTCACGCGTGGCCAATACTTGAGGGATCACCTGGCGGCCACCAGGGATTCCGTAGGGTGTACTGGCACCCCTACTCCTGATTATTCCTGCTGAGTATGCACACGCTCTAGACCTATTTCTATGGGATCTGCGATACTCTATTCCTGTTCGGGCGTCCATAAGTCCCGGTACCTAGCGGTACGTTCCGGCTCAGCACCGGATACTCCTGCACCGTTGTCCCGGGCATGTACGGGACCCATCCAGAACATGATTCATCGAACTTTATCAGTTTCCAAATAACTTGCTCTATAAGTTGTAAGTAGAAGTATGTGTAATGGGACACATACTAAAACCTACAACTTAGACAGTCTAATTATAATAATATACTAATATGATGCGGTTGTATTGTTTTGTAACTCGAGCTGTACAAGTTCAGGTTACGGTAACATGAGGTAAAGGTATATAGATGAGGGTTTCCTTGTTTGGATTATTCCTTCGAGGTACTAATCTCATGGAGCCATGTGTTAGCCCAAGAGGTTACACTCTCCAATTGTTTTTTGTGTTTTGATGATGACAAACCAAATTAGTGCTATTTGGTACTAATGATTTTGTTTAAGATGAGTTTCAGGTTTTGTACCATGTTTAGAGTTCATTCGCTTCGCTGTTGCAAAAACTTCTAAGTTCCACATAGCAATGAAGGCAATTTGCTCATCAAGGAAGGATCATAGAAGAGAAGGCACGAGCAAGGCATTGGATGGCTCAAAGACGTGAAGATTGCTCAGAGATCCTTAGGTTTTGTATTTTTAGTTTTATAGCTTGTTAAAGAATAGAGATTAGGTTTGAAGCTCAATCACACACGTTTTTGCGCATATACTATTTCTTAGTTTATTTCCTATAAAATATACAAAAATATTTTAGTACAAAATCTTTCTTCTACAAATTTCTTTTTATGTTACATACTGAATTCCTGTTTAAAATAGTTTTGTTAAAATATTTTTCTTCTCAAAATTCTGTCTTTATTTTCGTTTTCTGACCTGATCCGGTCGACTGGCAGTCTACCGACAGTCGACCGAGTCTGTGTCAGGCTGGTCCGGTCGACCGGACCAGTCGACCGAGGTCCTGGCAGAATGCACGTATCTGTGTGCATGTCTGTCGGTCGATCGGGGCAGTCGACCGATATTTATTTTTGAGTCACAGTTTGTATCAGTCGACCGGGTCGGTCGACCGATAGCCTGTAACGGTCGGATTTTTATACTACCGGTCGACCGGCCCGGTCGACCGATGTAGCCGTTTGAACAGTAACGGGCAGATTTTTTAGAGCTGGTTATTTTTGTCTTTTGTGTTTAAAAATTCGTTTAAGGATATATTTTGATCTAATTACCTCCTAAACATCAGTAATTATGTTTTATCCCTAAACCCTAGCCCTCTCCTATAAATAGGGGTGTTTGGGGAGAGATTTGTTACAACAATTATTGCTAGAAAATTCAAAAGTTTAAGGCTTTCAAAAGAGACTTGTTTCTTGGTTTTTGTGCTGAATTTCTCACTGATTTTCTGAAGGATTTTTCAAATACTCTCTGATTTAATTCTCTTTCTTCACTTACAACAAGAGCTTCATTCCTACTCAATATTCTCTAAGGACCTTTGTAAGGGAAGAGATATTTGAAAGCGAGATATTTTGTGGTCTTTTGACTACCAAGGAAATTACTTGTACTGAGATTGTGGAGTTGGGTACTCCATTGTAATGAGATCTTTGTGATAGTGGAAGTAGCTAGAATCCTTCTGGGGAAGGCGGGGAGTAGAGTTGGGTGCTCGAACCTCGATAACATATCTTTGTGTTTGCGATTGGTTTACTTTCTTGCACTCTTTACTTTACTATACTTGCTCTTATTCTTGCTCATCATAATCATTGTCATATTTACTTGCTTGCATTCATCTTGTGATTCTTGATTGGTGACTGTTGTAGCTTTAATTTTAAATTGCCCCTTGATTAGCTTCATCACCTATTCACCCCCCCTCTAGGTGATTTTCAATTGGTATCAGAGCTTGGACTCTAGGTTTGGCTTAACATCCATAGAGAGATCCTTAAAATATTGCTAATCAACATTTTCATTCATCCATTCATACACTAGTAAACATGGCCGATAACATCAAAACCCCTCCTAAATTTGATGGACTTAATTTCCCTATTTGGAAGGTTAGGATGACTATATTTTTGCAATCTTTCGGTAGTTTAGTGGCCAAGTCCTTGACTAAACCTATGTAGCACCCGATAGTGATGAGAGCACTTGGACTGACTTCAACTTTAGAGAATATGAGGCTAACTCCAAAGCCCAAAACTCCCTATTAACCGCCTTGAATGAGGATGACCTTACACGGGTAATTCATTGCCAATCCGCCTATGAGATTTGGCAACACTTATTGGTCACACATGAAGGGACTTCACAAGTCAAGAGAGCTAAGATAGATCTCTTGAGGTCTCAATATGAATCATTTAAAATGCTAGATGATGATCCATTGATTGTATGATTACTCGTTTCACTAAAATTACAAATGGTCTTTCTTCATTAGGTGACGTCATCTCCAACGATCAAAAGGTGCGCAAAGTGATACGAGCTCTTCCTTCTTCATGGGAGATCAAGGCCACCACCTTAAAGGAGTTGAACGACAAGGATGAGATGGACATCATTAGTCTCATTGGGAACCTAAAGACCCATGAGATGGAGAAGAAGGCAAGAGAAGAAGCCACTACTTCAAAGAAGAAATCCATAGCCTTCAAGACTTCATCCACCAATGATGACGATGATGAAGACGAAGAAGAAGATGAGGAGCTAACTCTACTTGTGCGGAATGTCAAGAGGTTGTACCGGAAGAACAAGTTCAACTTCCGGAGAAGATTCGAAGGCAAAGAGGAGCGGAAGATCATTTGCTATAATTGCCGCAAACCCGGACATATCATGGCGGATTGTCCGGAGTTCAAGAAGAAGATGACTTCCTCCTTCAAGCCAAAGAAACCGGAGGAGAAGAAAGCCTACAAAGCAACATGGGATTCGGAAAGCGAGTTCGAAGAGGAGGTGGATCAAGCTAATATGTGTTTCATGGCAAACACACCTAAGGTAACCCTCAATCCCTTGATGATGAAGATGATGAACTAAGTAAGGAAGTTCTAGTTCATGCCTTTGTAGAACTTTCTGAAACTTATGATAATAAGAAACTTGAATGCTTAAAATTACAAAAAGAAGTTGCTTTTCTTAAGAATCAACTTGCCATTATTTCTAAAGAAAAAGATGATGTTTCTTCTAATTTCATTTCCATGCAAAAAGAATTTTGTGCCTACAAGAGTTCTTGTAAGGCAAAATCTCCTATTATTGATGAAAAAGAAATTTCTTCTTTTAAATCCAAAATGAATGATTTCGAAAAAGTTTTAAATGATTGTGCTTTCAATACTAAGAAACTTGAGAAACATGTTTTCTAAAAAGCACACTTCTCATGCTAACACTTCACAAGCTAAGAATTATCATGCTAACACTTCACAAGCTAAGAATTCTCATGCTAACACCTCTCATGCTCATGCTCACAATGCTCATGCTCACAATGCTCATGCTCACAAATCACACACCCATTATGCTTTTAAATATGGTAGAGTATATAGATGCACATATTGTGGTAAAAATGGACATTTAGCTAAGTTTTGTTATGATCAACTAAATAGAACAAATAATCTTGTTTGGGTTCATGACACTAACCCTAGAGGACCCAAGAAAATGTGGGTACCAAAATCAAGTCTTAAATTGTTTTGATGTAGGTACACACCAAAGCTCCAAGACGTAGGGAGCGGTGGTACCTTGATAGTGGTTGTTCAAGACACATGACATGGGACATCAACAACTTCACAACCCTATCAAGGTACATGGAAGGTGGCACCGTCACCTTCGGGGATGACTCCATAGGAACTATCATCGGTATAGGTAACATTCAAATTGGTGCATCTCCTATTATTGAGAATGTTGTTTTAGTTGATGGTTTGAAACATAATTTGCTTAGCATTAGCCAACTTTGTGACCGTGGACTTAAAGTTGTTTTTGATGATACTTCTTGCAAGATTTTTGATGTTAAATCTAATGATTGTATTCTTACCAGTTTTCGTGATAATAATGTTTATATCATTGACATGCTTAATTTAGATTGTTCTACTAAATGCTTAAATGCTTTTGATGAAAATTCTTGGTTTTGGCATAGAAGATTAGGACATGCATCTTTTGACCATATTTCTAGGATTAATTCAAAGGAATTAGTGAAGGGTATACCTTGCTTGAATTTTGAGAAAGACCGCATTTGTGGTGCGTGCCAACTTGGGAAACAAACCAAGTCTTCCTTTAAACCAATCAAGGATATCATGTCAACTAGGCCTTTAGAATTAATTCATATGGATCTTTTTGGACCAACTAAAACTAAAAGTTTAAATGGAAGTAGATTTGCATTTGTTTTGGTTGATGATTTCTCCCGTTTTACTTGGGTTTTCTTTTTGCAAAATAAAGATCAAACTTTTTCTCATTTTAAGATTTTTCGAAAAAGAGTTGAAAAAGAAAAGGGTCTTCCGATTTTGAGAATAAGGAGTGATAGAGGTGGTGAGTTTATTAACAACTCTTCATGACTTATTGTGATGAAAAGGGAATTAAGCATGAAACGTCTTGTCCTAGAACTCCACAACAAAATGGAGTTGTAGAAAGGAAAAATAGAACACTTCAAGAGATGGCTAGGACAATGATAAGTGAGTATGACCTCCCTCAATATTTATGGGCCGAGGCCGTAAACACCGCATGCTATATATCGAATCGTATTTATTTATGCAAAAATTCTTCAAAAACTTCTTTTGAAATGTATCATTCTAGAAAACCTAATGTTGCATATTTCAAAGTTTTTGGATGCAAGTGTTTTGTTTTAAATACTAAGGATAATTTGGGTAAATTTGATGCTAAGGCTTATGAGGCTATCTTTGTTGGATATTCCTCTACTAGCAAAGCATATAGAGTTTTCATTAGATCTTCTCTTACCATAGAAGAATCCATGCATGTTAAATTTGAAGAATCTAATGTGGTTGTTGAGAATGTTGTAGAGATTGAACCATTAGGTGAAGACATGGAGAGACTATCCTTGAAGGACTCACCCGCTCAAGAAGAAAAGCTAGACCCTATTGGTGAAGTTCAAGAGGATAAGGAGGAAAGCACTCAACCGCTTCCTAAAGCTTGGAGATACGCTACAAATCATCCTAAGGAGCTCATCTTGGGTGATGCATCTAAAGGAGTCACAACGCGCTCCAAACTCCATGACCTATGTGGTAACTTTGCTTTCATTTCTCATTTTGAACCCAAAGGCATTCTCGAAGCCGAGACGGACCCATATTGGTTGCTTGCCATGCAAGAGGAACTCAATCAATTTGAGCGCAACCAAGTTTGGCACCTTGTTCCTAAGCCCCACGATAGACCAATAATTGGTACTAAGTGGATCTTTAGAAACAAGATGGATGAGTCCGGAAATGTCATTAGGAATAAAGCTAGGTTAGTGGCTCAAGGTTACACTCAAGTTGAGGGAATTGACTTTGAGGAGACCTTTGCACCCGTAGCACGGCTTGAAGCCATACGGATGACACTAGCTTTTGCATGTTTTAAAAATTTTAAACTTTTTCAAATGGATGTGAAAAGTGCATTTTTGAATGGTTTTATAAATGAAGAAGTTTATGTTTCTCAACCTCCCGGTTTTATTGATCATGTTCATCCCGATTTTGTTTTTAAACTTGATAAAGCTTTGTATGGATTGAAACAAGCTCCAAGAGCTTGGTATGAAAGGCTTTCTAGTTTTCTCATTTCAAATGATTTTATTAAAGGCAAAGTAGACACAACTCTCTTTACTAAGCATGTTGAGAATGATATTTTAATTGTGCAAATTTATGTTGATGATATAATTTTTGGATCTACTAATGAGCTTTTATGCAAGGATTTTGAGAAGGTAATGCAATTAGAATTTGAAATGTCTTCCATGGGTGAGCTCAATTTCTTCCTTGGACTCCAAATCAAGCAATTGCAAGACGGAACCTTCATTAACCAAGCCAAGTACGCAAAGGAGCTAGTAAAGAAGTTTGGGCTTGAAGGATCAAAGGCTTGCAACACTCCAATGGCAACTACAACCAAGCTTGATAAGGACGAACAAGGTAAAAATGTTGATATTAAATTATATAGAAGCATGATAGGAAGTCTTTTATATTTAACGGCAAGTAGGCCGGATATCATGTTTAGTGTGTGTCTTTGTGCTAGATTTCAATCGTGTCCTAAAGAGTCTCATCTTATTGCGGTAAAACGCATTATTCGTTATATTAAGGGCACCTTTGGAATGGGTCTTTGGTATCCGAAAACTATAGATTTTTCAATGACTAGTTATTCGGATGCCGACTATGCGGGTTGTAGAGTAGATAGAAAGAGTACTAGTGGGACATGTCAATTTCTTGGTAATTGTCTTGTTTCATGGTCCTCTAGGAAACAAAATTCCGTAGCTCTCTCAACCGCCGAGGCGGAGTATGTTGCCGCGGGGGCTTGTTGTGCACAAGTCCTTTGGATGAAACATACTCTCCTTGATTTTGATTTGCACTTTGATCATATAAAAATATTTTGTGATAATACTAGTACTATACACATGACCAAAAATGCAAATCAACATAGTAAGACCAAGCACATTGAGATTAGATATCGCTTTCTTAGAGATCATTTTGAGAAAGGTGATATAGATATTGATTATGTTTCCACGGATTTACAACTAGCCGATATTTTCACTAAACCTCTTGATTTTGCTAGATTTCGTTTATTTGTGGAGAACTTAATGTTTGTATTATTGAATAAACATGTTTTTCATAACCCTTTTTGATGTATGACAAAAAGGGGGAGAATAAGTTTACATGGACAAAAATAAGTTTTATGAATTTATATGTTTTGGTTTTATGAATTCTTGTGTTTTAGTTGTTTTAGTTTAAATTTGGTATTTTTGGTATCAAGAGCAATTTTTGGGTTTTCTAATTTTGTTTTAATTGGTTTCAATAATTGGTGCATCATTTCAATTATTGGTATCTAGAGCATATTATTGTGTTTTTAATTATAGCATAATTTGAGGGGGAGTTTTCTCCTCCCTATATTTTTGTTAATAGCCTATTTGTTTTGTCATCATCAAAAAGGGGGAGATTGTTAGCCCAAGAGGTTACACTCTCCAATTGTTTTTGTGTTTTGATGATGACAAACCAAATTAGTGCTATTTGGTACTAATGATTTTGTTTAAGATGAGTTTCAGGTTTTGTACCATGTTTAGAGTTCATTCGCTTCGCTGTTGCAAAAACTTCTAAGTTCCACATAGCAATGAAGGCAATTTGCTCATCAAGGAAGGATCATAGAAGAGAAGGCACGAGCAAGGCATTGGATGGCTCAAAGACGTGAAGATTGCTCAGAGGTCCTTAGGTTTTGTATTTTTAGTTTTATAGCTTGTTAAAGAATAGAGATTAGGTTTGAAGCTCAATCACACACGTTTTTGCGCATATACTATTTCTTAGTTTATTTCCTATAAAATATACAAAAATATTTTAGTACAAATCTTTCTTCTACAAATTTCTTTTTATGTTACATACTGAATTCCTGTTTAAAATAGTTTTGTTAAAAATATTTTTCTTCTCAAAATTCTGTCTTTATTTTCGTTTTCTGACCTGATCCGGTCGACCGGCAGTCTACCGACAGTCGACCGAGTCTGTGTCAGGCTGGTCCGGTCGACCGGACCAGTCGACCGAGGTCCTGGCAGAATGCACGTATCCGTGTGCATGTCTGTCGGTCGACCGGGGCAGTCGACCGATATTTATTTTTGAGTCACAGTTTGTATCAGTCGACCGGGTCGGTCGACCGATAGCCTGTAACGGTCGGAATTTTTATACTACCGGTCGACCGGCCCGGTCGACCGATGTAGCCGTTTGAACAGTAACGGGCAGATTTTTTAGAGCTGGTTATTTTTGTCTTTTGTGTTTAAAAATTCGTTTAAGGATATATTTTGATCTAATTACCTCCTAAACATCAGTAATTATGTTTTATCCCTAAACCCTAGCCCTCTCCTATAAATAGGGGTGTTTGGGGAGAGATTTGTTACAACAATTATTGTTAGAAAATTCAAAAGTTTAAGGCTTTCAAAAGAGACTTGTTTCTTGGTTTTTGTGCTGAATTTCTCACTGATTTTCTGAAGGTTTTTCAAATACTCTCTGATTTAATTCTCTTTCTTCACTTACAACAAGAGCTTCATTCCTACTCAATATTCTCTAAGGACCTTTGTAAGGGAAGAGATATTTGAAAGAGAGAGTTTGTGGTCTTTTGACTACCAAGGAAATTACTTGTACTGAGATTGTGGAGTTGGGTACTCCATTGTAATTGAGATCTTTGTGATAGTGGAAGTAGCTAGAATCCTTCTGGGGAAGGCGGGGAGTAGAGCTGGGTGCTCGAACCTCGATAACATATCTTTGTGTTTGCGATTGGTTTACTTTCTTGCACTCTTTACTTTACTATACTTGCTCTTATTCTTGCTCATCATAATCATTGTCATATTTACTTGCTTGCATTCATCTTGTGATTCTTGATTGGTGACTGTTGTAGCTTTAATTTTTAAATTGCCCTTGATTAGCTTCATCACCTATTCACCCCCCCCTCTAGGTGATTTTCACCATGACCTAAACCTGTACAATTGGATTTACTCGTAATCGGTTTTTATTCTGTTTTATCGGTTTTGATGTTAGTTTAGGAGATATCTGGTATTGTCCTACCTACCTTATTTCTCGTCTAGTTACTTTCTCTTATCTTATCATACCATGAGTATTCTCTGCTTGACATCTCTCGTTATGCATTTACCTGCTTATTGCATGCTTATGCTCACGTCATGATTTTCAATGCATGATTCGGTTTTATCGGTACACTTGTACTCATATCAGCATGCCATCTGGCTTTTGCCTCACCACTCGCTGGGGGAGTTCTGACTCCTCTGGATCCTCATGTCCAGGTCCTGGAGCTTGGACCGTAGGGTATTTTCTTGCTGAGGACCAAGTTCACTTCTGCGGAGCAGTCAGATCAGCTGTAGCTCCAGTCCCATCCTTGCTCCCCCTGTTGGCTCGCGGCTCCTCCAGCTATCTCGTGAGCGCCCTTTTGTACTGTTCATACATATACATATCTTTGTATTCTCGCATTTACGCCTATCAGGTGATGTAATATTATTGTAATATTTGTCACCTCTGGTGATAACTTTGTAATTGTACTCATATGTTGGAATGTATAATGCACCATTTGCTTCCGTACTCTGATTCTTGCCTGTACTGATGCTTAGCGTATATATGTGAGGGTATTTCTGACCTGCGTATATACGTTGCAGTAACGTCTCCGTACCCGCAGGATCGGGGCGTTATAATTTCCCTTGATCTTCTTACTCGTTTTAAGAGAGTCAAGAGATTGTGGCAATCAACTACCAAATTTGATCTCCGATTAGATCTTAATTGGATTTGATCTGATTGGATCCGATCTCATCCGGAGATTTGATTGGTCAAAGGTTGACCATAGCAGATCCGTAGTGGCGCTGCCCGCTTTGAGCTCGTAGTGGAGCTGGAGACGGTTTCTGGCGAAGTCCGAAAGAAACCCTTCGGCGGAGCTAGAAGTCCTCTGTAGCGAAGTTATAAGTTAGCTTCCTGGCGAGGCTTTGAATGGCTTCAAGGCGAAGTCGGATGATCCTAGCCTCTCAAGCGAGGCTATCCCTTTGGGCTCATGTGATGCTAAGTGCTAGCACCTTAGACCTGCTGAGGTCTGTTCAGAAACAATCCGGGTTCACTGTCTGTTTGCTAGATCAGTGGAGTCCAAGTTGCTTCCTTGTCCTTCGGAGATGGGTGAAAACTGGTCTTCAGCTCGTCTGTCACTTGTCTTTTGTAAATATCAACAAGTTTAGACATTGTTCGGACCAATAAGAATCTTGTCTTTTTTAAGTGTCAACATGACTCCCTTCAAAGTTTTCGAAAGTCTGCAATAGCTCAGACTTCGAAACACTTTGAACTGCTTTGATCGGTGGTGTATGGAGTATGAACTCGCCATGATGGTTGAGTTCAGCTTTGCTTTCAATCCTACTTTGGGATAAGTTTGCCGAAGAATTGTGCAGGTTTGCGACTCTGAGTAGTTTCGCATGTAGGTAGGTCCGCATCTGGGCTTCTGGGAACAAGTTCGCTCTGGAACATCTGTTGCTTTCCCAAGGCCAACTGCCGTGGGCCGATTACGAGGAGGATTACTCCTTCTCTTACACTGATCGAGGGAGATATCCTCTGATCGTGTATTTCCAAGGGAGGATATCCCCTTTCTTCAAGGCGCCATAAGTGCCTTTATGAGGGAGACGTTTCTTCCTTTGCACGGTTTCAAGGGAAACCGTCCCTTTTCTCAAGGCACAATAAGTGCCTTAAATGCGCTCGTGCTTCCACGCTTGAGGCGGCAGCGCTCAGGCCATGGGGCCTATAAATAGGACACTTGAGGTCCTCTGAAGAGAAGTGATCTGCTCTTCTCCTCTTCTCTTGGTTAAGAGAGATACTCAGATCTCTGAAGTAGTGGGAATGCCCACTCTGGTCATTATCTGGCCAAGGACCGGTAAGTCTTAATCATTCAACGACTTCACCAATTTTAGAGAATTCATCTCCTTTAATTTAGCTTTGACAACTACTTCAGGGATTAATTTCCCTTACTCTTCATCTGGCAATTGGCTGATCTGTAGAGAAGGATTTCAACGTAGCTTCCCAGGGAAGCTATCATCTTGACTTGATCAGAGAAAGATCACTGCATGTTAAGTTCGCTACACAGGCAGAACTTGGGACTTGGTCTCTTCAAAGTTAAGCCAGTCTTGCCATATTGGTGAGGTTAAGACTGTGTCCCACAGGATCAGTCTGGCTTAGCCGTATAGGCAAGGCTAGGACTTGGCTTTTGCTAAGCTAGCCCATCATCGCTTGTGCAAGCGAGGCTTATCCTCTGCTTTAACTGAAGTCGGATTGCTTCGTCCCAAAGAATCTGACTTAGTATTTTTTGCAGCTCTTCCTGTGTTAACTGCTAATCTGTTCCGATTTGCATTGTAGTGAGCTATGTTCGCCAATCTTGTAACTTGATGAAAGAGACCGAAAAGTTGCCTATGCTTCCCCAGTTGAAGCTTTACTTTTAAGCAGGAGGAACAAACTGGGGCAGCTGATGCGTGTCCCAGAGGCTGTTGGTAGTCGCTTATCCGGGATGATCCACTTTGAGGCGAGGCTGGTAGTCGCCTACAGGAGATGATCCACTTCGGGATAGTGGACGTCACCTGTGAGATCACTGACCTCATTGCCAACTTTCATCATGGGTGATCTGGCCGGCTGGTGGCGAACAGTCCTTTGCCAATTTTAATCAAAGACGATCCGGCTTTCTGGTAGCAACATCTGCCATTAAGCGAAGGATTATGGCCCTGTCCTCGTGGCACAATCTGTTCAGATGACACCATCTGTCCTGGTGGCACCATCTGTTCTGGTCACGGCCTTGTGCAGGAGGAAGGCCTTTCGTGTCCAGTTGGTCTGGCTTGGAAGTAGATAAAACTACTTGTATGCTTTTTGCGCAAATGATCCTGTTGAGTAACTGAATCTGTTGTACGAAACACAACCTTGATGTAGTATCAATGTACCTTTCCTTTTAAATCAATGAAAGTCCATTTTCCGCTCATCTGGTTTTTTTTGTTTGCCTTCATTGAAAGTTTGGCCATAGCGGGGCTGAACTTTGTGCGGAATTAAGGACAGAGTCCTTTTTGCGCCTTTAAGGGGGCTAAGGCAACCCTTTTGGCGAGGTCCTCTATGGATTGTGCGAAGTCCGCACTTTGATCCATGGCGAAGTTAACCCTTAGTGAGGCTGAATCAGCGCTTCTCGGGAAGGCGCTTTAGGCAGCGTTTCAAATTAATTCAGAACGGCGGCTTGTGCCTTTTTGAGGCATCGTTTCGGGCGCTGATTGGCCTATAAAAGCCCGATCGGGCTGAGAAAGAGCAGATCTCTTTTTCAGAGAACTTTTGACTCTTCTTCTTCCTCTTTCCTCTTCATTAAGAAAGCTTGAGAACTTTCGCAGCTCTTCAATGGCGCCCAAAAGACGAGCGGGGAAAGAAGTGGCAACTTCTGCAGCGGGGGGTCCTTCTCCTCCTCTGGTTGTTGAACGATCAATCGCCGGTAAGGGACTTTCCCTTTTGATTAGAGACTGTTGTCTCTTTCTTTTTTTTTTTAACAGCCGATGCCTGGCTATCTTTGGATGAATCCAGAACGATCAAACATGATCTGTTACTGTTAGGGAATTCAATTCCCTAGATTTCCCTTGCTTTCTTGGGCGGGGGTATAAGAACTGAACCGTTCTTCTTTAAGCTTCCGTACGAAGCTATTACTTGGGCTGTCTTCGTCCTGTTGAAGAATAGGATACGGATCTGTCCCTTCAATCATGGCCGTAAAGGATAACTTTTGACCATAATGCCCCTTTGATGAAGTTAGCCCTGAGGGCTGTACCACCTTCTGCATCACCTTCTGCTTAGGCGAAGCAAACACTTGGACATTTTCTGCGAACTGCGGACTTGTTCGTGAGGCTAAGCTTTGTCGAAGCTATCACCTTGCTGGCTTTGCCCACTAGGCGAGGCTATGCCTTGGTGAAAGTTGTATCTTTGTGTTTGCTTGGCTGGTGAACTAATCATAGTTCTTCTTGCTCCTGCAGTGCACTATATTCCCGGTCCTTTGAACAATCTGTTTGGGATGACCAGAGGAGTGGATGGCAATATCAGCTTGCAATTTGAAGGGCAAGCTTCTTTGTTTAGTGAGCGGAGCTCCATCGTTCGAGACACGCTTATTCATGGTGGTGATCAACTCACCACGAGGAGCATTCTGACTACGGCTCCTCTTGAAGATATTGACCGTTGAACTTATAGGAAGCCCGACTTCATGTTCGGGGATGCCACACCAGATTCTGATCACCAACTACAGGAAGGAGAAGGGCAATGGATTTTCCGGTTGGATGATGAGAAGTCTTACCTTCCGTCCAACAGGCGACATTTTTTTTTTGTCTTCCTTCCAGTGTGTGACGCAGGCTCGGAAGATGGCATGGGACGTGATTCGAAATACCGACTCCGTCCACAGAGGAGATTGATGTTTCAGTCTCCTGGTTATGCAAAAGTGGGGCCTCCTCATAGCATAATGGGTCTACACCCTGAGAATGTATCGCGAGAGATCCCAGTAGGAGAAAATCCGGCTGTGGCGCTGACCTTTGGCAACCAGTTCTGCAAGGTCAATGGGAATTATCCTGCTACTGACTTCAGGGCTCCAGGTTGGATTCACCCTCCGAAGACGTGGTGGATGGATCTGACTACATATATCCTTACTCATTTTGAGGAGGATTTGGAGAGGCTGAACCTCTATGAGGCCGTCAGGGCGACCTGCTACGGCGTTGAGATGAATGTGGTGTGCTTTTACGTCATCTTTGAATTGTATTGCCCAGCTTCAGGGACTTTCTTCACCCTTGTTGGCGAGTTGGGCATGGCCTTGCATGAGATGTGGTAAGTCTCTGCTCTGCCTTTTGGGTCTCTCCCATATGAAGAATACTTCCCGTGCGAGTCGGAATTGGCTCTTCTGGAGAAGCAGAAGCCTGCCTTGTTCGAGACCTATCGGGAGTTAATGTGCCACTTGCACATTTGTTCCAGTATACATGGGGGCAGTAAGGGAACTTCCTGTAGCTTGAAGAGCTGGGAGAATTACTTGTTCCCGGATATGGGGAATACTCCTGAAGTGGTTCACTGCGGAGTTGCTGATAAGGATATCTTTGAACGGATGCAAAAGCACCTCCAAAGGGATCTTGTTGTGACGGAAGACGATGGTCCCTATGAGAAGGGTGATGTCCTTCGGAGCTTCCATCATCAGGCTCGTCAGCCGATGTCTCGGAAGGCACTGCTGGCTGGCTTCTTAACCGTCTGGCTGAAGAAATGTGTAGTGCTATCTTCTTCGGGTGACGTCGTTCATCCGAATGTCTTGCTGCCCGCTGTTCGGTTGGTTCATGGGCACCATCTGGGTCTTCTTCCGGCCATGATGTGCTGTATCTAGAGAGGCCTTTGTGCATTAACGGAGGCTTTTTGCAGGCCGCCAGCGACGAAGCGTGAAAAGGGAGCCACTTCGCCTTGCGACGGACCCAATTCTAGGATAGGTCTGCCGTACACTTATTTGATGGCGTGGTTCGCCTTGCATTGTCCTTCTTTGATTGAAGCTGGAGAGGACCCCCCGCAAGGTGTTCGAATGGCGCTTCTCCGCCGATTCGAAGGACGCTCGTGGCTGAAGACTTACGTGGCTGAGGCCCGTAAATTGGTACGTCGTTATGACGTTTATAGTCTCTTCCACTGTTTCCCCGTATTCGGGGTGCAGGTTATGACGAAGAGTTCAGAGATGCGGGGGAAGGGTAGTCTTCCCTGAGCCGGGGAGTTTTTGAGTGGCTGGTCAGCATCCGGCCCTCACACTTATTGTACAGAAGTGGGGATACCTGCTACTTGGAACCCTATGTCCCAAGCCGGTTTGCTCGATAGTTTGGATATGACCAGCTGTATGTGGGCAACCCCAATCTCGATTTGGCTTTCATGGGGAGTCTCATTGATGGGGCCCGTGCCTGGCGATTCTTTACTGCAGGCGGTACTGGGGCGCAGCTGCGCACACCGTTGAGGAATCCCAATCTCCAAATGACCCTGTGCTTCTGCCAGTGGTACACAACTTCCAACTCCACACCCCTCGGATTCAAGGCCAACAGCTCTGGTGTGAGGTTAATTTCTCAGCGGCTGAAATGGAAGGCTTCTGAGAAAAGGGAAGGTAAGAGGGTTCGCGTCCCAGGCATAGAGGAATTCGTCGCTGTGGATGACATCGAGGCCTCAGATGCAGAAAGTCCTCGCTTCGAAGCGGGGACGGGGGCTGAGACTCCCGCAACTGGCTCTGGTGTGATGGGGACAGTTCCCCTAAGGCATATAGAAGAAGTGGAGGAGGAAGGTTCTGACGTTCCCCTCAAAAGAAAGCGGGAGGGTGGATCTCGTAGGAAGTCGCTGGTGAAGAAGCCCCATCGCCAACTCCTACGATTGTCATAGAGGGTGAACCCTCTGCAGCGTTTCCTCCTGTTGCCCCATTAGTGGCTGAACCGTTGGTTGCTGAACCGACTACTGGGGAATTTGCTCCAGATCTGGGTAAAATCAACCCCGTCCGTATAATATGCCTTTTGTGTGTTCCAAATAACTTATTATTTGCTTCTTGATATAGGAGCTGAGGCGGCTGGAGAGCAAGGGGAACATTATGATCCCCTGTTTACTTATGGAACTGAAGCTGGTTCTTTTGCCCTCCTGGAGGAGTCCGGAGGTGATGCGGCCGATATTGGTCCTTCGGGCGCTGGGACTTCCAAAGGAAGTCCTGTAGCGTCGAGCTCTATTGGATGGTCCATGGAGACTCGGCAATCGGGCTGACCATTCGTGTTGACTTCGCAAAGAATTTTCCGATGGAGCCCATGAAGACTGACGCGGCTGCCGAGATGTTTGAGGCGACATCATCCTTTGGTATTGTCCCGACTTGTTGGCTTCCTTTGCATGTTGTGTCCTGACTAACCACAGTCTTGCTACAGGTGTTCGGCCTCAATGTGCATCAGCTTCAAGGGAGCCAGACGATTTTCCCGAAGGGTCAAGGGGTGACATGAACACTTCGACCACGGCGGATGCTGCTGTGTTGGATGTGCTGTATGGCGACCTGCCCTCTTATCGGCCCAAGCCAGTCGAAGGACCAGAGATTGAAGGGACAACAGTTCTGGAGGTGTCCTCACTCCCAACTACATCAACGAGTGAGGTGCCGACAGTTTTGCCAAGCGCGGAGCTGAGGGTGATTACAAGCCCTACTTCCCCAACCCTGGTGGTTGAGCCTGCTGTTCAGGAGATGGTCACCAGCCCTACCTCAGCGGTGGCTAGTGTACTGATTTCCATGAAGACTCCGCCGAGATCACCGACGACCTGTCCTGCTGCTGTTAATGTTCCCCTTGCTCCTTCCACGTAGCATCGACCAGGCTGGTGGACTTTTCTGAGGTTGCCCGTCTACCAGAGGTGGCCGAGGTTGAAAATGATTTCATAGGTGACATGGTTGATAGCTTTTATAAAGGCTTAGGGCGATCCATTGACCTGGTCTTGAAAGGCTCGACTATGTCATTCTCAACTTTGAAGGTGGTCCTCTCCCGCAGTATTAAAAGTATTCGGGACTTTGAAGGGTATCACCAAGCCGCTGCCTTGGAACTCCTGGTGGATCAATTCGAGTGGGATGTAGAGGAATGGCGCCGTCTTAGCCGCTCGGACCTGGAGTCTTTGATTGATGAGCGGTTTGCACGTCTTGTCGCTCAAAAGCATGAGGCCCGTCTTGCCGCTCAAGAAGCTGCCGAGGCTATTTCTTCTGACTTGAAATCCTTGGAAATAAGGCAAGCGAAAGTTGGAAATGCCATCGATGCCTCCACCAGTGCTCTTCTTGATGCTGAAGATAAGGTCGGGAAGGCCAGAGAGATGATCAGGAAGGGAACTCTTCTCTTGTCTAAGGCTGAACCGGTGCGTCTTGAAGAAGCTGCGTGGCTTGAGCAGCTCAAGGCTCAAAATGACGAACTCTCGCAGCAGGGATTATCGCAGAGGGCAACTTTGGCGGAGGTCGAAGCTCGTTTGGCCCAGGCAACTGATTTCAATGAGGCTGAGCTGAGGTCGCAGGCGCTTGCCCAGGCTACTGATGACAGGAGGACGAGGCTGGCTTCCCTTGGAGAGCGGATCAGATCTTACAATGTACGCCTGTAGATCGTTGTATATGTGTGCCTCTATGTATCCCATCCTTATGGAATCAATGAAAATTTCTTTTTCTTTTGTTTTGACTCCTTGTTTTGTTTTGACTTTTCCAAGTTGCATTACAGCCACTTGAGAACATAGTCTTTGCTGGATTGGATGATGAGACTTAGCTATCTGCCGGTTCAGAGGTCGCCATGACATAACCGATTGAGAAGTCACCAGTTTCAAGATTAGCGCTTACGGGGCTAAAGGGGTAATACTTGCCTTTTATAAATGTCAGCGAGTATCGGTGAGACCTGTCTTTTGTAAATGTCAACAGGGCTCGAAATTGAGACTTAGCTGTCTGCTGGTTCAGAGGTCGCAATGACATAACCGATTGAGACGCCACCAAGCTCGAAATAGGTGATACTTGTCTTTTGTAAATGTCAACAAGTATCGAGATCTGTCTTTTGTAGATGTCAACAGGGCTCGGGGTTGAGACTTAGCTGTCTGCTGGTTCAGAGGTCGCAATGACATAACCGATTGAGACGCCACCAAGCTCAAGGTAGGTGATACTTGTCTTTTGTAAATGTCAACAAGTATCGAGACCTGTCTTTTGTAAATGTCAACAGGGCTTAAGGTTGAGACTTGGCTGTCTGCTGGTTCAGAGGTCGCAATGACATAACCGATTGAGACGCCACCAAGCTCAAGGTAGGTGATACTTGGCTTTTGTAAATGTCAACAAGTATCAAGACCTGTCTTTTGTAAATGTCAACAGGGCTCGAAATTGAGACTTAGCTGTCTGCTGGTTCAGAGGTCACAATGACATAACCGATTGAGACGCCACCAAGCTCAAGGTAGGTGATACTTGTCTTTTGTAAATGTCAACAGGGCTCAAGGTTGAGACTTGTCTTTTGTAAATGTCGACAAGCTCAAAATTGAGACTTGGCTATCTGCTGGTTCAGAGGTCGCAATGACATGACCGATTGAGATGCCACCAAGCTCAAGGTAGGTGATACTTGTCTTTTGTAAATGTTAACAAGTATCGAGACCTGTCTTTTGTAAATGTCAACAGGGCTTAAGGTTGAGACTTGGCTGTCTGCTGGTTCAGAGGTCGCAATAACATAACCGATTGAGACGCCACCAAGCTCAAGGGAGGTGATACTTGGCTTTTGTAAATGTCAACAAGTATCAAGACCTGTCTTTTGTAAATGTCAACAGGGCTCGAAATTGAGACTTAGCTGTCTGCTGGTTCAGAGGTCACAATGACATAACCGATTGAGACGCCACCAAGCTCAAGGTAGGTGATACTTGGCTTTTGTAAATGTCAACAAGTATCAAGACCTGTCTTTTGTAAATGTCAACAGGGCTCGAAATTGAGACTTAGCTGTCTGCTGGTTCAGAGGTCACAATGACATAACCGATTGAGACGCCACCAAGCTCAAGGTAGGTGATATTTGTCTTTTGTAAATGTCAACAGGGCTCAAGGTTGAGACTTGTCTTTCGTAAATGTCGACAGCTCAAAATTGAGACTTGGCTATCTGCTGGTTCAGAGGTCGCAATGACATGACCGATTTAGACGCCTGAAAATCACCTAGAGGGGGGGGGGTGAATAGGTGATAATGCTAATCAATGCACAATTTAAAAATATGATGCAACAATCGCTCAAAACAAGACTAGAAGCCGGATGCCCTATGAAGGGTTCTGAACTCCTTCCTCGTGATTCCTCTTGAAATGAGTTGGAGGTGCACAATGCAATCTTGTTGTATGAGACTACGATTGACAAGATGAATGAAAACAAGTAAATAATGACAATAGAGAGCAAGTTATAAGTGCAATGAAAGTAAAGCAAGAAGCACAAGAAGGTAAACCAAATGCAAACACCGAGAATTGTTATCGAGGTTCGAGCACCCAGCTCTACTTTCCCGCCTTCCCCAGAAGGATTACTAGCTACTTTCACTATCACAAATATGTCACAAATACACCGGAGTACCCAACTCCACAATTTCAAGTACAAGCAATCTCTTAGTAGTCAAAAGACCACAAACTTTCTCTTGCAAAATTCTCTTCCCTTACAAGGTCCTTAGAGAACAATGAGTATGATTTGAAGCTCTTGTGAGTAAGGAGAAAAGAAAAAGTATTCAGAGAATTCTTGAAAACACTTCAGAAAATGAGAGAGAATTTCAGCACAACAACCAAGAAATCAAACTCTTTTGAATGTCTTAAACTCTTGAAAATTTTTCTTGTAATGATTGGTTTAATGAACCTCTCCCCAAACACCCCTATTTATAGTAGAGGGCTAGGGTTTAGAGATAAAACATATTTAAGACTAATCAGGTCGTATTAAATTCAAAACATATCATTTAAACATATTTAAGTGGGAAAAGACAAAATTAAAACAGCTTAAGAAATAGCCGTTACTGTTCAAACGGCTATTTCGGTCGACCGATCGGTCGACCGCTGTTCAAAAATAAGAGACGTTGCAGGCTAACGGTCGACCGCCCGGTCGACCCAAAAATACAGAGAGCAAAAGTCTGTCAGTCAGGCATGTATCGGTCGACCGCTCGGTCGACCGTGAAACGTGCACACGGATACGCACAGCTGCCAGAACCTCGGTCGACCGGCTAGACCTGACACAGGTCGGCCGACCGGGCGGTCGATCGGCTCAGGTCAAAAGCCAAAACATAAACAGAATTTTGAAGAGATTTTGATTTTAAATAAAATATTTTTGTATAGGGATAAGTATAAAACATAATGATGAATTGAGGGCAGAAGATTGTATATCAAAATATTTTGTACATATTATTAAGAAATAAACTTAGAGATAAGATGTGCGCAAAAACGTGTGTGATGGAGCTTCAAACCTATTCACTATTCTTTAACAAAACTATAAAACTATAAACAAATCTATTGAAGTCTTCTTAAGCAATCTTGAAGTCTTGAGCCATGCTATGCCTTGCTAGAGCCTTCTCTTCTATGTTCCTTCTATGATGTGCAAATCGCCTTCTTTGCTTCATGAACCTAGAAGTACTTGCAATAGCTAAGCAATGGCCTCCAAATATGGTACTATCCTGAAACTTATCTTGAACAAACTTATTAGTACTAAATAGCTCTTATTTGGTTTGTCATCATCAAAACTCAACAATTGGAGAGTGTAACCTTTTGGGCCAACAATCTCCCCCTTTTTGATTATGAATAAACAAATAGGCTATAAGTAAAAATATAGGGGAGGAGAAAGCTCCCCCTCAAATTATGCTATCACAAAAACAATGTAAGGTTCAAGCAAAAACCATAGGATTAAACAACATGAAATAAAATACTTATCATAAAAACAATGTAAGGTTCAAGCAAAAACCATAGGATTAAACAACATGAAATAAAATACTTGCAAGAACACTTAAACACTTAAACTTAAACACTTAAACTTAAAATCATGAATTCATAAAAACTCATTAAAAACCAAAAACATGTATAACTCATATGGAACCAAAACCATATGAACTCATAATTCTATCATAAAAACTCATTCTCCCCCTTTTTGTCATACATCAAAAAGGGTTAAGAAAACATTTTTATTCAATAATACAAACATTAAGTTCACCATAAATGAAGAAAAATCTAGCAAAATTAAGTGGTTTAGTGAAAATATCAGCAAGTTGCAAATCCGTAGAAACATAATCAATATATATATCTCCTTTCTCAAAATGATCTCTAAGAAAGTGATATCTAATCTTAATGTGTTTGGTCTTACTATGTTGATTTGCATTCTTAGTCATATGTATAGTACTAGTACTATCACAAAATATTTTTATATGATCAAAATGCAAATCATAATCAAGGAGAGTATGTTTCATCCAGAGGACTTGTGCACAATAAGCCCCCGCGGCAACATACTCCGCCTCGGCGGTTGAGAGAGCTACGGAATTTTGTTTCCTAGAGGACCATGAAACAAGAAAATTACCAAGAAATTGACATGTCCCACTAGTACTCTTTATATCTACTCTACAACCCGCATAGTCGGCATCCGAAAAACTCGTCATTGAGAAATCTCTGATTTTCGGATACCATAGACCCATTCCAATTGTGCCCTTAATATAACGAATAATGCGTTTTACCGCAATAAGATGGGACTCTTTAGAACACGATTGAAATCTAGCACAAAGACACACACTAAACATGATATCCGGCCTACTTGCCGTTAAATACAAAAGACTTCCTATTATGCTTCTATATAATTTGATATCAACATTTTTATCTTTGTCATCTTTATCAAGCTTGGTTGTAGTTGCCATGGGAGTGTTGCAAGCCTTTGAGCTTTCAAGTCCAAACTTCTTTACGAGTTCCTTTGCGTACTTGGCTTGACTTATGAACGTCCCATTTTGCAATTGCTTGATTTGGAGTCCAAGAAAGAAATTAAGCTCACCCATTGAAGACATTTCAAATTCAAGTTGCATGACCTTTTCAAATTCCTTGCATAAAAGCTCATTAGTAGAACCAAAAATTATATTATCAACATAAATTTGCACAATTAAAATGTCATTTTCAACATGCTTAGTAAAGAGAGTTGTGTCTACTTTGCCTTTAACAAAATCATTTGAAATGAGAAAACTAAAAAGCCTTTCATACCAAGCTCTTGGAGCTTGTTTCAATCCATACAAAGCTTTATCAAGTTTAAAAACAAAATCAGGATGAACATGATCAACAAAACCGAGAGGTTGGGCAACATAAACTTCTTCATTAATAAAACCATTCAAAAATGCACTTTTCACATCTATTTGAAAAAGTTTAAAATTGTTGAAAGATGCAAAAGCTAGTGTCATCCGTATGGCTTCAAGCCGTGCTACGGGTGCAAAGGTCTCCTCAAAGTCAATTCCTTCAACTTGAGTGTAACCTTGGGCCACTAACCTAGCTTTATTCCTAATGACATTTCCGGACTCATCCATCTTATTTCTAAAGATCCACTTAGTACCAATTATTAGTCTATCGTGGGGCCTAGGAACAAGGTGCCAAACTTGGTTGCGCTCAAATTGATTGAGTTCCTCTTGCATAGCAAGCAACCAATATGAGTCCGTCTCGGCTTCGAGAATGCTTTTGGGTTCAAAATGAGAAATGAAAGCAAAGTTACCACATAGGTCATGGAGTTTGGAGCGAGTTGTTACTCCTTTAGATGCATCACCCAAGATGAGCTCCTTAGGATGATTTGTAGCGTATCTCCAAGCTTTAGAAAGCGGTTGTGAGCTTTCCTCTTTATCCTCTTGAACATCACCAATAGTTTCTTGCTTTTCTTCTTGAGCGGGTGAGTCCTTCAAGGATAGTCTCTCCATGTCTTCACCTAATGGATCAATCTCTACAACATTCTCAACAACCACATTAGATTCTTCAAATTTAACATGCATGGATTCTTCAATGGTAAGTGAAGATCTATTAAATACTCTATAAGCTTTGCTAGTAGAAGAGTATCCAACAAAGATAGCTTCATAAGCCTTAGCATCAAATTTACCCAAGTTATCTTTAGTATTTAAAACAAAACACTTGCATCCAAAAACTTTGAAATATGCAACATTTGGTTTCTAGAATGATACATTTCAAAAGAAGTTTTGGAAGAATTTTACACAAATAAATACGATTTGAAATATAGCATGCGGTGTTTACGGCCTCGGCCCATAAGTATTGAGTGAGGTCATATTCACTTATCATTGTCCTAGCCATCTCTTGAAGTGTTCTATTTTTCCTTTCTACAACTCCATTTTGTTGTGGAGTCCTAAGACAAGACATTTCGTGCTTGATTCCCTTTTCATCACAATAAGTCATGAAGAGTTGGTTAACAAACTCACCACCTCTATCACTCCTTATTTTCAAAATCGAAAAACCTTTTTTTTTCAACCCTTTTTCGAAAAATTTTGAAATGAGAAAAAGTTTGATCTTTGTGTTCTAAAAAGAAAACCCAAGTGAAGCGAGAAAAATCATCAACTAAAATAAAAGCAAATCTACTACCATTTAAACTCTTAGTTTTAGTTGGTCCAAAAAGATCCATATGAATTTATTCTAAAGGCCTAGTTGACATGATATCCTTGATTGGTTTGAAGAAAGACTTGGTTTGTTTCCCAAGTTGGCACGCACCACAAATGCGGTCTTTCTCAAACTTCAAGTAAGGAATACCCTTCACCAATTCCTTTGAATTAATCGTAGAAAGATGGTCAAAAGATGCATGTCCTAATCTTCTATGCCAAAGCCAAGAATTTTCATCAAAAGCATTCAAGCATTTAGTAGAACAATCTAAATTAAGCATGTCAATGATATAAACATTGTTATCACGAAAACCGGTAAGAATATAATCATTAGATTTAACATCAAAAATCTTGCAAGAAGAATCATCAAAAACAACTTTAAGTCCACGGTCACAAAGTTGACTAATGCTAAGCAAATTATGTTTTAAACCATCAACCAAAACAACATTTTCTATAATAGGAGATGCACCAATTTGAATGTTACCTATACCGATGATAGTTGCTTTGGAGTCATCCCCGAAGGTGACGGTGCCACCTTCCATGTACCTTGATAGGGTTATAAAGTTATTGATGTCCCACGTCATGTGTCTTGAACAACCACTATCAAGGTACCACCGCTCCTTACGTCTTGGAGCCTTGGTGTGTACCTACATCAAATAATTTAGGACTTGATTTTGGTACCCACATTTTCTTGCGTCCTAAAGGGTTAGTGCCATGAACCCAAACAAGATTGTTTGATCTATTTACATGGTCATAACAAAACTTAGCTAAATGTCCATTTTTACCACAATAAGTGCATCTATACACTCTTCCATATTTAAAAGCATAGTGAGTGTGAGACTTGTGAGCATGTGTGGATTTAGCATGAGTGTGATGTGTAGTGTGAGCATGGAAAATCTTAACATGAGGATCTTTAACATGAGAGGTGTGCTTTTTAGAAAACTTTTCTTCAAGTTTCTTAGCGTTGAAAGCACAATCTTTCAAAACCTTTTCAAAATCAACCATTTTAGATTTTAAAGAAGAAATTTCTTTTTCATCAACCATAGGAGATTTTGCCTTACAAGAAACCTTGTAGACACTAAATTCTTTTTGAATGGAAATGAGATTGGAAGAAATATCATCTTTTTCATTAGAAACTATAGCAAGTTGATTTTTAAGAAAAGCAACTTCCTTTTGCAATTTTGAACATTCAATCTTTTTATTGTCATAAGTTTCGGAAAGTTCAACAAAGGCATGTACAAGAACTTCTTTACTTAATTCATCTTCTTCATCATCAAGAGGTTGTGGGGTTACCTTAGGTGTGTTTGCCATGAAATACATGTTTGCCGTATCCACCTCTTCTTCGGACTCGCTTTCCGAATCCCAAGTTGCTTTGTATGCTTTCTTTTCCTCCGGCTTCTTTGGCTAGAAGGAGGAAGTCATCTTCTTTTTGAACTCCGGGCAATCCGCCATGATATGTCCGGGTTTTCGGCAATTGTAGCAAATAATTCTTCTCTCCTCTTTACCTTCAAATTTCCTTCGAAAGTTGAGCTTGTTCTTCCGGTACATTCTTTTGACATTTCGCACAAGGAGGGAGAGCTCCTCATCTTCTTCTTCATCTTCTTCATTGTCATCAAGAGTGGATGAAGACTTGAAGGCTATGGATTTCTTCTTTGAAGGAGCGGCTTCTTCTCTTGCCTTCTTTTCCATCTCATGGGTCTTTAAGTTCCCAATGAGACTAATGAGGTCCATCTCATCCTTATCGTTCAATTCCTTCAAGGTGGTGGCCTTTATCTCCTATGAAGAAGGAAGAGCCCGAATCACTTTTCGCACCTTTTGATCATTTGAAATATCATCACCTAAAGAAGAAAGAGCATTGGTGATTTTAGTAAACCTTGTAATCATACAATCAATTGATTCATCATCAATCATTTTAAAAGATTCATATTGGGACCTCAAGAGATCTATCTTAGCTCTCTTGACTTGTGAAGTCCCTTCGTGTGTGACCAATAAATGTTGCCAAATCTCATAGGCGGATTGGCAATGTATTACCCGTGTAAGGTCATCCTCATTCAAGGCGGTTAAGAGGAAATTTTGGGCCTTGGAGTTAGCCTCTTATTCTCTAAAGGTAAAGTCGGTCCAAGTGCTCTCATCACTATCGAGTACTACATAGGGTTTGGTCAAAGATTTAGCTACTAATCTACCTAAAGATTGCAAGAAAATAGTCATCCTAACCTTCAAATAGGGAAATTAAGTCCATCAAATTTAGGAGAGGTTTTGATGTTATCGGCCATGTTTACTAGTGTATGAATGATGGAATGAAAAAATGTTGATTAGCAAATTTTAAGGATCTCTCTATGGATGTTAAGCCAAACTTAGAGTCCAAGCTCTGATACCAATTGAAAATCACCTAGAGGGGGGGGGTGAATAGGTGATAATGCTAATCAATGCACAATTTAAAAATATGATGCAACAATCGCTCAAAACAAGACTAGAAGCCGGATGCCCTATGAAGGGTTCTGAACTCCTTCCTCGGATTCCTCTTAAAATGAGTTGGAGGTACACAATGCAATCTTGTTGTATGAGACTATGATTGACAAGATGAATGAAAACAAGTGAATAATGACAATAGAGAGAAAGTTATAAGTGCAATGAAAGTAAAGCAAAAAGCACAAGAAGGTAAACCAAACGCAAACACCGAGAATTGTTATCGAGGTTCGAGCACCTAGCTCTACTTCCCCGCCTTCCCCAGAAGGATTACTAGTACTTTCACTATCACAAATATGTCACAAATACACCGGAGTATCCAACTCCACAATCTCAAGTACAAGCAATCTCTTAGTAGTCAAAAGACCACAAACTTTCTCTTGCAAAATTCTCTTCCCTTACAAGGTCTTTAGAGAACAATGAGTATGATTTGAAGCTCTTGTAAGTAAGGAGAAAAGAAAAAGAAATCAGAGAATTCTTGAAAACACTTCAGAAAATGAGAGAGAATTTCAGCACAACAACCAAGAAATCAAACTCTTTTGAATGTCTTAGACTCTTGAAAATTTTTCTTGTAATGATTGGTTTAATGAACCTCTCCCCAAATACCCCTATTTATAGTAGAGGGCTAGGGTTTAGAGATAAAACATACTTAAGGCTAATCAGGTCGTATTAAATTCAAAACATATCATTTAAACATATTTAAGTGGGAAAAAGACAAAATTAAAACAGCTTAAGAAATAGCCGTTACTGTTCAAACGGCTATTTCGGTCGACCGGTCGGTCGACCGCCGTTCAAAAATAAGAGATGTTGCAGGCTAACGGTCGACCGCCTGGTCGACCCAAAAATACAGAGAGCAAAAGTCTGTCAGTCAGGCATGTATCGGTCGACCGCTCGGTCGACCGTGAAACGTGCACACGGATACGCACAGCTGCCAGAACCTCGGTCGACCGGCTAGACCTGACACAGGTCGGCCGACCGGGCGGTCGATCGGCTCAGGTCAAAAGCCAAAACATAAACAGAATTTTGAAGAGATTTTGATTTTAAATAAAATATTTTTGTATAGGGATAAGTATAAAACATAATGATGAATTTGTGGGCAGAAGATTGTATATCAAAAATTTTGTACATATTATTAAGAAATAAACTTAGAGATAAGATGAGCACAAAAACGTGTGTGATGGAGCTTCAAACCTATTCACTATTCTTTAACAAAACTATAAAATTATAAACAAATCTATTGAAGTCTTCTTAAGCAATCTTGAAGTCTTGAGCCATGCTATGCCTTGCTAGAGCCTTCTCTTCTATGTTCCTTCTATGATGTGCAAATCGCCTTCTTTGCTTCATGAACCTAGAAGTACTTGCAATAGCTAAGCAATGGCCTCCAAATATGGTACTATCCTGAAACTTATCTTGAACAGACTTATTAGTACTAAATAGCTCTTATTTGGTTTGTCATCATCAAAACTCAACAATTGGAGAGTGTAACCTTTTGGGCCAACAACGCCACCAAGCTCAAGATTGATGATGGAATTTGGGAAGAGGTCTCGTATTCTCGGGGAGAAACGAGGAAATCACTATCATAGGTTTAATGTTAACATAACAGCGAAATGCATATATGGTCTTACCATTATATGGATGAGAATTGGTAAGTGACTTTGGAGGTCTCGTTTTCATGGGAGAAACGAGGGAATTGCTGTCATAGGTTTGATGTTAACATAACAGTGAAATGTATATGTGGCCTTACCATTCTATGGATGAGAATTGGTAAGTGACTTTGGAGGTCTCATTTTCACGGGGAGAAACGAGGGAATTGCTGTCATAGGTTTAATGTTAACATAACAGCGAAATGTATATGTGGCCCTACCATTCTATGGATGAGAATTGGTAAGTGATTTTGGAGGGGGAATCAAATGAGAACAGGTCTCTTGGGATTTTTAGCAAAACCCCAGCTGTCAACGGATTTGATATGCCTTTACCAACTACCGTTTGAGTTGGGCTAGCCATGCTATTCCCCTCAGCATGATGAGTTGTCGAGAACTTATGTTGGGCTTACAGGCCAACATTTTCCTCTATCCTTAATTATTAAGGATGTTGGATTATCTGGTTACTGTATGCATAACCTTGATTTGTCTTCGAGACAACTAGTGCACGACCAGGTTCCTACTGGTTTATGGTTGTATGATCTCGCTTGGAGGAAGAGAAAGGCTCTCTTTGTGTGTACTTTGGACACGAAGGTCTTGATCAAAGGTGTAGTGTTAACTTGATCATGAGAAGGATCCTTGATTAAGGATAATACTTCTTTAAGAACTTGCCATTGATCGGCATCATGAGTAGGTCGCCATCTGAAGTCATAAGGCGGTATGCTCCGTTCGAATAGACTGTTTCTATTACAAATGGTCCTTCCCATTTAGGCTGAAATTTGCCTTTGGTCTTGTGTGTCATAATCATCGGTCGTCTGACGGCTAGGACCAGATCTCCTTTTTGGAAGACTCTCTGTTTGACCTTCTTACTGAAGGCTTTTGAAATTCGAGCTTGATACAGCTCAATATGTTGCTGAGCTTGTAGCCGCTTCTCATCTAGGGCTTCGAGCTCTTGAAGACGCAACCGATCATTGTCCTCTGATGTGATTTTAGTGGTCAGAGCTACTCGCAATGACGGCATCTGGATTTCTAATGGGATGACTACTTCGCACCCATATACCAAGGAAAAAGGCGTATTGTCTGTCGGTGTCCGAACCGTGGTCCGGTAGGCCCAAAGACATTCACCAAGCTTTTCGTCCCAGTCTCGCTTATTCGAGGAGACGAATTTTTTGAGTAGCTTGATGATCGTTTTTTTGAATGATTCCGCCAAACCATTAGCGGCAGGATTATAGGCAGTTGAAGTCACATTCTGAATTCGGTATTTATCACAAAACCGATAGAATCCTTGGCTTATAAATTGGGGACCGTTATCGTGGATGATCCGCCTAGGGACACCAAATCGATGGATGACATGGTGTTTGATGAAGTTAACCACGTTAGAGGTTTTGACTTCAGCTAATGGTATAGCCTCTGCCCATTTTGAAAAGTAATCGGTTATTGCCAGGATAAACTGGTGACCTCTTGTCGAAGAGGGGCTGATCGGCCCCACGACATCTATTCCCCATGCTTCAAATGGCCATGAAGCAACAGTCGGGTGGAGCAACTCCGAAGGTTGGTGTATGAAGTCTGTGTGGATTTGACACGCTTTACACCTTCGTGCATATTAGATGGCGTCGGCTATCATAGTTGGCCAGTAATATCCAAGCCTATGCAACCTGTCTTTAAGTTTTGGACCTGGTTGATGAGCTCCGCAAATGCCATCGTGCGCTTCTTTAAGCGCTTCTTGTGCCTCTGAATGAGAAAGGCAGCGGAGGAGGACACCGTCATATGAGCGACGGTAAAGTGTCTTCAAAGTTGGGTCGTAGTAGAAACGAAGAGACCTTCGTCTGATAGACGCCGCTTCTTTAGGATCGTCTGGAAGCAGACCGTGCAAAGCATAGTCAATGAGAGGAAAGCGCCAGTCTCTCAGCTCAAGATCCGTGGAGACATTATAGACCTCTCGAGTTCTTAGTATATGCTTAGAGCATACAAGATGTCGAGTTGCGACTGTGAGGTGATACTTAGTGTCGGCTGGCAAGACTAGTGTTGTTGCTAATGCAGCAAGAGAGTCCGCCTTGGCATTCTGAGATCGAGACACATGCCCGATGTAGAAGCCTTCAAATAGGTTAGCCAATTCGATGGCCGTGTGATAATAAGGCACCAAGTCTTCATAGCGAACTTCATATTCACCTTTAACATGATTGGTAATCAGTTTTGAGTCGCTGTAAGCTTCGAGGTAGCGTACCCCTATTCCATGGGCTAGTTGAAGGCCAATAAGCAGAGCATTATATTCTGCTACATTGTTGGAGCATGATTCTGTAAAAGAAAATGCTCTGGGGAGAACATGATTCTGTGGGGGAGACAAACACAACCCCCACTCTGGCAATAATCTTGCCTTTAGGGCCCATTCGCGATGCTCCATCGAAGAACATTTGCCACACTTCCTCTTCTGAGGTTGCATTAGACTCGAAGACTTCATCAGGGATATCTTCTTGAAGTTTTGAATGTTCCGGAACTGGATGAGCAGCCAAGAACTCTGCAAGGGCCTGGCCTTTAACCGCCTTCTGAGGGTAAAGATCATGTCGTATTGCGACAATAAAAGTGCCCACTTAGCCAATATTGAATTCAGCGATCCTGGCTTCGTCATAAGAAGATGCAAAGGGTTCACTCTGGAGATGACATGTATGGTTTGGCTGACCAAGTAATGTCGCGTCTTCTGAACAGCAAAGACGAGAGATAAACACTCTTTCTCGATAGGATTGTAGCGAGATTCTGCTCCTATGAGGGTCCTGCTCAGGTAATAAATGGCGTGCTCGTGACCATTGTCGTCCTTTTGAACGAGGAGGGCACCAAGAGAATAGTCCATAGCTTTTACATAAAGCAAGAATGGTTTCCCTGATGTAGGGCCACCAAGACTGGAGATTTTGTGAGATACCTCTTGATGTCTTCATAAGCTTCCTGACAAGCTTGATCCCATACGAAGGAAGCACCCTTTTTCATGAGTCGGGTGAACGGTTGACAGCGGCCCGAGAGATTTGCAATGAATCTTCTGATATAAGCCAGCCTGCCCTGTAAGCCTTTAAGCTCTTTGAGGTTCCTTGGTGGATGCATGCTCTGAATGGCTTTGACTTTGTCTGGATCTAGATGAATCCCTTTTGATGTGACAATAAACCCAAGAAACTTGCCACTTGACACTCCCAAGAAGGATTTTGTCGGGTTCATTTTCAGTTGATGAGCCCGCATTATGTCGAACATTGTTCTCAGGTCGCGAAGATGTTCATCCTTGTTGCGGCTTTTAACGGCAATGTCATCGACATAGCATTCTACCGTCTTTCGGAGATGATCGCGGAAGATTGTACTCATTGCCCGCTGGTAGGTTGCTCTGGCATTCTTCAATCCAAAGGGCATTACCGTGTAGCAGTATACCCCCAATGGTGTTCGGAAAGAAGTATGCTTCTCGTCGTCGGGATACATCTTAATCTGGTTGTACCCTGAGAAGCCGTCCATGAAAGACATCCTTTCGAACCCGCATGTGTTGTCAATCATGACGTCAGTGATGGGCAATGGGAATTTGTCTTTAGGACAGGCCGTATTGAGATTACGGAAGTCGATGCAAATGCATATTTTCTCGTTCTTCTTGAGGACGGGGACGATATTAGCTACCCAATCTGGATGCTGTTCCTCCCGGATGAAGCCACATGCAATGAGCTTGTGAACTTCAGCTTCAATAGCTTCCATAATGTTCGGGCGAAATTGACGTTGTTGCTGCTTGACTGGCTTGACGTCGGGCTTGATGTTTAGACGGTGCATAGCAACTTGTGGATCAAGTCCGGGCATGTCTTCGTAGCTCCACGCGAAGACATCTATATACTCTTTTATGAGCATTATCAATTCTTTCTTTTCTATAAGTGATAGGCTTTCACTTATAAAAATGGGTTTGGGATGATCTTGACTACCCAAGTTGACTTGCATCACCTTGTCTTCAGTAGGTGGTTCGCGTAGCTCGAATCGCTTTCCCCACTGGAGGTTTAATTGCTGGGCCCATGGTTCCTCATCGGCAGCCTCTGCAGGTTCTAATTGACTGCTTGAAGCCATATTAACAGTGAGGTTTTCAAATATTCCTCCTATACTGACATCTGAGTCCCACTCGGAGGATGAGGCCGAGTGTGATGGAATTGGTCAATCGTCTTTGACTTGAACTGTTGTTGATGATGTGGGTGTAACGTATCCCATTCCCCTGCGTGTACTATCATAGTAATTTGCAGGTTTCCCTTTTGGGACAAAATTACGCATCAAACTGCGCCTTCCTTTTCCAAAATTTAGGCCCGCTCCATGCTTCAAGTCGTATCCCATTTTCTTCATAATATGGCGCGCTGACCGCGCATAATGAAAGAACTGTGGAGTGTCTGAATCTGAGCTTGAATCTGCAGCTGTGGGTTCCCGTGGTTGTGTTCTTCCAAAGATTATCGGCAACTGACCATGTTTGGACGGAGGGATCACCAGCGTGGCCCCCTCTATAGCTTCCATAGGTGTGTTGGCCATACTCGGTTTATGTAAAGGCATATGCAGAGCGCCATCTGTAATGGATTTGATCGACCCAATACTCGCAGGATAATCAAAAGAAATATTATCATTAATTACCCATTCACCTTCATCTTCAGAAGGAGTATTACATTGGGGATTATTAAGACATGCTATAATTGGTTCGCCAATCAAAATGGCTGGCATGCCTGCTTCGGATTCTGAATCCGCCTCGTTGCCACTTTCATCATCGTCTGGCAATGGTTCCTTAGGCGTTCCACCGGCCTCTTGATACAGGAGAGCGTCGGTGAAGTAATTTTTCACCCCTCTGAAGGGTTGCTTTTCAGCAAAGACAGTCCGTACTGTCACGTCATCTTCAATATATTTGAAGCATTGGTGGAGAGTAAAGGGAACGATCCAGTTGGCATGGATCCATGGCCGTCCTAGCAGCAGGTTATATGATGTGTCAGCGTCAATGACATAACACGTTACCTCTGACTTCAGGCTCCTGATTCTGCAATGGAGTCGAATTTTCCCAAGTGGGTGACTGCTCCCGGCGTTGAAACCGTATATTATAGTGGTGGTTGCGGACAATCTGTACAGCGGTATGCCGAGGAAATAGAGAAGTCTTTTGGGGATGATGCTGAGTGCGGACCCTTGATCGACTTGTATTCTTTCAATGCACGTTGAACCGATATATCCGGTGTAGTACAGAGGTCGATCGTGCTTGTTGTCTTTGAGAAGCATATCTTCCGTCATGAATGTAATAGCGGGCGCCTTTGATTGTGTGTGATGACACTCTGGGCAAGGAGACTGAACGTCATCATTAGGGGCCTCAGGCATGCATGTCAGAAAGAATTCTGAATTAGCTAGCGCATCCCTGAGTGCTTCTCTTGTCTCTTTTGAGAGATGCAGGAGCTCGTGTATTGTGATACGAGCCGGGATATTAGCCAGCTGAGCTAATATGTCGAAACGAAAGGGCGTATCAAGCCCTTGGCCTGATGGTTTCTTCAACACGTGGTCGAACCGTACCTCCTTAGGCTTCTCCTTTCCCTTTGTTGGAACTGCAGTGGATGCTGGTATTGGTACTGACGTCGTTTGCTGTTGTATCTCGTCAGTAGACTTTTCATACTGTCTCAAGTATGATTTTCCGGATCGGGTGCCCGTCTGTTGAGGCGCATCGGCTTGCGTCGTGCAAGCATGCTTTTCTCCTTCTGAATTGCTGAGGGAGGCCGATGTAAGGTTGCCATCGTCTGGCAGGACAGAGATGACATTGTAAGATTTGCCCTTTAAGTTGAGCTCTTTTGAATCCCGCTGTACGTCTTGGACGAGGTCCGGGTGTATCGACATGACTTCCCCTGTCTCCAATGTTAGGGGAATGAGACCTTTATCATCTCGAGTCATGGCCGCAGGATGTCTAACTTCAACCGTGCCGCGGGGGCTGGATAGGTCCTGTCAGGAACTGTGATCTTTTGGGTGCTGCCGAACTCAAGAGTCACCATATTGGCAGTGACTTTCTTCTGCTCTGTCTTCAATGTCAGAACCCCAGCATCGATTAAGGCTTGTATCCTGTCCTTGAGGACATAGCACTTGTCAGTAGGATGGTGAATCATCCTGTGGTAGAGGCAGTATTTGGGGTCGTTTGTGCGCCCTATCTCATTAGGACGTCGAGCATCTGGCAGCTTCATCTTATTCCCTTTGTGGAGCAGATGGAATATCGTGACTTTCTTCTGCTCTGTCTTCAATGTCAGAACCCCAGCATCGATTAAGGCTTGTATCCTATCCTTGAGGACATAGCACTTGTCGGTTGGATGGTGAATCATCCTGTGGTAGAGGCAGTATTTGGGGTCGTTTGTGCGCCTTATCTCATTAGGACGTCGAGCATCTAACAGTTTCATCTTATTCCCTTGTGGACCAGATGGAATATCGTGACCACCTGATCGTCTTTTAAGGAGTACTGTTTTGGAGGGAACTTAGACTCCTGATTGTTGAAGCCGCTCTTCATGGCCTTCGACTGCACATCTCCGGATAACTCCACAGACATAGTCTCTTTCCCTTTAGCTTGAGAAGACTGCGGGAGGTCGCTACGCCTTTTATTGTTCATACCCCATTTGCCTCTAGGGGCGGATGGTTCGAACTTTTTAGCCGACTTTTCGGCTATCTCAGCTTGTTCGACCAATTCCTTCCAAGTGTGGGCTTTGACAGCCCCCATGCGAACTTCCACTTGGTCTAAGAAGTTGTGTCTGCATGTCTGTAAGAGCATAGGTAATGGCATCCCTGCTGGACACATCAAGGATAATTTCTGAACAGCTCGATATAGTCACGGACAGATTCGCCCTTCTTCTGTACGGTGGAGAGGAGCTTGTCCATGGTCACTTCGGTGTCGTCCTCATAGAAACGAGAGGAACCGGGTTTCTAGGTCGATCCAGGAATTGATAGAGCCTGAAGGGAGACTTCAGAATCAGTCAAATGCCATCCCCTTTAAGGTGCCAATGAACAGCCTCGCCATGATGGCGTCGTTGCTTATAACATTACCAGTCTGGGACCGGAAGTAATAGATATGCTGATTTGGCGAGCTCTTACCATCATACGTATGCAACGTTGGTGGTTTGAACTTCGGTGGATATGGCACCGAATCCCACTCCAGCGGGTAAGGACAGATTGTCCCTACTTTCTTTAATTCATCCCTCTGAGTTAGGGATGCAATTTGAGCTTGGAGGCCTTTAAAGACTTCGGCGTCTAAGGAAGAACCCTCCTTGGATTTCTCCGTCTTTGGCTGCTCATTGCTGAAATGTTCCTCCTCATCGTGATTACTCCCGGCATCATTGTCATTCCGATTGCTGAGGAGTCGAGCAAGCATCTGTTGGATATTGTCTAGGGCTTCTTGCTGGGTCTTAGAAGTTTGCTCCTGAGCTTCCAGGCGCCGACGAAGGTCGTCGTTACCGTTATCAGCCATATTGACTGATGCTTTGTTTGTTTGCACTGAGCTAACTGTCACCGAAGAGGCGTACCCACTGTCTTCATCTTCTTCATATGATGGTTGGGGTGATCTCCTGGGCTGCGACGAGGTTAAGGCTGTCGAAGAGGAAGGCTGCACATAATTATAAGGTATCGCCACCCTAGATCTGGTGTTTCAGAAAACACCTTCTTTACGCACCAAGACTTCGCCTAAGCCTGAGCTATAATCTGGATCTGGGGACTCTCGTCCTCTTTCGGTCATGTTGACGGATGCAGAGGCTGGATCTCGTAAGATGCTCCTTTTGCGATGCTTCATTGGGACACGTACAGACAGCCGATCAAAGACTGATTGCCGGCATGGAGAAGTGGCGAGGATTGGTCGTAACCGGCAACGAGCTGAATGGACTGTCACCAGCTGGCATCCCCTTTGTTGACAACAGGGGGAAGTAGTTCGGAAAGACTCCAATTTCCGCTTGTTCGCCAGGAGTTCCTGCAAGTCAGGCCTATTAGAGCCTGGATAACCCCATGGAGAGGCCTCTTTGGAGTGTACACAGGATGACGTGCCGTTCCTCTTATCCCTGCATAAGGGATTAGCACTGAATAGCGCTTTTGTTCTAGCTTTGCCAACAGATGCGAGCTTAGCGCTTGACGAACTGGAAAGCGGAGCACACTGTGGTGCTTTATCCGCTATGCCACTGCGAAGGGGATTAGCCTTAGATAACACTTTGGCCCTAGCCTCGCGGCCGTGGACCCAGTGAGTACGCTGCGGTACAGTAGCTTCGCTTATGAAAACGAAGCTGGCACAAGGCATTGCTGCTTTTGAATTGGGCGACGGTATGATTGCCGTCTTGACTTCATGGTCGGCAGCATTGTTGGAGCAGACAGGCATCTTGCCTTTTTCTTCACGAGAGAGGCGCGGTTTTGGCGTAGCTACGCCTGAAGTTTTAGCCAGAGACTTCTGTTTAGGCTTCCACATCTGCTTTGGCAGAGTATGCTTAGGTTCGCAAGGAACCTGACTAGCCACATGCGAGGCTGCTGTGGGGTGTTGGCAGAATTCTGCTTCTGATTTCTGCTTCGAAACCTTGGTTGTGGAGACCTTCCTATGCTTCCGTGCTCGAAGCATTAGGCCACCCCCAGAGAGGACTTCTTCAAATCTTCTTTGATCGAACTGGATGATCAGGTTCTCGAGAGTGCAGGACTTGGGCTACGGGCATGCTTCCTTGTTACGCCAGAAAACCGCAGTAGGTTCGCAAAGAACCTTTCCCGTCTCCGCAGAGACTTTCCTTGAAAATTTAGCCAGAGAGGCTCTAGCTGCACCGGCTTTTCCGAATTCAGAATTAGACCCGAGGTCTGTTCGTCGCATTGCGACACTTGATTCTCAGCAGTGGAGAATACAGTCCCCAGCGGAGTCGCCATCTTGTTTTCCATTATATTTGCAAAGGGGAAAACTTACAATAAAAAGTTTGAGGAGCTAAATTACAAGTATTCTTAAAAAGATTACAAGTAGATCTCCTCAGAGATTCTGGAGAAGTGTGCCGATAGGAGTCTGGTCAGCGCGCAACCACTTTGTCCCTTTGACGATGCGAGCGATGAGATTCCCTTCTCGCCTGGTTCCGGGAATCAGAGAATAGAGGGTTGGTAGAACCCTCTTGCTACTTCTCAAAATCGCCTTCAATTAGGAATTCCTTCTCGCCTGGTTCTGGAGATTCCTTGAGAAGGGGTTATTAGGGTATCAGCACCCTAAATAGAGAAGTAATTCTCTAAAAGTCTCTGAATTCAAGAACGCACGGTGCGTCGTGAAGAAGCCTCTGCTTGTGGAGTTCCCTTGGAGAAGTCTCTGCTTGTGGAGTCTCTTGCGTGTGTCTCGGAAGCCGTCCTCTCTTATGCGCGTCCCTCTCCTTGTGCGCCTGGCGGGCTATTTATAGGGAGAGCAAGGGTATAATTGTCCCCCTTGAAGATATGGAAACAGATTGAATCTAATCTGTTTGAATTTGGAAAGTAGCCTTGCTACGAGGCTAAGATCAGCTTCTGCGAAGCTAAAAATGGCAGGTCGATTGATCTCCTTGATCTGTTTTGATCCTTTCCAATCGTTGGAGGATTTCCCTTGATCTTCTTACTCGTTTTAAGAGAGTCAAGAGATTGTGGCAATCAACTACCAAATTTGATCTCCGATTAGATCTTTATTGGATTTGATCTGATTGGATCCGATCTCATCCGGAGATTTGATTGGTCAAAGGTTGACCATAGGAGATCCGTAGTGGCGCTGCCCGCTTTGAGCTCGTAGCGGAGCTGGAGACGGTTTCTGGCGAAGTCCGAAAGAAACCCTTCGGCGGAGCTAGAAGTCCTCTGTAGCGAAGTTATAAGTTAGCTTCCTGGCGAGGCTTTGAATGGCTTCAAGGCAAAGTCGGATGATCCTAGCCTCTCAAGCGAGGCTATCCCTTTGGGCTCATGTGATGCTAAGTGCTAGCACCTTAGACCTGCTGAGGTCTGTTCAGAAACAATCGGGTTCACTGTCTGCTTGCTGGATCAGTGGAGTCCAAGTTGCTTCCTTGTCCCTCGGAGATGGGTGAAACTGGTCTTCAGCTCGTCTGTCACTTGTCTTTTGTAAATGTCAACAAGTTTAGACATTGTTTGGACCAATAAGAATCTTGTCTTTTTTAAGTGTCAACAGTTATCAGTTCATTGGTAAAGTCTCTGGATGACCGAGACTCACCGGTTCTTGGCCGGATAATGACTAGAGTGGGCACCCCACTAGTTCAGAGATCTGAATATCGCTCTCTAATAATCAAGAGAAGATATGAGCAGATCGCTTCTCTTCAGAGGACCTCAAGTGCTCAGACCATGAGGCTTATAAATAATCCTTCTCGTAACTAGCCAAAAGGCTGTTGGCCTCGGGAAAGGAACGACGTTCCAAGACCAATTTGAAGCGAATCTACTCCGGGAGGCTCGGACGCGGAGTTACCCAGACGCAGAGCTACTCAGACGCGAAGCTACCCAGAGTCGCGAATCTACATGATTCTTCGGCAAATTTATCCCAAAGCAGGATCGAAAGCGAAGCTGAACTTAACCACCATGGTGACGTTCGTACTTCACATACATTAATTAAAGCAATTCAAAGTACTTCGAAGCCTGAACCATTCCATTGCAGACTTTCAAAAACTTTGAAGGGGGTCTTATTGACACTTTAAAAAAGACAAGATTCTTACTGGCCTGAACAATGTCTAAACTTGTTGACATTTACAAAAGATAAGTGACAGACAAGCTGACGACCAGTTTTGTACACATCTCCGAGGGACAAAGCAGCAACTTGGACTCTACTGATCAAGTAAAGTAGACAGTAAGCCCAGATTGTCTCTAAACAGACCTATGCAGGTTTAAGATGCTAACACTTAGCATCACATGAGCCCAAAGGGATAGCCTCGCCTGAGAGGCTAAGATCGCTCAACTTCGCCTCGGAGCCGTTCAAAGCTCCATCAGGAAGTTAACTTACAGCTTCGGCTGAAATGCTCAGTTAACTCCACAGAGAGAGTTAGCTTCACTCAAAGTCACACACAACCGCACAGAAGGATGTTCGGTAGCTTCGCCGCAGATGTTATCTAGCTCCGCTGAAGAGCTTTCTTCTGACTTCGCCAGATGCTTCTTCCAGCTCCGCTGTGAGCTCGACGCAGCAGCTCCGCTGCGGGTCTGTCATGGTCAACCTTTGATCAATTAAATCTCCAGATAAGATCAAATCAATTCAAGATCAAGATCAAATCTAATCAAAATCAAATCTGAGATCAAATTTGGCAGTTGATTGCCATAATCTCTTGACTCTCCTAAAACGAGTAAGAGGATCAGGAAAAATCTTCCAATTATATGGAAAGAATCAAACAGATCAGAAGGATCAATGCAACCTGCTACTTCTAGCTTCGCGGAAGCTGATTCTAGCCTCACAGCAAGGCTATTTTCCAGATTTGAGTAGATTTGATTCAATCTGTTTTCATATTTTTAAGGAATAATTATACCCCTGCTCTTCCTATAAATAGCCCATCAGAGGCACAAGGAGAGGGATCTCCACAAGAAGAGACGCACACGCAAGGACGTACAGACGATCGCGCGCACAGAGAGAGAGGCTAAACAAAGATCTATTCTCTTGCTTCCAAGAATTCAGAGAATTTAGAGAACTACTTCTCTAATCAAGGTGCTGATACCCTAATACCTTCCTTCCTCCCAAGGAATTTTCGAAACCAGGCGAGAAGGAATTCCTAAGCGAAGGCAGTTTTGAGAAGAAACAAGAGGGTTCTACCAACCTTCTGTTCTCTGATTCCCCGAATCAGGAGAGAAGGGAATCTCATCGCTTGCATCGTCAAAGGGACAAAGTGGTCGCGGGCTGACCAGACTCCTATCAGCTCACTTCTCCAGAATCTCAGAGGAGATCTACTTGTAATCTTTTTAGAATACTTGTAATTTAGCTCCTCAACCCTTTTTTTGTAAGTTTTTCCCTTTGCAAATCAATGGAAAACAGTAATGTTAGCTTGTTAGAAAGTTAGGATGTTAGAGTGTTAGAATCCATCATCATGAGCCATCAATGGCTCTTGCAAGAGCAAGGCCAAGTAGAGGCTATTAAATTCATGTGGATTTTCAAAAAAAGAAGTTAGCAAGTTAGTGATTAGTAGTTAGTTATCATGAGAGATTAGTTAAACATGTAAAATGAGTTAGAGAGAAGAAAACAAAGTAAGGTGGAGAGAACCTTTCATAGATTGTCACCTTCTATTACAAGCACTCTTACTATCCAACCATATACCACTCTCTTTTCTATATCTCTTTTCTATACAAGATTTATAAAAAATAGAAAATACAAAGGAGGAAGAAGAAGAGCAACTAATGTAAATTACCCTAAACTATAACATGAAGAAGAAAACTACCCTAACTCTCTGAATCTCCCCCTATAAAACACCAAGGGAGGATATATAGGCACCAGGAGAACGGGAGCCAGTGGGACAAACCCTGGCCCAAAGCGCTGGCGCGGCTGTGCCAGTACGGCCTCGAAAACGCGGCCAAAGCCACGTGTCCATGGTTGTACCAGAGCGGCGCGCGTAGCGCCGCTTGCTGTCGCTGTCGCTTCAGTCCCCTATCAGTTGTATCTTCTGGATTTCTGATTTGAGCCCCCTGGTCTGACAGAATTACCTCCTAAGGTCAATGGCTACTTTGTAAGCTTTTAATCACCCATTAAATAGTGATTTAAGGTCTTCTTCTTCATTGTACACCATGGACCTAGGATCACACAAGCAAACCATTATTAGCAGTATTTTATATAAAATAAATGTTTTGTTAAAAAATAAAACTTATTTTGACATTATTATTGGCCCAAAGGCCCATCACTCTAGTTTTGATGATGATTAACTTATATAGTTATAGTTTACTAATGATCTTGTGTTCATATAGTTTCAGTTATTAATCAAGATATTAGTAGGTGTCTAACTTCAACAAAAGAGTTTTGGAGCTAACACACGTATATTCAAGAGCTCGCGCATCAAGATAGCATCTAGCACTCGGTTGGAGTCAAGCTCTTTGGATCGTGTTTGGATCGAGTCGACTTGGAGAAGGAGTTCTACAAGTAGACTTTGGTTTGTATTTAGTTTAGTTTATTAAAAGGTAGAATATATTTTTGAAGCTCAAGCTCACACACACGCACACAAGTTCAATATGTTTGGTTTTTGTTTTAACCGGTTTTGGATTTCAAGTACGCTTTTATCGGGTTTTGAATTTTAACCGGTTTTACTTCTGCTGATCTGCTCGATGCCCTTTTAGATTTCTTATCATAACCTTTTATTCTTATACTCAAATAACATAATTTAAATTGCATTTCAAAGATAATATTTAGGGCTATATTTCTTGTTCAATAATCATTTTCTTATTCAAATGTTAAAGATGTCAAATATTGGGTTGAAGTCTGTTATTGTTCTGAAATAAATTACAGTTACTGATTTGATACCTTTAAGAATGTCATTGATAACTTTCTAGTTCGAAATTATATTGAGTTGATTTAAGTTGCATTAGAAACAAGACGTATAGATTTACAAATTATTCCTATATACTTATTTCTAAATTTCACGTTTTAGGCCTGTAAACTATACTCAAAGTTGACCAACAGTCTGTAAGATTGGCAGAATGGCTAATTTTCTAGAGGCTATTTTTTTAACATATTTTTAAAACATGTTTTGTTGAATTTTTAGACTCAATTTATTCCTTTTAAACTGGTAAAACTATTCCAAGTTTGCTCTTCCTAAAACCTATATAAAGGGGTCATTAGGGTTGAGTTTATTACAACAACAACTACAACAATTCTATTTGAAAAATCAAGTTTTTGGTTTCTAGTGAAAGAGCTTTCAAATTTCAGTTTTGTGCTTTTATTTTCAAAAGTCTACTTTCAGTTTTTGGCTTTAAAAATCTCTCTTCTGATTTTACTCTCACTTACAAATTCTTGAGCTTTAAATTTATATTTTACTCTATAGGGTTTTGTAAGAGAGTTTTTCAAGAGAAAGTTTGTGGTCTTTTGATCAGCCAGAGATCATTCCATTATTATTATGCTACCTTTGGACTAGAGGAGTGTATTGGGGAGTTGTGTACTCTGTGCGGTTATAATCTTTTGGTGAAAGGTTCTATAGTGGATTGGGAAATCCTTCATGGTGGTGAAGACGGGACGTAGAGCAGTAGCTCGAATCTCGAAACATATCTTCTTGTTTGTGATTGCTTTCTTTTTTCTATTTATTTGCTTTTTATTCATTCATTATTATCGATCTATACTCTTCACAACAAATAGCAATTACGCACCTCAAACTCTTGTCTAGAGGAATCAAGAGAAGAAGTTCAGAGCCCTTCATGGAGAATTCGGCTTCTATTCTTGTTTAAAATGATCGGTTGCATCATCTCATTTTATATTACATTGAAATTTTAATTGATTAGCAATACACATATTCACCCCCTCTAGGTGTAATTTCAATTGGTTTCAGAGCTTAGGTCTCTAGTTTTGGCTTAACATCCTTAGAGAGATCCTATTTGCTAAATCATTTTATTGACATCTTCATCTACTAGAAAATATGGCCGAAAGTATTAGGATCCCTCCCAAGTTTGATGGCCTTAACTTTCCCATATGGAAGGTTAGGATGACCGTATTTTTGTAATCCCTAGGAAGCCGAGTTGCAAAGGCGGTGACGAAACCTTTTAGTGTACCCATCGGTGATGAGGACATCTTGTCATTAATTTGCAGATGGCATATACACATTCTTGCTCAATGCAAGAATAATTTAGACACAAAAGAGAGATTTGACCTATTCATGACTTCATGGAATATGCTGGTGATGGCCGAAAGCGAGGAAGAATTTGTTCGATTGTTTGGTCGACTAAAATGAGGATTTTCGCAAATTTCCTCAAGTACTTGCATACGTGAAGGCTACATAGATTGACAAGTATCAAGAGAGGTTTGTCGTATGCTGGACTGACATAGTAATGCATTTTGGGAATCCCATATCAAACCAATATGATTTGGTCACTCTTCTATTTGGTAACTCTTTTATTTACTATTTTCATATAATTATTAATATGTTGGTAACGTCAAGTTATTTAACCTTTTTAGGGCTGAGAGTGCACATGCCAAGCTGAAGAGGTACTTTTGCTCATCTTTTGGGAGTTTTGATACTAGTTGGGCAAAGATACATGCACTGTTGAAGTTGCAGGAGAGAAAGGCTTCATTCGAGAAGAGTATTTATTTGTATTACACAATTTTAAATCATCTCAATTCAAACTTCTACATGGCATTGTGTCCATTGGTGCATTGAAAAAGATTATCGATGAATCAAAAAGAATTAACACCTCGGTGTGGACACCCAAGCTTGTAAATGCTTATTGATAAATACGTATAGACTACCGGGTGCACACGAGCTGGCTGAGTATACTAGAGTCAGCATGCCTATCCCTTTAGATTGCATTGACGGCTACTGGACCGAACTAGATATGTTACCATCAGCACCCATTAATCGTGAAATAGTAGAGGACCTCGACAATCGTTTGGCAGAAGAAATAGAGATTATAAATCAACATTTTGTATATCAAATAATTCTGAAAAGATAATGTTGTTGAAGAGATTGTGAGAGTTGGTTATATCTACTACTTCATCACTTATTGAACCTGAGGCGAAGATCCGAAAACGCAACAAGCGTGTTCCAAAGCTAAAAGCATCAACTCATTGTTTACCATTTAAGTTCGAGTTGGTGGAATCCACAGAAGATAGCTGTCTAACACTCACTTCTAAGAATTTGATCCAAGCATGCCCATAACCAATTAGGTGGTGAAAAGAAAAGATATTATTGTTGCATACATGTCGGGTTAAATATATTTTCGAGTAAATATTATATACTCATTACCTTCAAAATCCTTGATGTTGTAGGTTGTAAAGGGCTTGTTCGTCTCTGAGGTTGGATTACTTAACACAATATTCTAAACAATGTGACCATTCATTATACATGTAAAGGACGTGCAAGCAAATAGAAATTATGGATATCGAGCTAATGTAGATATGCTTGATTTTGGGAAGGAAGGATGGCTCAAGTGAGACGTGACTTAAATAAATGAATGCCTAAGCACATAGTGTGTATATTAGTGCGGAGCATATGGAGGAGATCATACTTATGTTGAATCATTTCGAGGGTGGAGCACCGTATGACAAGTGGATGGTGATGCCTGAGATTGGATATCTCATATTATCTCACTATAATATGGTGTTATTATTTTGTCATGGTATTAATATCTCATATTCTTACGTCTAAGGACTGAGCCAGTCCCTCCTGCTGCACACCGAAGCATTGCAATTGGTTTTGTAAACAACAACCACTTTATTGAGGTTTGTTAGTTTTTTAGTAAATTTGAGTTCTTGAATATAATATGCGAGAACTGATTGGGTATTAATGAGGTTTGTTTACATGCATGTATACCTAAGAAACGGACATCCAATACCCCAGTTTCATATAAGTGGCACGAGAAATGATTTTCAATTGCCAAAAGATGGGATGGCTTTTACGAGAAACAAATGCAAATGTATTCAGATTTGTTTAATATGATATTGACTGGTGTACAATTTCAATTGACTGATATATGTTTTGTAATAAGTTTAGACACTGCTCAGTTCCCTTAGATTATACTTGTAAATTATATTCTTCCAACAAAATAAAGCAAATGTGCATGTAGACACCATTCAGACTCATAATGCTGAACAAAGCGGCATTGTTTAGCAGTGTGCCCGAACAAAAATACATTGTTCGATAGAGTATGACCGAACAAAGAGACTATTTTTGCCTGTCGTCTGCCGAACAGAACAAAAATGAGTTTCTAAGAGCAAAAAATAAAATTGCCTCTGTTCGGTCGTGTATGTCTGAACATAAAGTTACTGTTTGGACGTGTACGACCGAACAACAATTATTGTTCGATCGACTACAATTGAACAAAGAAATTATGTTCGCCAGTTTGCTACCAAACCGTGTGTTCAATTATATGAATCGTTATAAACTGAATTATCAGACTATCAATATGTATTGTTTGCTAAAAAAGAAACAAACATCTTCACATATTTCATTAACTGGACAAACATTTGAAACATTTTTAGTACAAAAAATTATAGTGTCAGATACAACTATAGTACAAATAGCTACTCATCTCTAAATTTACTCCTACGTTCTTGCTGTTGGTAGATCTGCTCATCTGGAGTGCGGGCAGATGCCTCGAATGGCCAGTCTCAATGTCATCTAGTACATTTGTCATTCTACACAACACATGGTATAGATTCGATACAGTGCGTGATCCAGTCGCCCCTCTGAAATATGGGGTTCGACAATTTTCTTAGCACGAGCTATTCGCTACAGTGCAAATATACAATATGTTAAGAAAATAACATGCAAGGGTTAAAACAAAAATTAACATATGTTACCTGAGCAAGCACAATGGCATTGACGTCCTCACCACATGTATGATCAGGAGCCAAGGACCTATTAGACAGATTTTGAATGGTTGGATGACATATCTGTCAATACCAATCCATATATCCATCTACCGTGTCCTATTGGTACCTCACCGGCACACGCTCTTTTTCCTCTTGAGATAGTATGTGGGACTGCCACCTTTCCCATAAATATTGCTCTATGTGCAGGACACCTGATATTTATTTGCAGTATGCCCTCTACTAACATTTTTTGAAATAAGTGATGAGGGCGGGATAATTTAAACCCTACCAAATTGTCTAAGCACCTCTCTGAATGGTAAGGTTTAACGACATCTGTGTTCTTGACATATCCACTGAAGTAACAAATGGAATGTAGTTAATGGTGATATCTAGAATCCTTATATGGATTCCATACAACTTACAAATGAAAACAAGTAATGTTAATATAATCCTCATTGAAAAAATATTGCAATTATGTATGAAAATAACTTACCTCATCCGTCCGTAAGCAATCAAGTGATTCACATATTGCTTGTAGGTTTTTGAATGAGATATTCGATGATCCACGCTATACCCACATGCATGCCCGCGGAAGATCATTGGTATAGTTCATGTTATGAGAGGACGCAAGCTGGGAAGTGCTCATAGATACATGCATGTTGAGCAAATCACAATGAGTATATTCATATAAAATATTTAGAAAATCGTATGATAGTTTTAATAATACTCTCATAAGTGGCAGATGTCCAATAATCTGCTTAACTCCACCTCTTGAAGCATACCCTAATTGTCTGTATAGGTATGCTAATGCAGCAACTTTCCAGGCATACGATGAAACCTGATCGAGGTCCTTAAATAATTTTAGATATTTGATAGAAACTCTAATTCCATTTTGTCACTGAATAAAGTGTAGCCCATCAAGTATAGTAGATAGGCTCTAGCAACGCACTAAATACGTCCCTCTGAGTCTGCATCGGTGACATCGGAGAACTTGAAACAGAGCAATTCCAATCTTACTGAGGTTTCATAGACCAGGCCCAACTTATCGTGTGCATCTCGCGATGACACACCAAGTAAACTAACAAACATTCCTCTAACATTGGTCATTCTATGAGGTGTGTTCACAGAACGATCCAGTACCAATATGCCCACAAGTATGGGAACATCATCCAGTGTGATTGTCATTTCACCGAACGGCATGTGAAAAGTATTCATTACAGGTTGCTACCGTTTCACAAATACAGAGATCACAATCCGCTTTGCCCTTAGGAAATGCTTGTCAACTCTTGCAATTCAAATTGCTTAATATAGTTAGCAAATCGACGATTAAGTGCAATCATTCCATGCCCAATCACTCAATTTTGCCGCATGTGCAATGCATTTGAGTGAATCTCTCTCCTGAAAATTTTATTTTTAGCACGATAATATCAATAGAGTTTTGTCATATATTCAACACAAAAAATTTTAAAATTAAAATCATACATCACCATTCCAGATATCTGTCGCAACATGAGTTTTAAAACTCCGCAGTAGTGAAATGTTGGTGAGACTACCCAAAAACGGCACGGTCAACTCTTTTAACTCCTCGTGTTCTTCACTCTCCTCAAATTGGGGAGCCTCCTCTGCTTTGAGAATGACAGAAAAGGACTGACCCCATCTATGACATCTTTCTGAAGCCATAAGACGAACTCTAGAAGGCCTGCAGTATTCATGCATGTGGCACAAAAAAATTAGACCAATGTATTTAAAGAAAACCGAACAAAAGTTATGTATTCAGTTGTCTTAGGTCGAACAATTTAACAAACGTTCGATCATTTATGACCAAATGTCTGTTAAATTGTTCGGCCTTTAACCGCCAAACAGCATGCGAACCCATAACATTTAAAAGCAATTTTTTTATTTTAAAGCAATGGAAACTAATTTCCTTGAGTTTTTGCTACAATTATAACACAAACTAACTCTACATATAATCAACCAGCCATCAAATGAACAAATCTACCAAAAATTAGTCAAAATTTGATTTTGAGGATTCATAAAAAAATCTTAAATACCTTCGACGGTCGGGAATGATGACGGATCAATGGCGGGAACGAGCTACGTTCAATCAGAGCAGTGTGTGTTCGATTGTCGACGATCGGGGGTCAGAACGACAGTTTCAATTTTTGGGAAAATTTTGAGAATGAGGGAGATGAATAGGGGGGAGAGAGAGGGAATTTTGGAAAATTTGAGAAAATTTTAAGTTGGCTGTGTGTGTTAAAGGGTGTAATAAGAATTTTGAGGGAGGTGTTTTAATAAAAATGGTGGATGCCTTAATCATGGTGGTGCCTTGATCAATTCTTGGGTGGCAATATCAGTTCTCGGATAAGGCCCTTGTGAAACTCAAAATTAAAGCTGGGGGCTTTTGGCACGAAAATAAAGCTCATGAAGTTTTACGAACTTAGAGAAAAAGCTAGGGGCTTACACACTTTTTCCTTAAATTAAAGACAGTAAGTGAATTCCAATTTTAGACTGATGTTATAGAGGACCTCACTGTTGCCATTTTGCACCTCCAAGAAAGTTGTCACGTGTTTTGACTTTAATTCTCTCAAAAAACAAAAATTTCTTTAACTTCAAAATAATCAAATTGAAGTATGTTTGACTAGTCTTTGTAGTTTATTAAAATACAAAAAGTCAGCCTTAGATTAGTTTCAAACTCTTAAAAATTGTTTAGCTAATGACACTACGCTTTAGAAAAATACAATTAGAGTTTTGTAAGGTATAGTTTCCAAACCTTCAACTACAACTTAAAATAAATTACAATTTTAATAAGCTCAAAAGCCAATTAGGTCTCGCATAGCGGATACTCTACCTTTAACGAATCCAGTAGTAGTCTAATTACATTTTGTTGCGTCCCGCCGGGATTGCAGTATGCCAAGAGATCCACCCAAGGGAAACTCCTGACTGCTCCTTTGTTAGTTCCCACTCCATCGATCAATGGAGGTCCATCGATCAATGGAGGGACATTAATTGAAAGGATGACAACGAAAACATCCTCTCCATGTCCTAGAGGAAGAAAGGATAGAGCCGATGAAACCATTTGTAGTTGCCGTCATACATCACCTCTGCATCCTCATTGATAGAATCCCCGAATAAAAAAATCTGGCTTTCTTAGCAATGTACGGACATTCAATTCAAATCGGCTGTCTGTGATGAGCTCCCAGAGAGTCAGCAAGCTAGCCTGGCTCAACTTGGTTTGTCACTTCCGATTCTTCCCAGTAAAAGCCAATACAATCCTTCTGAGGCTAGAGACAATATTCAGGTCTAGTCCACCCATATGACCAAAGTGACGGCTCTTGGCCAGAGGATTAGAAGAATACCTCATTGTAAAGAGAAGAAATCAGGGGATTAGAAATCTCAAAAAAGTAGGGGGCTAATCACATGAGACTCGTGTTCAAAGAGATAAATTGCGAGGTTCATATGAAGCCCACGTCTGAAGTTCACATTTATGAACTTTTTCTAAGTCCAGAGACTTAAACACGAGTCTCATAATGAGACTTACAATCAGAAGTCTCAAGACGCAGAGCTCACCAGACGCGTGTTCAATTCATAAACGCGAAGGTCACATTGACAAGAAAGAAACGCAAAGATCATCAGCTCTGCGTTCTATTCATCAACGCGAGGGTCGCGTTTATAAATCAAACGCGGGCATGTGAGCCCCGCGTTGAATTTTCAACTTCAAAAGAAGTTTTTGAACTTCAAGAGACGAAGCTCTTCATATTCCCAACAATGGAAGCCATTTCTGCTTACCAGAAATTGGGGCCTCCTAATGAGAACCACCCACAGTGGTCGGCACAGTGACGGCTCTTGAAGAAGTAGTGGTTTGCTTGCCTTTTGGGGCCATGTCCACGACGAGGATCTTCGAAGAAGATGAAGGAAAATCTCAAGGCTTTTTGGGTTCTATGAAAAACTTAAATGCTCTGAAGAAACTCAAACGCGAGTTTAGATTGAAGATGAATAGTCAAGTGAATTGACTGTTGAAAGAACCTGGTCTTTTATAGACCTCCCAACAGTTGACATACGCGGCGCAGATCTTGAGTTCAAATTGAGGTAACGCGTGGCACTGAGGATACCCACGTTTCGAATGACATCCGCATCCAGAATGATCCAACGCAACCTTCGCGTTTCGACCAAATGAGGCTTGCGTCCAGAAGCATCCAACGCGACCTTTATATTTCACGAGAGTCGTGTTTCAGACAAGCTCAACATGAGGCTTACGTTCAGAAGCATCCAACACTATCTCCGCATTTCAAGACCAGACAAGAGTCACATCTTCAAAAGATGAGATTCACATCTTCGAAAGATGAGATTCACATCTTCAAGAAGACAAAGAGCGATACTCGCGTATTCATCAACGAGAGTCGTGTCTTTTCTTTTCAACATAGGAGTATGTCTCTGCTTCTACAATCAGCTCAACAGTACACTAGCAAAGGCAATTGATAACTCTACTGGTTCAACAGTACACCAACAACTAAATGAGAGCTCAGATAAGTTCTAAACTATATATCTAGATACTCACAATAATCTTTCTTGGAGGCTTTAAAAAGTTCAATAGTACGCTTACGAAGATCGAAATTTAGACAAGATCAAAGCTCAGGATATCTCAAAAGATTGCCAGTCCAATTATGAGAGCCCAAATCAATGTGAAGTCCAAAGTATTCTGAAATCCGTCCCAATCAACCGCAGAGTTTCGAAAACTTTGGAGGGAGTTCTGTAAACTATCTAAAAATCACTGAAGATAAGTCCTCAGACACAGATCTCACTTCAATGCTAAGTTCGCGTTTTCAATACAAAGGCAGACCTTGTATCCAATTGTAAACACGGATCTCAGCCAGACCCGCATCTCAATTCAAATGCGGATCACAGTCAGATCTGCATCTCACCTCAAACATGGATCTCAGTCAGACCCGCATTTCATCTCAAACACAATCACAACCAGACCCGCATCTCAATTTAAATGCGGATCATAGCCAAACCCGCGTTTCATCTCAAACACGAATCCCAACCAGACCCGCGTCTCAAAGAGCCTGCGAGCTCCGCGTTTCAACAATAGAATAGAACCCGCGAGGATCATGTTTCTGTTGTAATTGCCCAGGTCAATTAACACTCACGTAATGTGGGGATATAATTCTCATTATAGATAGATTCTAGGGGATAATTTTACCCCTGAATACCCATATAAATAACTATGAAAGCTATTGAATGGGGGTTTCTTTTTTAAAAAAAGAGCAGAACAGCTACAAAGTGCAAAAACGTTAAACATTCAAAAGGAATGAGAGAGAAAGAAAGAATTCTTCTTCAAAGGAGAACTCCAACACTTGTCATGTCCACGTGAAGTTATTTTGCATCCTCCAAACGATCCAAGAGAAGCTTCTTGTTCGGCCAGTCAATAAAGAACAAGATTCACTCTCTATCGTCACACAAAGAATCCAGCTTTAAATAAAGGGGAGATTCAAATATCCTCCCCTCTTTTGTAATCAGATTGTATCCGTTGTAATTTTTTTTGCAATTAATAAGAATTTTACTTTGCATTTTTTTGACCAAACAAAGTTTCTTCTTTCCAAAATTCCAAGATTGATATCCCAATTTTCAAAGGAGAAGGAGATATTCTTAATTGGCTCTATCAAATGGAACATGTGTTTTATATACATGAAACTCTTGAAGGAAATAGGATAGAATTTTGTAAAGTCTATTTGCAAGGAGATTGCTTCTTGTGGTGGAAATGGCCAAAAAAACAGAAAAAGGAGAAATTTCTTAGGTAGAATTTTATAAGGAAACCTTGTTGCAGTATGGCCATGATGAATTGGAGGATCCTATGATAGCTTTGGCCAACTTAAAACAAACATCAACCATACAGGATTAATATAAATCCTTCCTTAAACTAGCTCATTAAGTGGATGAAACTGAGAAGAATCTCATCAGTATTTTTTTGGCTGGGTTGTGAGAAGACTTAAGAGTCAAGGTTAAATTGAGTAAACCTTTCACTATGATAGCAGCTTACATGAATGTTTATGCTAGGGAAGCCATTTCAATAGTTGAAAAGAAGACAACTAAAAATTCTTCTCTTAAATCCTATGCATCACCTGTAAGTCAGCAGGGTTCTTTGGGGATCAAACTAAATTTTGGAAGAGAAGTTGACCAGGAACCAGGTCAACAAGGAAAGGACTAAGCCCAGAACAAGTAGATGAACACAGGAAAAAGGGTTGTGTTTTAAGTGTGATGAGATATTTTTACATGGGCACAAGTGCAGTGTCAAGAAGCTTATGATGATTGAAATTGATTACCCTGAGGAAGAGGAAGAAGAAGAAATTCTATATAAGCCAAAAGGGAAACATAAGGAAGAGAGTGCAGAGATTTCAATGCATGCTATGGAGGGCAATGTCTCCTCTCAAACCGTCAGATTAACGGGGCACATTAATAACAAACCTATTAATATTCTTTTAGATACAGGTTCTACCGATAATTTTGTTGACCCTAAAGTTGTGCAGAGGGTTAGGTTACACTTGATTCCAGAGCTTTCCTTCAGAGTCATAATAGCAGGTGTGGTAAGTTGTATAGTGCAGGACTTTGCACATCAGTCAACATCAAATGTCCAGGCAAGAAGATTGTGACAGATTTTCATGTGCTTCCAATTAGAGGGTGTCAAATAGTGTTGGAGGTAGATTGGTTGAAGAACTTTGATGCAGTGACATGAAGCTCCAAGGATCAGAAAATCCAGGCAGGTAAAAGTTGGGAGTTTCAAGGAATACATAATTCTCAGTAATATAAATAGTAGACTGATTATCACAATGCATAGGCATGGGTCCAAGCTATCTAAAATAAAGCTTCATCGTAGATTCTTTAGCCAAATCATCTCACATATAATATGAACCATATCTCTGTACTAAGCTTCTGCACTTGAGCGAGATACTATATCTTGCTTCTTTCTACTCCAAGTCACAAGATTTCATCCCACCAAAGTACAATACCTAGTAGTAGACTTCATATCTTTTCTGTCACCAGCATATCCTGAAGCAGAGTATCCAGAGACGTGTACATGTCCATACTTCCTAGCCAACAGGCCTTTCCCTAAACAATTCTTAATATAAGCCAAAATTCTTAATGCAACTGACCAATGGGCCTCTTCAGATTCATGTATGAACCTATTTAGTATACTAACAGTAAATGTTATATCCAGTCTAGTAACTGTCAGATAAATCAACTTCCCAATCAATCTTATATACCTCCTAGATCATCAAGTGGGTGATTGTCATCAAAACACAAGTCCATATTGACTTCCATTGGAGTGCCGGTTATGGCTGATGGGGGAGGTGGAGGGGGAGGTGAAGGCACTGGTTGTGGCTGATGGGGGAGGTGAAGGCTGCAAGTGTGGCATGGGTGAGGAGGAAGAGACACTGGTTGTGGCGATGGGGTAGGTGAAGGCTTCAAGTGTGGCCTGGGTGAGGTGAAGGCATTGGTTGCCGGTGTGGTTGGGCGAGGCTGTTGGTGGGCTGGGCGAGGCTGTTGGTGTGGCTGGGCGAGGCCTGCTGCTCAGGTGAAGAAGAAGGCCGGGGAGAGGGGAAGATGGAATTAGTGTTATGATTAGGGTTAGGGTTAGGATTAGGGAAAGATAATATAAGGGGAGTTATTGGGCTATTGGGTTTAAGTTTTGGGGGAAATGGGAGAGAATAGAGAGAAGAAATTGGGAGAGTGAACTTGGGTAAAATGAAAAGAGGAATAATAATATAACAATAACAATATTAGTAATAACAATAATAATAATAAATAGTTAACAGAACAGTAATAATAACAATAACAATAATAATATTGAAAAATAATAATCAAAATGAAATAATAATAGTAACAACTACTAATAATAACAATTAATAATAATAGTAATGATAGTAATGATAATCATAATAAAATGATAATAACAATAACTTCTACTAATAATACTAATTAATCATAATAATAATAATTTGAAAGTCAAGTTAAATAATGATAATAAATAAAGCCAGATAAATATTTAAAAATATATTAATACAATATTATTTACTAGAGATATTATGTTTGAATCAAAATTTCCCGCTAAAGACTATTTTACACATTCACAAAGATGAATGGGATTGAAAATTTTAGGAAAGGATGGTGTGAAAATATTGAATTCAAGTCTCTAGAAAAAGATGATAAGATTTCTTGATTTGAGATTGAACTTGATTATGATTGAATTTGTTGGAAACTTATGAACTTAATTGCCAGTGGCTACTTGTTGTAAAATTATTTCTTATTTTTATATTTTTCAGTTATCATTATTTTCGGTTATCCTTATTTTCTTAATCTCTTTCTTTATCTTTTATTTCTTTGTTTGAATTTTGTGAGCATATTTACTACAAACCCTCACGAGACAACACTCATCTAACCTAGCGATTTAACGGCTTGTTGTACATGCTAACTGCAATAGAGATTCCTACAAAAGTGAACTAGGTTTTTATTTTTATTTTTAGGATTTTAGTTTTTCTTTTAGATTAAGGTTTTGCTCAAGGACTAGCAAAAGCTACATATGGGAGTGTGATGAATGCCATTTGCATTAATATTTTATATCTTTTTATATCTATTTTTGTCACTTTAATGTTGCTGGGTAGCTTTGTTTATGATTTTTTTGCAGATTTAAAGTCAACAGCAGATTTTGAGAAAAATACTAAAAACAAATAAAAAGAAGAGTTGCAGAGAAGAATTCATTGATACATAAAGATCCCAATTTGAAATCAGAGATTCCAGTAGAGTCTACATATCACAAGAAAAAAGCCAGAAAAATTCCAGAGTCAGAAGCCATAATTTCACGACGAATCTGTCGTTGACCAGTCAAAGCACACATTGCGCTTGATAAGACGTAATGTATTTGACAGCGAAAAAGCTGTTGGATACGACGGACCCGCTGTCCCTTTTATTCAAGAGATAATTTAATTTTTTAAGATTATATCTTAATTTTAGTAATCCTGAGTCAGCTGTTTAGAATTTTTGGGGGTCTATAAATAAGGCTGCAAACTCTTGTATTTATATCATACTTTTGAAGATCAACTTTGAAGATTTTTCTCTTTTAATAAAGTTCTTATTTTTTGAATTATTACTGGTTCTTGGAGAAGGAGTTGGCTATATTCGGTTCTTTCTTTCCTCTCTTGAATTTTATTATTTTTATGTTTACAAAATATAAAATCATGTTTTGCTACTTCTACTTTACAAACTAATTTTACTTACTCGGGCATAGATGTGGGCTTTTCTATCAAAAATTATTCATGATTGTTTGCGTCTAGTTGTTCTCATTCGTAATATTGTTAAATTCCTATTTTTGTGTTTAAGTTTAATAATTGATGGCTATAATTATATAGTTAGTTAGATTGGAGACTAAAAGGAGATAACCTAACAGCACATCTAGGGATAGGGATCACTTCCTACATGCTAAGATGAATAAGAGAAGTTGTGCAATCTTAAAGAGAAAAATCATAAATCTTAATGTTGTTTTATCTAGTAAATTCACTATATTGATAGATTGTGGGTTCTACTTTAAAGTTAGATTTAATGATGCTCGAAAAAGATTATTAATTGCAAAAAAATCTTTAATTATTAACAACACTTGAATAAAGTTTCTAGCACAAATAATTAGAATAATCAGAGACAAAGTAACCGAAGTCTTAATGCCCTAGTACTTTTTCTCATACTTAAAACACTACTTTTTAATTTAGTTCAGTTTACAATTTCAAAGATTTCTATTTTTCAATTAAAATTTAGAAATAATTAATAGTGGTAGTTAAATTACAATTTCTGTAGGTTCGATACTCTACATCATCACTTTATTACTTGTAACGATTGGTACACTTGTCAAATCACACGTCAACTGTGTAACACCCAGGAATTCTGGTCCCCGAGCAAAGCTCCTTGGGTAAAACCAATTTTTCTAGTAGTGAAGGACACTTGACTATGACTTACTGTAGAAGAAAGAAAACGTAAGATGATTGGCTATTGTGATGTTGACTATACGAAAGATCACCATAATTGAAAGCCAACAATTAGATGTGTAGTCAGTCTCGGCTTAGTAGTTGTTTTGTGATGCAACAAAAGACAATTAATAGTGTCACACGGAGGTTGAGAATGATGGCAACTCAAGAAAGCATGTTCATACAATTAATGGTGGACTTGGATATGGCCAATGGATTATACCTTTGTTGACACTTAAAAAAGACAAGATTCTTATTGGTCCGAATAATGTCTAAACTTGTTGACATTTACATAAGACAAGTGACAGGCGAGCTGAAGACCAGTTTTCACCCATCTCCGAGGGACAAGGAAGCAACTTGGACTCCACTGATCCAGCAAGCAGACAGTGAACCCGGATTGTTTCTAAATAGACCTCAGCAGGTCTAAGGTGCTAGCACTTAGTATCGCATGAGCCCAAAGGGATAGCCTCACTTGAGAGGCTAATATCACTCAACTTCGCCTTGAAGCCATTCGAAGCCTCGCCAAGAAGCTAACTCGCAACTTCGCCACAGAAGACTTCCAGCTCCGCCAAAGGGTTTCTTTCGGACTTCGCCAGAAGCTGCCTCTAGCTCCGCTACGAGCTCAATGCGGACAGCTACGCTATTGATCTGCTATGGTCAACCTTTGACCAATCAAATCTCCGGATGAGATCGGATCCAATCAGATCAAATCTAATTGAGATCAAATCAGAGATCAAATTTGGCAGTTGATTGCCACAATCCCTTGACTCTCCTAAAACGAATAAGAAGATCAGGGGAAATCCTCCAACGATATGGAAAGGATCAAGAAGGTCAACCGACCTGCCAATTCTAGCTTCGCAGAAGCTGATCCTAGCCTCGCAGCAAGGCTACTTTCCAGATTTAAACAGATTCGATTCAATCTGTTTCCATATCTTCAAGGGACGATTATACCCTTGCTCTCCCTATAAATAGCCCACCAGGGCACAAGGTGAGAGGACGGCCAGAAGACTCCACAAGCAGAGGCTTCTTCATAACGCACCGTGCGTTCTCGAATTCAGAGACCTTTTAGAGAATTGCTTTCTCTATTCAGGGTGTTGATACCCTAACGTCGTCCTTCCTCTCAAGGCATCTCCAGAATCAGGCGAGAAGGAATTCCTAATTGAAGGTGATTTTGAGAAGCAGCAAGAGGGTTCTACCAACCTTCTATTCTCTGATTCCCCGAACCAGGCGAGAAGGGAATCTCATTGCTCGCATCGTCAAAGGGACAAAGTGGTCCCGCGCTGACCAGACTCCTATCGGCACACTTCTCCAGAATCTCTAAGGAGATCTACTTGTAATCTTTTTAAGAATACTTGTAATTTAGCTCCTCAAACTCTTTTTATTATAAGTTTTCCCCTTTGCAAATATAATGGAAAACAAGATTGCGACTCCGCTGGGGACTGTATTCTCCACCACCGAGAATCAAGTGTCGCAATGCGACGAGCAGACCTTCGGGTCTAACTCTGAATTCAGAAAAGCCGGTGCAGCCAGGGCTTCCCTGGCTAAAACTTCAAGGAAAGTCTCTGCGGAGACAGAAAAGGTTCTCTGCGAACCTACTGCGGTTATTTGGCGCAACAAGGAAGCACGTCCGCAGTCTGATTCCTTTACTTGTGAGAACTTGGTGGTCCAGTTCGATCAAGGAAGATTTGAAGAAGTCCTCTCTGGGGGTGGCCCAATGCTTCGAGCACGGAAGCATAGGAAGGTTTCCACGACCAAGGTTTCAAAGCAGAAACCAGAAGCAGAATTCTGCCAACACCCCTCAGCCTCGCGTGTGGCTAATCAGGTTCCTTGCGAACCTAAGTCTCCTCTACCAAGGCAGGTTTGGAAGCCTAAACAGAAGTCTCCAACCGAAGCTTCAGGCGTAGATACGCCTAAACCGCGCCTCTCTCGCGAAGAAAAAGGCAAGAGGCCTCTCTGCTCCAGTAATGCTGCCGACCATGAAGTAACGACGGCAATCATACCGTCGCCCAATTCAAGAGCAGCAACGCCTTGTGTCAGCCTCGTTCATATAAATAAAGCTACTGCACCACAGCGTGCTTCCCTTTCTAGTGCGTCAAGCGCTAAGTTCGCGCCTATTGGCGAAGCTGAAACTGAAGCACTATTCAGTGCTAATCCCTTCTGCAGGGATAAAAGGAGCAGGACATCGTCCTATGTGCGACCCAAAAGAGCCTTTGCGCTCGATTGCAGAGACCCAACCGGGTCTGATTTGAGGAAATTGTTGACAAATAGACAAACCTCTTCCCCTGTTATCAACAAGTGGGATGTCAGCTGGTGACACTCCACTCGGTCCATTGCCGGCTGGGACCAATCCCTGCCACTCCTCCAAGACGACGGTCAGTTTTCGATCGACTATCGGTACAGGCCCCGGTGAAACATCGCAAAAGGAGCGTCTCGCGAGATCTACCCTCTGCATCCGTTAACATGACCGGAAGGGGACGAGAGCTGCGTAGGGGAAGACAAACATCTGATGACACCCCCTACAGCTCCCCAGATCTAGATTACAGCCCAGGCTTAGGCGAAGTCTTGGTGCATGAAGAAGGTGTTTTCCGAAACACCAGATCTAGGGTGGCAATACCCTACACTTATGAACAGCCGTCCCTCAGTGGCAGTGGCCTCGCCGCAACCAAAGAGAGGATCAGTCCAGTGGTCTGATGAAGAAGATGAAGATAGCGGGTATGCTTCTTCGGCGACAGTCAGTTCAGTGCGAACAGACAGAGCATCAGTCAACATGGCTGATAATGCTAACGACGATCTTCATCGACGTTTGGAAGCTCAGGAGCAAACTTCCAAGACTCAGCAAGAGGCTCTGGACAATATACAATAGATGCTCGCACAACTCCTCAGTAACCGGAACAACAATGATGCCGGGAGCAATCACGATGAGGAGGAACACTTCAGCAATGAGCAACCAAAGCCGGAGAAATCCAAGGAGGGTTCTTCCTTAGACGCCGAAGTCCTTAAGGGCCTCCAGGCTCAAACGCATCCCTAGCTCAGAAGGATGAATTAAAGAAGGTAGGGGCAATCCGTCCTTATCCGCTGGAGTGGGATTCGGTGGCATATCCGCCGAAGTTTAAACCACCAACGTTGCATACCTATGATGGAAAGAGCTCGCCAAATCAGCACATCTACTATTTCCGGTCTCAGACTTGTAATGTTATAGGCAACGACGCCATCATGGCTAGGCTGTTCATTGGCACCCTAAAGAGGGTGGCGTTTGACTGGTTCCGAAGTCTTCCCCCGAGCTCTATCAACTCTTGGATCGACCTGGAAACTCGGTTCCTCTCTCGTTTCTATGAGGACGATACCGAAGTGACCATGGACAAGCTCCTCTCCACTGTGCAGAGGAAGGATGAATCTGTCCGTGACTACATTGAACGGTTCAGAAATTTATCCTTGATGTGCCCAGCAGGGATGCCATTACCCATGCTCTTACAGACATGCAGACACAACTTCCTAGACCAAGTGGAAGTTCGCATGGGGGCTGTAAAAGCTCACACCTGGAAAGAATTGGTCGAACAAGCAGAGATAGCCGAGAAGTCGGCTAAACAGTTCGAACCATCCGCCCCTAGAGGCAAGTGGGGGATGAACAACAAAGGGCGTAGCGACCTATCGCAATCCTCTCAAGCTAAAGGCAAAGAGACTATGTCTGTGGAGTTATCCGGAGATGTGCAGTCGAAGGCCAAGAAGAGCGGCTTTAACAATCAGGAGCCCAAGTTCCCTCCAAAGCAGTACTCCTTCAAAGACGATCAGGTGATCACGATATTTCATCTGCTTCACAAAGGGAACAAAATGAAATTGCCAGATGCTCGGCGTCCCAATGAGATAGGGCGCACAAATGACCCTAAGTACTGCCTCTATCATAGGATGATTCATCATCCTACTGACAAGTGCTATGTCCTCAAAGACAGAATTCAAGCCTTGGTTGATGCCGGGGTTCTGACATTAAAGACAGAACAGAAGAAAGTCACTGCCAAATGGTGACTCTTGAGTTCGGCAGTGCCCAAAAGGTCACAGTCCCTGACGGGACTTATTCAGTCCCTGCGCCACGGTTGGAAGTCAAGCATCCTCCAGCTACAGCTCAAGATAATAAGGGTCTTGTTCCCTTAACACTGGAGACAGGGGAGGTCATGTGGATACACCCGGACCTTGTCTAAGAAGTACAGCGGGATTCGAAGGAACCCAACTTAAAGGTCAAATCTTGCAATGTCATTTCCATCCTGCCAGACGATGGCAATCTTACTTCAGCTTCCCTCAGTGATTCAGAAGGAGAAAAGCATGCTTGCACAACGCAGGCTGACCTACCTCAACAGACGGGTACCCGATCTGGAAAATCATACTTAAGGCAGTATGAGAAGTCTACTGACGAGATACAACAGCAAACGACGTCAGTACAAATACCAGCATCCGCTCCAGTTCCAACAAAGGGAAAGGAGAAGCCTAAGGAAATCTGGTTCGACCATGCCCTGAAGAAACCTTCAGCCCCAGGGGTTGACACGCCCTTTCGTTTTGACATATTGGCCCAATTGGCTAATATCCCAGCTCGTATTACAATACACGAGCTCCTTCGCCTCTCAAAAGAGACAAGAGAAGCACTCAGGGATGCGCTAACTAATTCAGAATCTTTTCTGACATACATGCTTGAGATCCCTAACGACGACATTCAGCCTCCTTGCCCAGAGTGTCATCATACACAATCCAAGGTGCCCGCTATTACCTTCACAGCGGAAGATATGCTTCTCAAAGACAACAAGCACGATCGACCTCTATACTACACCGGGTATATCGGTTCAACATGCATCGAAAGGGTACAAGTCGATCCGGGATCCGCACTCAGCATCATCCCCAAAAGGCTTCTTTACTTCCTCGGCATACCACTGTACAGGTTGTCCGCAACCACCACTACAATATACGGTTTCAATGCCGGGAGCAGTCACCCACTGGGAAAATCCGACTCCGTTGCAGAATCGGGAGCCTAAAGTCAGAAGTGACCTGTTATGTCATTGACGCTGACACGTCATATAACTTGCTGCTAGGGCGACCATGGATCCACGCCAACTGGATCGTTCCCTTCACTCTGTACCAATGCTTCAAATATGTTGAAGACAACGCGACAGTATGAACTGTCTTTGCTGAGAAGCAACCATTCAAAGGGGTGGAAAACTACTTCACTGACGCTCTCCTGTATCAAGAGGCCGGTGGAGCACTCAAAGAACCGTCGCCGGACGATGATGAAAGCGGCAATGAGGCGGATTCAGAATCCGAAGTAGGCATGCCGGCCGTTCTTATTGGCGAACCAATTATAGCATGTCTCAATAATCCCCTATGTAATACTCCTTCAGAGGATGAAGGCGAATGGGTAATTAATGATAATATTTCTTTTGATTATCCTGCGAGTGTTGGATTATTTGAGTCCATTACGGATAGCTCTCTGCACATGCCTTTACACAAGCCAAGTGCGTCCAGTACGCCCATGGAATCCGCAGAAGGAGCCGTCTTTGAGATCCCGCCATCCAAAGAAGGTCAGTTACCGATAATCTTCGGTAGAACCCAACCACGGGGACCTACAGTTGCAGATTCAAGTTCAGACTCAGACACTCCACAATTCTTCCATTACGCGCAACCTGCACGCCATATCATGAAGAAAATGGGATACGACTAAAGCATGGAGAAGGTCTGAATTTTGGAAAAGGAAGGCGCAGTTTGATGCGTAACTTTGTGCCTAAAGGGAAGCCTGCAAATTACTATGATAGTACACACAGGGGATTGGGATATGTTACACCCATATCATCGGCAATGGTTCAATTCAAAGATGACGAACCAATTCCATCACATTCAGACTCATCCTCCGAGTGGGACTCAGACGTCAGTGTGGGAATGATGTTCGAAAACCTTACCGTCAATATGACCTCAAGCAGTCAATTGGAGCCCGCAGAAGTTACTGATGAGGAACCATGGGCCCAGCAATTAGACCTCCAATGGGAAAAGCGATTCGAACTTCGCGAACCGCCTACTGAAGACAAGGTGATGCAGGTCAACCTGGGAAGTCAAAATCATCCCAAGCCCATCTTCATAAGTGAAAGCCTATCACTTATAGAAAAGGAAGAATTGATAATGCTCATAAAAGAGTATATAGATGTCTTCGCATGGAGCTACGAAGATATGCCCGGACTTGATCCACAGGTCGCTATGCACCGTCTGAATATCAAGCCTGACGTTAAGCCAGTCAAGCAGCAACAACGTCGGTTTCGCCCGAACATTATGGAAGCTATTGAAGCCGAAGTTCACAAGCTCATTGCATGTGGCTTCATCCGGGAGGAATAACATCCAGATTGGGTAGCCAACATCGTCCCCGTCCTCAAGAAGAACGAAAAAATACGGATCTGCATCGACTACCGTGACCTCAACACGGCCTGTCCTAAAGACGAATTCCCGCTGCCCATTACCGACGTCATGACTGACAACACATGCGGTTTCAAAAGGATGTCTTTCATGGATGGCTTTTCAGGATACAACCAGATTAAGATGTATCCCGACGACGAGAAGCATACTTCGTCCCGAACACCATTGGGGGTATACTGCTACACTGTAATGCCCTTCGGACTGAAGAACGCCGGAGCAACCTACCAGCGGGCAATGAGTACAATCTTCCGCGACCATCTTCGAAAAACGGTAGAATGCTATGTCGACGACATTGCTGTCAAAAGCCGCAGCAAGAATGAACATCTCCACGATTTGAGAACGATGTTCGACATAATGCGGGCTCATCAACTGAAAATGAACCCGACAAAATCCTTCTTGGGAGTGTCAAGTGGCAAGTTCCTTGGGTTTATTGTCACATCAAAAGGGATTCATCTTGACCCGGACAAAGTCAAAGCCATTCAGAGTATGCATCCACTGAGGAATCTCAAAGAGCTTAGAGGCTTACAAGGCAGACTGGCTTATATCAGAAGATTCATTGCAAATCTCTCAGGCCGCTGTCAACCGTTCACCCGACTTATGAAAAAGGGTGCTTCCTTCGTATGGGATCAAGCTTGCCAGGAAGCTTATGAAGACATCAAGAGGTACCTCACAAAACCTCCAGTCTTGGTGGCCCCTACATCAGGGAAACCATTCTTGCTTTATGTAAAAGCTCTGGACTACTCTCTTGGTGCCCTCCTCGCTCTAAAGGACGACAATGGCCACGAGCAGGCCATTTATTATCTGAGCAGAACTCTCATAGGAGCGGAATCTCGTTACAACCCTATTGAGAAAGAGTGTTTAGCTTTTGTCTTCGCTGTTCAGAAGACACGACATTATTTGGTCGGCCAGACCATACATGTCATCTCCAGAGTAAACCCATTGCATCTTCTTATGACGAAGCCAGGATCATTGAATTCAAGATTGGCTAAGTGGGCACTTTTATTGTCTCAGTACGACATGATCTTCACCCCTCAGAAGGCGGTTAAAGGCCAGGCCCTTGCAGAGTTCTTGGCTGCTCATCCAGTTCTGGAACATTCAAAACTTCACGAAGATATCCCTGATGAAGTCTTCGAGTCTTATGCAACCTCTGAAGAGGAAGTGCGGCAGATGTTCTTCGATGGAGCATCGCGAATGGGCCCTAAAGGCAAGATTATTGCCGGAGCGGGGGTTGTGTTTATCTCCCCGCAGAACCATGTTCTTCCCCGAGCATTTTCTCTGACAGAATCATGCTCCAACAATGTAGCAGAATATAATGCTCTGCTCATTGGTCTTCAGCTCGCTCATGGAATGGGGGTACGCTACCTTGAAGCCTACGGCAATTCAAAGCTGATCATCAATCAGGTTAAAGGTGAATATGAAGTTCGCCACGAAGACTTGGTGCCTTATTACCACACAGTCATCGAATTGGCTAACCTATTTGAAGGCTTCTACATCGGGCACGTGTCTCAATCTCAAAATACCAAGGCGGACGCCCTTGCTGTATTAGCAACAACTCTAGCCTTACCGGCAGACACCGAGTATCATCTCACAGTCGCAACTCGACATCTTGTATGCTCCAAGCACATGCTAAGAACTCGAGAAGTCTATAATGTCTCCACGGACCTTGAGCCGAGAGATTGGCGCTTTCCTCTCATTGACTATGCTTTGCATGGTCTATTTCCAGACGATCCTAAAGAAGCGGCGTCCGTCAGATGGAGGTCCCTCCGTCTCTACTACGATCCGACTTTGAAGACACTTTACCGTCGTTCGTATGACGGTCTCCTCCCCCGTTGCCTTTCCAATTCAGAGGCACAGGAAGTGCTCCAAGAAGCGCACGACGGCATTTGCGGAGCTCATCAGCCGGGTCCAAAGCTCAAAGACAGATTGCATAGGCTTGGATATTATTGGCCAACCATGATAGCCGATGCCATCCAATACGCACGAAGGTGTAAAGCATGTCAGATTCATGCGGACTTCATACACCAGCCTTCGGAGCTGCTCCACCCGACTGTTGCTTCATGGCCATTTGAAGCATGGGGAATCGACGTCATAGGGCCAATTAGCCCCTCTTCGACAAAAGGTCACCGGTTCATCCTGGCAATAACCGATAACTTCTCAAAGTGGGCAGAGGCTATACCACTAACTGAAGTCAAAACCTCTAATATGGTTAACTTTATCAAACACCATGTCGTCTATCGATTTGGTGCCCCTAGGCGGATCATCCACGACAATGGTCCCCAATTCATAAGCCAGGTATTCTATCGATTCTGCGATAAATACTGAATTCAGAATGTGGCTTCAACCGCCTATAATCCTGCCGCCAACGGCTTGGCGGAAGCCTTCAACAAAAGATCATCAAGCTACTCAAGAAGTTCGTCTCCTCGAATAAGCGAGATTGGGACGACAAGCTTGGTGAATGTCTTTGGGCCTACCGAACCACGGTTCGGACACCGACAGCAATACGCCTTTTTCCCTGGTGTACGGGTGTGAAGCAGTCATACCTTTGAAAATCCAGATGCCGTCATTACGAGTCGCTCTACTGGCCAAGGTCACATCAGAAGACAATGATCGATTGCGTCTTCAAGAGCTCGAAGCCCTAGATGAGAAGCGACTACAAGCTCAGCAACATATCGAGCTATATCAAGCTCGAATCTTAAAGGCCTTCAATAAGAAGGTCAAACAGAGGGTCTTCCAGAAAGGAGACTGGGTTTTAGCCATCAGACGACCGATGATTATGACGCACAAAACCAAAGGTAAATTTCAGCCCAAATGGGAAGGACCGTTCGTAACAGAAACAGTTTATTCAAACGAAGCATACCGCCTTATGACTTCAGATGGCGACCTACTCATGATGCCGATCAATGGCAAGTTCTTAAAGAAGTATTATCCTTAATAAAGGATCCTTCTCATGATCAAGTTAACACTACACCTCTGATCAAGATCTTCGTGTCCAAAGTACACACAAAGAGAGCCTTTCTCTTCCTCCAAGCGAGATCACACAACCATAAACCAGTAGGAACTTGGTCGTATACTGGTTATCTCAAAGGAAAATCAAGGTTACACATACACTAACCAGATGATTCAATATCCTTAACGATTAAGGATAGAGGAAAATGTTGGCCTTTAAGCCCAACATAAGTCCTCGATAACTCATCATGCTGAGGGGAATAGTATGGCTAGTCCAATTCAAATGGTAGTTGGTAAAGGCATATCAAACCCGTTGATAGCTGGGGATTTGATAAAAATCCTAAGGGACCTGTTCCCGTTTGATTCCCTCTCCAAAATCACTTACCAATTCTCATCCATAGAATGGTAAGACCACATATACATTTCGCTGTTACGTTAACATTAAACCTATGACAGCAATTCTCTCGTTTCTCCCCGTGAGAACGAGACCTCCAAAATCACTTACCAATTCTCATCCATAGAATGGTAAGACCACATATAAATTGCGCTGTTACGTTAACACTAAACCTATGACAGTGATTTCCTCGTTTCTCTCTGTGAAAACGAGACTTTCTCCCAAATTCCACTACAAACTCGATACTTGTTGACATTTACAAAGACAAGTATCACCAACCTTGAGCTTGGTGGCGTCTCATTCGGTTATGTCATTGCGACCTCTGAACCAGCAGACAGCCAAGTCTCAATTTCGAGCTTGTTGACATTTACAAAAGACAAGTCTCAACCCTGAGCCCTGTTGACATTTACAAAAGACAGGTCTCGGTACTTATTGACATTTACAAAAGATAAGTATCACCAATTTCGAGCTTGTTGACATTTACAAAAGACAAGTCTCAACCTTGAGCCCTGTTGACATCTACAAAAGACAGGTCTCGATACTTGTTGACATTTACAAAAGACAAGTATCACCAAATTTTAGAGCTTGGTGACGTCTCAATCGGTTATGTCATTGCGACCTCTGAACCAGCAGACAGCTAAGTCTCAATTCCGAGCCCTGTTGACATCTACAAAAGACAGGTCTCGATACTTGTTGACATTTATAAAAGACAAGTATCACCAAATTTTGGAGCTTGGTGACGTCTCAATCGGTTATGTCATTGCGACCTCTGAACCAGCAGACAGCTAAGTCTCAACCCTGAGCCCTGTTGACATTTACAAAAGACAGGTCTCGATACTCGTTGACATTTACAAAAGACGAGTATCATCAAATTCTGAAGCTTGGTGGCGTCTCAATCGGTTATGTCATCGCGACCTCTGAATCAGCAGACAGCTAAGTCTCAATTCCGAGCCCTGTTGACATTTACAAAAGACAGGTCTCGTCTTTCGATCCGGTAAGGACCGATTTCGGGCTTGGTGGCGTCTCAACCAGTTATGTCATCGCGACCTCTGAACTGACAGATAGCCAAGTCTCATCATCCAACCCAACAAGAACTATGTTCTCAAGAAATTACAATACAATTTGGAATCGCAATTCAGAAAGAAGAACAAGATTGGATATTCGACAAAAGAAAAGTTTTATTCATTAAAAAGGATAAAGTACATGGACCTACAGGCGTACATTGTAAGCTCTGAGCCGTTCTCCAAGGGAAGCTAGCCTCGCCCTCCTGTCATCAGTAGCCTAGGCAAGCGCCTGTGACCTCAGCTCAGCCTCATTGAAATCCACCGCCTGGGCCAGACGAGCTTCGACCTCCGCCAAGGTTGCCCTTTGTGACAACCCCTGCCGCGCCAGTTCCTCATTTTGAGCCTTAAGCTGCTCAAGCTGCACAGTTTCTTCAAGACGCACCGGTACAACTTTGGATAAGAGGAGATTTGCTTTCCTAATCATTTCCTCAGCCCTCCCAATCTTATCTTCAGCGTCAAGAAGAGCACTGGTGGAGGCGTTGATGGCATTTCCAACCTCTGCTTGCCTTGTCTCCAAGGATTCCAAGTCAAAAGCGATAGCCTTAGCAGCTTCTTGAGCGGCAAGACGAGCCTCATGCTTTTGAGCGACGAGGCGCGCAAACTGCTCATCAACCAAAGACTCCAAGTTCGAGCACCTGAGGCGACGCCATTCCTCTACATCCTTCTCAAATTCATCCACCAGGAGTTCCAAAGCAGTGGCCTGGTGATACCCCTCAAAATCCCGAATACTTTCGATGCCACGGGAGAGGACCACCTTTAACTTCGAGAACGACATAGTCGAGCCCTTCAAAACCAGGTCGATAGTTCGCCCTAAGCCTTTATAAAAGCTATCGACGAGGTCACCTATGTAGTCGTTCTCAACCTCAGCCACTTCTGGTAGAGAGGTAACTTCAGAGAAATCCACCAGCCTGGTCGACACTATCGTGAAAGGAGCAATGGGAACATCAACAACAGGGCAGATTGTCAGTGATCTCTGTGGAGTCTTCATGGAAATCAGTGCGCTAGCCACCGCTGAGGTAGGGCTGACAACCATCTCCTGAACAGCAGGCTCAACTACCAGAGTTGGGGAAGTAGGGCTTGTAATCACCCTCAGCTCCGCACTTGGCAAAATTGTCGGCACCTCACTCGTTGATATAGCTGGGAGTGAGGACACCTCCGGAACTGCTTCCCCTTCAACCTCTGGTCCTTCGACTGACTTGGGCCGATAAGAAGGCAGGTCGCCGTATAGTGCATCCAGCACAGCAGCATCAGCCGCGGTCGAAGCGCTCACGTCACCCCTTGACCCTTCGGGGAGATCTTCCAGCTCTCTTAAAGCTGATGCATCTTGAGGCCGAACACCTGTAACAAGTCTGCGGTTAGTCGGGACACTACATGTAAAAGAAGCCAAGAGGTTAGGACAATACCAAAGGATGATGTCGCCTCAAACATCTCGTCAGCCACATCAGTCTCCAGGGGCTCCATCGGAAAATTCTTGGCAGAATCAGCACGAATAGCTGGCTCACTTTCGCTTGCCGAGTATCCTGTGGACCACCCAATAGAGCTCGATGTCACAGGACTTCCTTTAGAAGTCCCAGCGCCCGAGGGACCAATGTCGGCCAAGACTCTTCCGGGCGGGCAAAAGAACCAGCTTTGGTTCCATAAGCAAATAGGGGATCATAATGTTACCCTTGCTCTCCAGCTGCCTCAGCTCCTACAATCAAGAAGAATTGATAATAAGTCAATGGGAACACACAAAAAGGCGTATTATATGGACGGGGTTAATCTTACCCAGACCCGGAGCGAATTCACCGCTAGTCGGTTCAGCAACCGACGGTTCAGCCGCTAATGGGGTAGCAGGAGGAATCGCTGTAGAGGGATGACCCTCTATGACAATCGTTGGAGCTTGGCGGCGGGGCTTCTTCGCCAACGATTTCCTACGAGAGCTACCTGCCCGCTTTCTTTTGAAGTGGACTTCGGAATCCTCTTCCTCCACTTCTTCTACATGATGAGGGGAACGGTCCCCATCACACCAGAGCCAGTTGCAGGAGTCTCAGCCCCCGCTCCCACCTCGAAGCAAGGACTCTCGGCATCTGAGGCCTCGCTGTCTTCCACAGCAACAAACTCCTCTATACCTGGAGTGTGAACCCTTTTGCCTTCCCTTTTATCAGAAGCCTCTGTCTCAGCCGCTGAGAAATTAACTTCACATCAGAACTGTTAACCTTGAATTTGAGAGGTGTGGAGTTGGAAGTGGCGTACCACTGGCAAAAACACAGGGTCATCAGGAGATTGGGATTCTTCAACGGCGTACGCAGCCGCGCCCCAGTACCGCCTGCAGTAAATGTTGGCCCAAAGGCCTATCACCCTAGTTTTGATGATGATCAACTCATGAATTTATGTTTACTAATGATCTTGTGTTTAATTAGTGACAGATTCATTATCAAGATCTTAGTAGGTGCATAGCTCAACAAAGGATAAAATGTCAAGATTTGGAGCTAGCAAGGTGTGATCCAAGGAGCTTTTTGATCAAGCTTGGACCAAGTCAAGAAGATGAGAAGACTTCAAGGAAAGACTTCAAGATCAAGACTTGTGTCTAGGTTTGTTTTTATAAGATTTTGTTTTAGTTAAAATGTAAAGGATAGAATAGTTGGTGGATTGCTCAAGTTCATATCACACACACACTCTTGATTTATATGTGTTTTCATAAAAGATTCTTAGTTCTAGAAAAATATCGTTTTGATTTTTGGTGTTTCAAATATACATGTGTTTTTAAACAAAACCATTTTAGAACTCTCGGGTTTTCTCGGTCGACCGGGCGGTCGACCGTTCTGCTGATCTGCTCGACATTCTTTTAGTTTTCTAGTCATAACTTTTGATTCTTATATTCAATTAACATGATTTAAATTGCATTTTAAATATGACTTTCAGAGCTACATTTAATATTCAATAATCATTTTCTAATTTAAATGTTAAGAATGTCAAATATTGGGTTGAAATCTGTTCTTGTTCTAAAAACAGTTTACAGTTTCTGATTTGATACCTTTTAGTTTTTTATTGATAACTTTCAATTCTGAATTGATATAGATTTGATTTAAGTTGCATTAGAAAGAATACTTCAATATCTACAACTTTATCCTATATACGTATTCCCAAATTCGAACGTTTTTGACCTTAAAACTGTGCTCCAAGTTAACCCATTGCACAGAGGTCGGTCGACCGGGCGGGTCGACCGGAACCAAGGTCGGTCGACCGCAACTGTCGACCGACGTGCACAGAACCGTGCATGTCTGGCGGGTCGACCGGGCGGGTCGACCGGAACTAAGAGCAGTGCTCTCTGTTCTTCTGGGTCGACCGGGCCGGTCGACCGGAGGCTCCAACGGTCGGATTTTTGACCGTTGGCGATCGACCGGACCGGTCGACCGGCAGGCCTGACAGACCCCAACGGCTAGTTTTTGACAGCCTATAAATTTGAGGGTCTTGTCATTGTTTTGCAAGAAGATTTTAGGAGAGCTTTGAGCCAGTTTTTCCTACTCTTTTTAGAAGTTCTTCTCCACAAAATAGAGAGGAAATATTTCCTATCTAAAGGGAAGATTTTAAATGGAGTGTTTAAAGTGATTTCTTGAGTTTTTCACCATAGTTCTTTCTTTGCTTTCTCACAATCACTTGAGCTATCCATTGCCTTATCTATCCATAGGATTGTGTTGTGAGAGTTTTTAATTGGTGATCAAAGTGTTGTAGATCACCAAAGATTTCATCTTTGTACTTTGAGGAGACGGGCAAGTGTGCTCGTGGTGGTTTAGAGTTCTTGTGTGAACTCGGTGGTTTGAGGTGCGGCCTCGGCGAGCTAGTGAGCTTGCGTGTGTACGGGACTAGGGAGTCCGAGGACTTGTGTAGGTGTTGCGGCACCGAGGAGAGATCCATTGGGATCTTGCATAGTGGAAATCCTTCGTGTGTCGAAGGCGGGGATGTAGAGCAAGTGTGCTCGAACCTCAAAACAAATTCCTTGTGTTTGCGATTGCTCACTCTCTCTCTCTTTGTCTCTTTTATATCTTGCATACTTTTATTGTGCTCATCTTTATATGCTAGATATTCATTGTGTGCTTAATTGATATACTTGCGTGGGATTGTTGCTAACACATGTATTCAACCAAGAGAGCCAATGCGGCACCTCAACCCATTCAAGGGGAATCTAGAGGAGTTTATCCAGAGCCCTTCACGGGGAATTCGACAACACTCTTTGGTTATACGTGGTGTTTAGTGTAAGAAGTTTAATTAGGTCATCTTAGTTTTTAATTCCGCATTATTTGGCATTAAGTGACCATTAGATTAGCCATCACCTATTCACCCCCCTCTAGGTGACTTACAATTGGTATCAGAGCTTGGTACTCTGATTTGGGTCTAACAACCTAGAGTTAAAGATCCTACTTTTAGGCTAATCACAAGATTTGTACACACACAATGGACTTCATGTCACCACCCACCTTTGACATTTTTAACATCCAAATTTGGAAGGTTAAGATGTCATTGTACCTCAAGGCCTTAGGCATTCATGTTTATCTTGCTACTACTAATGATTCATATGTTAATAATAGCAAGTACTTTGAGGCTAATGCTAAAGCCATTCATGCTTTGAAATGTACCCTAAATGATGAATATCTTTCTAGGGTTTCTAATGTTGAATCGGCTTTTGTAGCTTGGAACATCATCACCTCCCTTGGCGAAAAGGATCTATATTTTTCCGGGAGTGATTCGGACGTTGGAAGCGACACCTCCAACATGTGCTATATGGTCCAAGGGGATAACCCCCTTGAGGTAAACACCGAATCCAATGATGAAGACATGTCATATGATGAGCTATCTACCTTTTGTCATCTATTGCTTGAGAAATATGACATGATTAAAAAGGAAAATAAAAATTTGAAAAAGAACATTGCTTGCATGCATATAGAACAAGATTCATTTAAATCTAACATTGCATGTTTAGAAAAAGATAACAAAAATTTGAAAAAGAATTTTGATGCCATGCTTAATGAAAAAGATTCATTAGAAAATAAAATGGCATGCTTAGAAAAGGAAAATAAAGATTTGAAAAATGAGAATGTTTCCTTGCTTTCTAAATTGAATGATTTATGTGAAGGGAATATGTCTTTGAAAAATAAAATTGATTTGGTGAAAAAACAAAGAGAAAGTGTTTTGCAAGAAAATAACTCTTTGAAAAGAAAATTTGTTGAAAAAGAAAAAGAATTTGTTTCTAAAAGAAATAAGAAAAATGATTCTTTATCTCATCATGCTTTACATGCCACCACTAATGAGATTAAAGATTTGAAAAATAAAATGAATGGTTTGAGTTCTACTTTGAACTCTTGTGCTTTTAATCATTCTAGGTTGGAGTCAATATTTTCAAAGAAACAAACTCCACACATTCATGCACATCATAACCATGCATTTGCTTATGTTGCACAACATGATCACAGTCCTACACATAAGCATACTAAGGTGTACATATGTACACATTGTGGCCGCAAAGGCCATTTAGCAAAGTTTTGTTATGATAAGATTAATTCTAAAAATTTTGCTAATAAAAGCTTTTGGGTTCCTTACAAGACTAACCCCAAAGGACCCAAGAAAATATGGGTACCAAAATCCCCACCTTTTGCTTTTGATGTAGGTGAGGGCTCTCACAAGACGTGAGAGGATTGGTGCCTTGGTAGTGGATGCACTTGGACATGATGACATACTTTTGGGATGCATTACTATCAAGGAGTTTTGGTGGGATAACCACCATGCTTGGAGCTTTGGAGTTGGTAACAATCTCTAAACTTCCAATTTATTTATGTTCATGCTTGTCCATTCATAATATTCATAGCATGTTCATATTTTATGATTTTATGTGCTTCATGTGGTATTTACATGCTTAGATGTAGAATGTGTCAAACTTGTATTTATACATATATGAATAGTGAACTACAATTGACTCATATATATTTGAACTTCATGCTCATTTGTATCCACTATATGCATATGTATAGACTAGTTTTGATGATTCTCTTTTATACATGTTTTGCCTTATTTTTATGCTTTACTTCATGTATATGTATTATTAATTCAAATCTAATAAATATACATGTATACCCGTGAGTCTCTTGCCTTCATGCAAACATCATTAATAGACTCTATTAATATATTTGGGATATGTATGCATATTGTTAGAATTGGATAAATCATACATATACCTAGAAGCTTGTTGATTTTATGAAAAATGATTTTGAGTTGAATTGTTAAAAATGTGACTTATGATCTTTTTGAGCTTCATTGACTATTTTCATAAAAATGCTATTTACATGATCGTTTAACACTCACACTTTTGTTAAAATCATTTTTGAGCCTTATAGACCATGAGTGCTTAAATTTTTGTGTATCTAGTTATGTTTTATGAAAAACATATGATTTGATATATTTGAAGGATCTTTAACTAGTTTTTCAAAAACAATTTATACTAGTTATTTATTCTTCAAATAGTTTTGAGATTGACACATGATTTTATTTCTCTAAAGATTTGATGCTTCATGTATTGAATATTAGTTTAAATGTTAGTCTTTATCAACACTAGGATTTATACTTGAACATATTGTGGGTCACAAATAAATCTATTTATATTTGTGCTTGAATGCTTATTTGAACCCATGAAATGTGCTTGTATTGCTTGGTTTTGATGATACATACATTTTTAAACTTGTATTCCCACTTCTTGGATTTGATTTATGATCATGTGTTTTCATTTCATGTATATGTGTATTTTGCCAAACTTTAAGATATACATGTATACCTCTTGAGTCATTTACCTTTCATGCAAATCTATATATATGGACTCAATTGTGTTTTGGGATATGTGTGTATACTTCTTGTGTTGACAAAACATACATATACCTTGAAATATATTTTTTTTAAAAAAAAAATTTTTTTATGGTAGATTATACAATGAGATATACACTTGAATTTACCTTATGTCAATTGGTATCATTGGATCATTTCTATTGGTATCAATATGATTATTCTTTTTGTATATACTCATGTTTTGATTATATGTATGTATGCTTTCAAATTCAAATTATATCAATTTCTATTGGTATTCCCTTTTCATACATATATGTGATATTTGTGCCTAGTTAAAATTGTCTTACATATTTAAAGCACAAAGGTTATTAATGCTAAGCTAAATTCAAATCTTATTTTTCAAGCTTATGCATTAGTTTTTAAATTGGTATCAATATGGTTGATCATTACCTTAATAGATCACTATCTTACAATTGATCATTTTCAAAATTGATATCAAAATTCAAAATTTGTTTTATCAAGAGAATTCAAAAAATTTGTTTTGATAAAGAAATATTCAAAATTTTTGATTTGTATTTCCTATATGCAAGGAGAGCTTAACATCTCTCTTACATATGGATTCATGTTGAGTATATTATAAATTGAGGAGCTTGACAACTCTTCTTTATATGATATACGTGTGTAGGGGGAGCTTCACATCTCCTTTTATGCATTACATAATATGTGTTATGTGAGTTAGGGCTTGTCATCCCTTCTTCATGTAATGCATATGTGTAGGGAAGCTAGCTTAGCGTCTTCCTCTTCATGAATGTATATCGCATATACATCTTTATTGGTTACCCCTCCTTGATTTCTTTGTTTTTGACAAAAAGGGGAGAAAGATTTGTTTGATTTCACTTTGAACCCTTTGTTGATGATTGACAAAAAGGGGGAGAAAGATTTTGAGTTTATATGCATACTTACAATAGATATACATAATAAGATTTTATGTTTATGCATATATGTTTTGTTTTGCAAATAGGAGAAAAAGAATTTGATATGTTTTATCTCCATACATTTGCATACATATTTATGAGCTTCATTGTCATATATTATTATTTATGTCTATGCATGAGTTAAGGGGGAGCTTCTTTGAAGCTTTAATTTAATCCATGCATATATAACTTCATGAGTTTTGTCATCATCAAAAAGGGGGAGATTGTTGGCCCAAAGGCCTATCACCCTAGTTTTGATGATGATCAACTCATGAAGTTATGTTTACTAATGATCTTGTGTTTAATTAGTGACAGATTCATTATCAAGATCTTAGTAGGTGCATAGCTCAACAAAGGATAAAATGTCAAGATTTGGAGCTAGCACGGTGTGATCCAAAGAGCTTTTGGATCAAGCTTGGACCAAGTCAAGAAGATGAGAAGACTTCAAGGAAGACTTCAAGATCAAGACTTGTGCCTAGGTTTGTTTTTATAAGATTTTGTTTTAGTTAAAATGTAAAGGATAGAATAGTTGGTGGATTGCTCAAGTTCATATCACACACACACTCTTGATTTATATGTGTTTTCATAAAAGATTCTTAGTTCTAGAAAAATACCGTTTTGGTTTTTGGTGTTTCAAATATACATGTGTTTTTAACTGATTAGTATCCAACATTGCATATTTTACATCATAATTCCCATGCATATTACAAATAAATATGTGATTTTTACTCCTCTTCTCTACATATTTGCAGGTACACACTTAATGGAGAGATATCCAAATAATCACTTAATTAACACTAATTAAGTGATTAATCCATGATTAAGATAAAGCCAAATTCAAATCCAGATCTAGAGAGATCCGCGCGCCAATTGGAGAATCCAAGTAGTCCACGTGGCCAAACTAACTCTCAACAACCTTCAACAGAAAGATCTGGCTCAACGGCCAGGATCTTGCCGCGATCCGCGGCTTGGGCGCGGCAGATCTAGGCCGTTGAGATCCCAGATTTTGTGGCAACAGACTTGATCTCGAAGATTCTCTCTTGGGTCTATAAATACCTCACTTGGACCTGCGTACAAAAACTGATCAGAGAAGAGAGGGAGATTAGTGAATAGATTTGTATTTTGTTAGTTTTTGTTTAGGATTTTTAGTTCTCTCTATGATCTTCTCCTCCCTAGATTTCATTGCAAGAGAGAGTTGTATGAGAGAGAGAGCTTGTATCATCAAGAAGTGACACTTGGAGCTATACAAGGATTGATCCATTCTCTACTTCTCTACTTGAGCTTGATTCTAGTTTACTTGCTTTATTACTTGCTTTGTTTACTTCTTGCAATTTACTTCAAGCTTTGTTTTGCTTTTGTAATGGCTTTTAGCTAATTTCTTCTCCATGTACTAGGTTACCACTAGTCTTGCTACTTCACTAACTCATGGGTGATTGCTTTTGTTCATCTTGCAAGTTGTATGATCTTCTCTTCTCCGATGGTTAAACCACCATCTTGCAAGTGAGAAAGTAATTAGGTCAACACGCGAGACGAATTCCAAGCCGATGGAGTGACAACATTAGGCAAGCATTCGCTATCAAGGAGTCTAGTAAGTCTTGGCAAGCTAGCAAGGTAAGCTAGTCATGGATTGCTTTCTTTAAGTTTTCTTTCCTTTTCTTGTGAATAAACCAATCCCAATCTTGATTTCTTTTCCGACAATTTCCACCATGAACATAGCCATCCTTTCTTTTAGTTTCTTTTACATTTGATTCACTAAGTTTATAAGCAAGAGAAGAATACTCGTTTGTTCACTTCACTACCACACGTAAAGCTTCCATCGCGAGCTCTCCCTGAGATCCGACTCGGTATAGCCCTATGCTATAGCGGAGACAAGAAAGGGTACATCAAATACATCTTTATACACATAATAAGTACACCCACCTTTCCAGTCTAATCAAAAATGGCGCCGTTGCCGGGAGAGCAACGGTATTTTTAAAAGTGAGAAACTAAACGATATTTCTTCTCTGTTGCAGGTACAGGTTGAAGATACAGAATATCTTGCACAGAAGAAACATATAAGTGGACCTGGGCCTCTGCTCAAGAAAGCAGAGCCCAGGATCCCTCCAAATTGCCGCGTAGCCGCGGCATTTTGCCGTGGGAACGCGGCAAAGAGGAGTTCACTTCTAACAATTTTTCTGCAGGGATTGCTGCTTTGCAAATTACTTCTGCTGATATATCTGAAATCTTGAATTCTTCACCTGATATTTGCTAATCAACAGTAAAAGATTTGGTGTAAATTGATAAAAATTGTTTAGACATCTTGCATTATAGGCACGTGTCTTTCAATTACTTTACATTTACTGTTGAAGAGTGCGGGGGACAAGGTACGTAAGCATTGCATATTGACTAGGACTCACTCTTTGTTTGATTTATCTTACTTGGAGTGAACCTTGTTTGTTTATATATCGTACACTTGCACAATCAATTTTAAGGGCAATACCTGTAAATAAGATAAGGTGGGGAGGTCATTACCCTTTCCTTAGCCCGCAAACCACTATCCCAGCACTCACAATCCCAAGCTTGTAAATAAAATTTGATAGACGTTGGCCCTAGGGACATCCGGACTCACTTAGGAGATTATCCTAAGGGGGAAAAGTGTTGGAAATTGACTTCTGTAAAATCAGTGTCTAGGAAGGGGTTGAGGGCCGAAAGCCCGAAGGTTGCTGGTTACTTAATTAAGGAACGTCTCCGGACGGAAAACCTCCCACCAACCTTACCCTTCCCTGGCTGATTTGCTTATAGTCAGAGTCTACACCAAACCTCCTATGGACAGTCTATTTAGGAGTCATCTAGGACCAGTAAATCTAGACAAGCTTGGATTGATTTTTTCTTTTGTTGTTTGTTATTTTTCTTTTTCGCTGGTGTGATCGGTGCACGTTGTTTGTGATTGTATATACGATAGTGGTTTTGTGATCCTAATTCTACACTTGCACTTACACATCCACTTCACATCATGACCAACAACGTCTCACTTCAGGATCGATTTTATCCGATTCGCACCTCCATTCCTTCATGTATTCTTCTCCCCGAGCCTAATGGAAACAATTTTGAGCTGAAACCACAATTCATTAGTACACTTCCCCATTTCCATGGTCTAGAGTCTGAGGATGCGTACCTCTTTATTCGTGAGTTTGAAGAGGTATGCCAAATGATGAGAATTTCCCAACTGTCTGAGGATGCTGTTAGGTTACGGTTCATACCGTTTGCACTTAAGGATTTAGCTAAGAAATGGCTTTATAATCTTCCAGTCAGTTCCATATCTTTATGGGAGGATTTTGTTAAAGTCTTTCTTAAGAATTCTATCCTATCCACAAAACAGCCCTCATGAGAAAAAACATAATGCAATTCAAGCAGGAAACAAATGAACCTTTCTGGAAGTATCTTGAGCGTTTCAAAGACCTTCTTGCCCTGTGTCCCCATCACGGCATAGAGAAATGGCGTCTATGCCAGATTATCTATGATGGATTAGATTACCAAACGAAAACCCTTTTAGAATCCATGTGCCAGGGGGAATTTTTGAAAAAAGATGAACATCAGGGGTGGGATCTCTTTGAAACCCTAGCTGAAAAAACTATTCAGTGGGAGTCTTGTCCTGACAAATCCACTTCCACCACTTTCAGAACTAGTACACACTCCAAAGAATCCTCTCTAGCTGCAGAACCCAAGATCACACAATTAATAAAGAGGATAGAACTGCTTGAGTCAAAAGGGAATTCTGTGGTCAACCAGGTCAACCCATTGCCTTTGATTAGACCAGGTTGCACCAACTGTCATGACCTTAGCAATGTTGTTGAGGAGTGTCCATTATATCAGCCACAATCATTTCAGGAGAAAATGAATGCAGTATTGACCAGACCCAATCATCATCCATACTCCAACACTTACAATTCAGGATGGCAGAACCATCCAAATTTTTCATGGAGTCAGTCTGGTCCTGAGCATCATATGCTACCACTTCCATATCCATACAATGCTCAGTTTCATCCATCCAGTTTCGATCAGAATTCACTGTATGTTCATCCATCTCAAAGTCCACCACAGTCATATCAGTCTTATCAGAATCCTCCACCATTCTACCAATCACAATTCCAATCTCCATACCCTCAACATCCACCCCAAAATAATTCCGAAATATCTGAGTTGAAACAAATGATAGAAACCTTAACAAAAACCAGCAGCAGGAGTTGAATGAAATGAAGGTCCAAATTGGGCAATTGGCTGAGAATCAAAGAAATTTGTTCCCAAATCAGCCATTGCTAAATCCCAAAGTTGAAGATTCAGGACCCAGTCACTGTCATGCTATTCATACCCTGAGATCTGGTAAACAAGTTGACAATAAGGTTTCTAGTTCATAATCTCATCCAGTACCAAAGCCAACACCTCATGTCCCAATACAACCAACTTTTGACAAACCATCCTCTAGTTCAGAGCCATCCACTTCCAAGGCAAAGGGTGAAGAAAAGGTAGATGAGCATACATACAAGCCTATTGCTCCATATCCAAATAGGCTGAGAAATAACAAGTCAAATGCTCACATGGAGAAGATAAAAGAAACATTCAATAAGGTCCAAATCAATGTCCCTCTTCTTGATGCCATTCAACAAGTGCCATCATATGCCAAATTTTTGAAGGAAATGTGCACCAAGAAGAGGAAGACCCAAGTCCCTAAAAAAGTCTTCCTTGCATCATCCATTAATGAGTTGCTCACTGGTCCAATTCCTGTTAAGTACAAAGACCCAGGGAGCCCCACCATTTCATGCATCATAGGACAGACTACAATAAATAGGGCACTTCTTGATTTGGGGGCCAGCATTAATCTCCTACCTTTCTCTGTTTACCAACAATTGGGTTAGGTGATCTCCTCCCGACCCAAATGACCATCCAATTGGCTGATCGCTCTGTTACTAAACCCAGGGGGTAATTCAAGATGTCCTGGTCAAAGTTGGAGAATTCTTTTATCCTGTTGACTTTGTTGTCCTTGAAACAAAACCAGTGTCAAATTCCAATCAAAGGGCACAAATTCCTGTCATTCTGGGACGACCATTCCTGGCTACTGCAAATGCAATCATTAATTGCCTGAATGGATCAATGAGGTTGACTTTTGGTAACATGACACATGAACACAATGTCTTCCACACACAGCCTCACAAAACAAAAGATCAAACATTTGAGGTTAGCTTCATTAGTAACAATTGTGAGGAGGAAGGTGAAGATCCAAAAGATGAGTCACAATCTTGTGATTCTCTTATCCGAGTACCCTTTCAAAGGGGGAAAGTTGATTTGGATATTTTCACTTGCAATGAACCAATCTGACTGTATCTGTACCTCCGATTGATATATCATTTGAAGACTTGTTTGCTGAAGAGATCATGTGCTTAGATGAGTCAACTCGGGGTAAGTTAGCTGATTGTCCACTTCCGGATGTTGACTTGAGCTTTGAAGAATTATATGGAGAAGAGTTAAAATTTCTTAAAATTGGAAGTGATGAGATTCTGAGTGAGAGTGGTGATAAGGACTTTGTTTGTGAACGATGTGGTGGAATGAGTATGAATGAAAATAACAACCAATTGAAACTGGAACACCTAGGGTTAGAATAATTCAGACCGTTTCCCAATGGAGCTCAAGAAAGAGAACACATTGGAACGATGGGAAACGGGCCAGAGGGAAGCGACCAAAAGCCCAGGTGAGAGTTACACTTGTATATTCCTTGTAAATAATTCCTTCCCCTTCCATTTTGTTTCATGCATACATATATCATAATGCATTGAGGACAATGCATGAAATAAGTGTGGGGGAGGGTTTACTAACATAGAGTTTTTAGATTTTCTTTCTTTTACACTTCTTTTAAAAAATAATAATAATAAAAAAAAACTTTTTGAAATAAGAGACAAAGTTTTGACTTATTTTTAAGAAAATTAAGATGTATCTTAGAAATTAAGAAAGCCTTAATTATGACATCTTAAACCTAGTTGAAATAATAGATCTTGTTTGAAATTATAGGCTAAGTAAGAAAAATTGGTGAGATATTTTTATCTTGAATTTTTTGCCTTAGATAATATGCACTTTACACTTACACATTTCTTGGGATGGAGACAAAGACCAAAAATGCCATATAAATAAAAAAAAAAGAAAAAAAAGAGAAAAAAAAAATATATATATATATAAATAAAGCATCACTTATTAAGCTGGGAAATTGTGCCTCAAGAAGCACGATTACTCACGCCTAACGGTGATCTCACTTATTAAGCTGGATAATTGTGCCTCAAGAAGCATGATTATTCACGCCTAACGGTGATTATAAATAATCCCCCTTAGTTTTGTGGCCTTTTTTACTCGAGACCTTAAACCCGAGGGATGTTTTCACATCTGGTGCCCTAAGACCGTCTGGTTTGGGAGTCATCGGTTAAAGGCTCGCTAAAGGGTAGACTAGAAAGCCTAAACTAAGGGAAGAAAAAAGCATAAAAAGTATATATAAATAAATAAATGGCTTGATGGTTAGAGTTGAAATCCCAGAAATCTTCACTTACACGGTGTGCATATTATCTAGGTTTTATGAAAGATAAAATATTCAATCCAATTTTGAATTCTTACCTTAATTAAAAGCAAGATCTTGCATGGATACTAAGTTTAAGGAAGAATAATTATAGGTGGACTTATGACCTAGGATCACTTATATTTTTGCAAAAATAGTTCGTAAACATGTCTCTTATTCAAAATGCGTTTTCAAAATACTAACATTTGTCTTCTTTCTTTATGGATTTTGTGGGTGTAATCCGCTGAAAACCCTCAGGAGACAACACTCCTCCTCTAGGGTAACCTAGAGGTTTAACGGCTTGTTGCACATGCTCAGTGCAATCGCGTCACCTGCGAAAGTGGTGCAATAAACTGGTAGTATAGATTTTCTTTTCTTTTTCTTTGTTTTTGCTCGGGACGAGCAAAAGAATAAGTGTGGGGGTGTGATTAGTATCCAACATTGCATATTTTACATCATAATTCCCATGCATATTACAAATAAATATGTGATTTTTACTCCTCTTCTCTACATATTTGCAGGTACACACTTAATGGAGAGATATCCAAATAATCACTTAATTAACACTAATTAAGTGATTAATCCATGATTAAGATAAAGCCAAATTCAAATCCAGATCTAGAGAGATCCGCGCGCCAATTGGAGAATCCAAGTAGTCCACGTGGCCAAACTAACTCTCAACAACCTTCAACAGAAAGATCTGGCTCAACGGCCAGGATCTTGCCGCGATCCGCGGCTTGGGCGCGGCAGATCTAGGCCGTTGAGATCCCAGATTTTGTGGCAACAGACTTGATCTCGAAGATTCTCTCTTGGGTCTATAAATACCTCACTTGGACCTGCGTACAAAAACTGATCAGAGAAGAGAGGGAGATTAGTGAATAGATTTGTATTTTGTTAGTTTTTGTTTAGGATTTTTAGTTCTCTCTATGATCTTCTCCTCCCTAGATTTCATTGCAAGAGAGAGTTGTATGAGAGAGAGAGCTTGTATCATCAAGAAGTGACACTTGGAGCTATACAAGGATTGATCCATTCTCTACTTCTCTACTTGAGCTTGATTCTAGTTTACTTGCTTTATTACTTGCTTTGTTTACTTCTTGCAATTTACTTCAAGCTTTGTTTTGCTTTTGTAATGGCTTTTAGCTAATTTCTTCTCCATGTACTAGGTTACCACTAGTCTTGCTACTTCACTAACTCATGGGTGATTGCTTTTGTTCATCTTGCAAGTTGTATGATCTTCTCTTCTCCGATGGTTAAACCACCATCTTGCAAGTGAGAAAGTAATTAGGTCAACACGCGAGACGAATTCCAAGCCGATGGAGTGACAACATTAGGCAAGCATTCGCTATCAAGGAGTCTAGTAAGTCTTGGCAAGCTAGCAAGGTAAGCTAGTCATGGATTGCTTTCTTTAAGTTTTCTTTCCTTTTCTTGTGAATAAACCAATCCCAATCTTGATTTCTTTTCCGACAATTTCCACCATGAACATAGCCATCCTTTCTTTTAGTTTCTTTTACATTTGATTCACTAAGTTTATAAGCAAGAGAAGAATACTCGTTTGTTCACTTCACTACCACACGTAAAGCTTCCATCGCGAGCTCTCCCTGAGATCCGACTCGGTATAGCCCTATGCTATAGCGGAGACAAGAAAGGGTACATCAAATACATCTTTATACACATAATAAGTACACCCACCTTTCCAGTCTAATCATTAACCAAAACCATTTTAGAACTCTCGGGTTTTCTCAGTCGACCGGGCGGTCGACCGTTCTGCTGATCTGCTTGACATTCTTTTAGTTTTCTAGTCATAACTTTTGATTCTTATATTTAATTAATATGATTTAAATTGCATTTTAAAGATGACTTTCAGAGATACATTTAATATTCAATAATCATTTTCTGATTTAAATGTTAAGAAGGTCAAATATTGGGTTGAAGTCTGTTCTTGTTCTAAAAACAGTTTACAGTTTCTGATTTGATACCTTTTAGTATTTTATTGATAACTTTCAATTTGAATTGATATTGATTTGATTTAAGTTGCATTAGAAAGAAGACTTCAATATCTACAACTTCAATCTATATAGTTATTCCCAAATTCGAACGTTTTTGACCTCAAAACTGTGCTCTAAGTTAACCCATTGCACAGAGGTCGGTCGACCGGGCGGGTCGACCGGAACCAAGGTCGGTCGACCGCAACGGTCGACCAACGTGCACAGAACCGTGCACGTCTGGCGGGTCGACCGGGCGGGTCGACTAGAACTGAGAGCAGTGCTCTCTGTTCTTCTGGGTCGACCGGGCCGGTCGACCGGAGGCTCCAACGGTCGGATTTTTGACCGTTGGTGGTCGACCGACAGGCCTGACAGACCCCAACGGCTAGTTTTTGACAGCCTATAAATTTGAGGGTCTTGTCATTGTTTTGCAAGAAGATTTTAGGAGAGCTTTGAGCCAGTTTTTCCCACTCTTTTCAGAAGTTTTTCTCCACAAAATAGAGAGCAAATATTTCCTATCTAAAGGGAAGATTTTAACAAGAGTGTTTAAAGTGATTTCTTGAGTTTTTCACCATAGTTCTTTCTTTGCTTTCTCACAATCACTTGAGCTATCCATTGCCTTATCTATCCATAGGATTGTGTTGTGAGAGTTTGTAATTGGTGATCAAAGTGTTGTAGATCACCAAGATTTTATCTTTGTACTTTGAGGAGACGGGCAAGTGTGCTCGTGGTGGTTTAGAGTTCTTGTGTGAACTCGGTGGTTTGAGGTGCGGCCTCGGCGAGCTAGTGAGCTTGCGTGTGTACAGGACTAGGGAGTCGAGGACTTGTAGGTGTTGCGGCACCGAGGAGAGATCCATTGGGATCTTGCATAGTGGAAATCCTTCGTGTGTCGAAGGCGGGGATGTAGAGCAAGTGTGCTCGAACCTCGAAACAAATTCCTTGTGTTTGCGATTGCTCACTCTCTCTCTCTTTGTCTCTTTTATATCTTGCATACTTTTATTGTTCTCATCTTTATATGCTAGATATTCATTGTGTGCTTAATTGATATACTTGCGTGGGATTGTTGCTAACACATGTATTCAACCAAGAGAGCCAACGCGGCACCTCAACCTATTCAAGGGGAATCTAGAGGAGTTTGTCCAGAGCACTTCACGGGGAATTCGGCAACACTCTTTGGTTATACGTGGTGTTTAGTGTAAGAAGTTTAATTAGGTCATCTTAGTTTTTAATTCCGCATTATTTGGCATTAAGTGACCATTAGATTAGCCATCACCTATTCACCCCCCCTCTAGGTGATTTACAGTAAAGAATCGCCAGGCACGGGCCCCATCAATAAGGCTCCCCATGAAGCCAGGTTAAGATTCGGGTTGCCCACGTACAGTTGGTCATACCCAAACTGACGGGCAAACCGACTTGGAACATAGGGCTCCAGGTAGCAGGTATCCCCGCTTCTGTACAACAAATGTGAAGGCAGGATACTGACCAGCCATTCAAAAACTCCCCGGCTCAGGGAGGACCGCCCTTCCCCCGCATCTTTGAACTCTTCCCCATAGCCTGCACCCCGAATACAAGAAAAACAGCGGAAGAGACTATAGACGTCATAGCGACGTACTAATTTAACGGGCCTCAGCCACGTATCTCTTCTGCCATGAGCATCCTTCGAATCGGCGGAGGAGCGCCATTCGAACATCCTGCGGGGGATCCTCTCCAGCTTCGATTAGAGAAGGACAATGCAAGGCGAACCACGCCATCAAGTAAGTATACGGCAGACCTATTCTGGGGTTAGGTCCGTTGCGGGGCAAAATGGTCCCCTTTCCACGCTTCGTCGTTGGTGGCCTGCAAAAAGCCTCCGTCAATGCACGAAGGCCTCTCTGGATACAGCATACCATGGCCGAAAGAAGTCCCAGAGGACGACCATGAACCAAACGAACAGCGGGCAGCAAAACATTCGGATGAACGATGTCACCCGAAGAAGACAGCACCACGCACCTCTTCAACCAGACTGTTAAGAAGCCAGCCAGAAGTGCCTTCCTGGACATCGGCCTGCGAGCCTGATGATGGAAGCTTCGAAGAACATCACCCTTCCCATAGGGACCATCGTCTTCCTTCACAACCAGATCCCCTTGGGTGCTTTCGCATCCGGTCAAAGATGTCTTCATCAGCAACTCCATAGTGAGCCGCTTCAGGAGTATTCTCCATATCTAGGAACAAATAGTCTCCCCAGCTTTTCAAGCTACAGGAGGTTCCCTTATTGCCCCCGTGCATACTGGAGCAAATATACAAATGGCACATTAACTCCCTGTAGGTCTCAAACAAGGCAGATTCCTGCTTCTCCAGAAGAGCCAATTCTGCCTCGCACGGGTAGTATTCTTCATATGGAAGAGACCCAAAAGGCAGAGCAGAGACTTCCCACATCTCATGCAAGGCCATACCCAACTCACCGACAGGGGTGAAGAAAGTCCCCGAAGCTGGGCAATATAATTCAAAAATGGCATAAAAGCACGCCACGTTCACCTCAATACCGTAGCAGGTCGCCCTGACGGCCTCGTAGAGGTTCAGCCTCTCCAAATCCTCCTCGAAATGAGCAAGGATGTAGGTAGTCAAATTCGCCCACCATGCCTTCGGAGGGTGAATCCAGCCTGGAGATCTGAAGTCAGTAGCTAGGTAGTTCCATCGACCTTGCAGAATTGGTTGCCAAAGGTCAGCGCCACTGCAGGATTCTCTCCCACTGGGATCTCTCGTGACACATTCCTTGGATGCAGGCCCATTATGCAATGAGGAGGCCCCGCTCTTGCATAACCAGGAGAGTGAAGCATCAATTTTCCTATGTGAACAGAGTTAGTACTCCGGCTCACTTCCCACGACATCTTCCGAGCCTGCGTCACGCACTGGAAGGAAGACAAAGGAAAATGGCGCTTGTTGGACGGAAGGTAGAATCTCTCGCCATCCAACTGGAAAATCCACTGCCCTTCCCCTGCATGTAGTTGGTGTCAGGGTCTAGTGCGGCATCCCCGAACATGAAATCGGGCTTCCTATAAATTCGACGGTCGACATCTTCAAGGGGAGCCGTGGTTAGGATACTCCTCGTGGTATATTGATCACCACCATGGATAAGCGTATCTCTGACAAGAGAACTCTGCTCACTGAACAGAGAAGCCTACCCTTGAAACTGCAAGCTGATATTGCCATCCGATCCCATGGTCATCCCGAACAGGTTGTTTGAAGGACCAGGAGTATAGTGCACTGTAAGAACAAAGAGAAACTATGATTAGTTCATCAGCCGAAAGAGGGCTAAAATCAGAACGCCAAAATTTGACAAGACATAGCCTCGCCCTCTGAGCAAGGATTGGCCTAAACGATAGCTTCGTCCCGAAGCTTAGCTTCACAGCTGCAGTGTAACTGATTGTTATACATATTTGCATATTTTACCACTTCCATACTATGCATATTGTAAATAAAATGTGATTTTTAACCCCTTTTCTCTCTATTTTTACAGGTCCACAACTTAAAAGAGAAAAAGTCCATTAATCACTTTAATTAGCAATAATTAAAGAGATTAAATCCATAAGCCCAAAAGAGCCCAAGATTTGAATTTGGATTCAGTTGAGATCCGCGCGCCAATTGGATCTTCCAGAAGACCACGTGGATAACAACCTAACAACCAAATCACAACAGAAAATCTGGGCTCAACGGCCCAGATTTTGCCGCCAAATCTGGGATTTCCCGCGTATCTGCGGCGGTTTGGAGGCAGTTGGAGCCCGGATTTTGCGCCAACGGCCAGGGCTCTAGATCCTTCTCATGGATGGCTATAAATAGAGGACCAGGGTCTGTGAGAGAGAGCAGAGAAGAGAGAGAAGAAAATAGGGGAAATTCTTGTATTTTGTTATTCTCCTAGGTTTTTAGTCTTCATCTTCTTCTCCTAGAGATTTTGACAAAGTGAGAGAGAGAGAGTGCTGTTTGAAAGCTTGTATCAAGGAAGTGACAATCTTGTAGGCAAGGATTAATCAAAAGAACTCCATTCTTCTCTTTGCAAACTCTAGTATGTTCTACTTTACTTTGCTTTAATTTCTTGCTTTGATTTTAGTTCATTTCTATTGCTTTAGTTCTAATTGCTTTACATCATGAATAGTTACTTTGTTTCTAGTGTAATGGATAGCTAAGTCTCTATTGCATGGCTAGCTAAGGACTTACCTAGCTAACTTCTATCTCTTTGGATGATGCTTATCTTTATACTTGCATTGTGATAATTCTTTTACTTACCAAGGAAGTAGAGTTACTTTCCCTTGGCAATTGCTTGTTCATACTCCATATGACTCATGTGTGCCTCATTTAGAGCCTTGTCTAGAACAAGAGCCTTGATGGAACATGGAGATGGAACACCTACATATGCTACTTGTAAGAACAACTTCTCTCTTCAAGCTAATTTGTTGTTATGTCTTGAAAGTTTGAATGAATGTTGATTCTTCGAACTTAGCATCTTTGAGTACCAATCCTAGAGTTCATCATTGAATATCTATCTAGAGAGCCAATGAATCAATAAGAGGCTTCAAGCTAAGAACAGGAGAACACTCATCTTCATAACGGTAAAGTACTTGAACAAACAAGCAAGTCATACCTATTGCCAATGAATCAACATGAGGCAATCAAGCATCACCATTGAGTTTAGCAAGTTAGCAATGAGGTAAAGTTAGCTAGCCATGTACCTTCTCATCTAAAGTTTTCTAACACTTTCTTTACTAGCTTCTCTTTCTTTGCAACTCACTTCACTCAAGTTCTTTTGATTTCTTTTTCCATAATGCACAAATCCATCACTTCTTTTCATGTTGCTTCTTGCATTTGTGTAAATACATAGAAGACATTTCGTTTTTCATTTCTTCACTCCATACCGTAACGCTTCTATCGCTAGCTCTCCCAGAGAATCGACCCGGTATAGCCATTGCTATAGCGGAGATTGGAAAGGGTATATTGATCTTTGAATACATTTGTGGAGTAAACGAGCACCAAGGTTAACTCTAAACCTTTCTTCTTTAATTGAATACTTGTGTAATAACTCTACATTACTCTTTCCCAATCAAATTTTTGGCGCCGTTGCGGGGAGAGCAACGGTATTTGAATTCAAGTGAAGAATTAAGCGAATCGTCTTCTCTGTTGCAGGTTACAGGTTGAAGAAACAGCAAATCTTGCATTGCAGAAACACATAAGTGGACCTGGGCCTCTGCTCTCAAAAGCAGAGACCAGGATCCCTCTGAATTGCCGCAAATTCTGGGATTTTGCCGCAGAATTGCGGCAAGGAAGAGTTGACTACTGACCGCTTTTCTGCAGGGCTTGCTTCTCTACAAATACAGCTGCTGCAATACTTTAAATCTTGTTTGCTTCACCTGATAACTGCTCATCAACAGTAAAAAATTTGTTGCAAAAGTTAAAAAATTGTTTAGACATTTGCATACTAGGCACGTGTCTTTCAATTCCTTTACATTTACTGTTGAAGAGTGCTGGAGACAAGGTACGTAAGCATAGCATATAGACTAGGACTCACTCTTTGTTTGATTTAATTAAGCTTTGAGTGAACCTTATTTGTTATATCGTACACTTGCACAAATCAACTTAAAGGGCATCACCCATAAAAAAAAGATAAGGTGGGGATTTTATCACCCCTTCCTTAGCCCAAAAACCATTTTCCCACGCACTCACAATCCTAAGCTTCTAATTAAAAATTGCTAGACGTTGGCCCTAGGGACATCCGACTCACTTAGGAGATTATCCTAAGGGGGAAAAGTGTTGGAAAGTGACTTTTGTAAAATCAGTGTCTAGGAAAGGGGTTGAGGGCCGAAAGCCCGAAGGTTGCTGGTTACTTAATTAAGGAACGTCTCTGACGGAAAACCTCCCACCAACCTTACCCTTCCCTGGCTGATTTGCTTATAGTCAGAGTCTACACCGAACCTCCTGTGGACGATCTAAAGTTAGGAGTCGTCTAGGTCCAGGAAACCTAGAAAGCTTGGATTGATTTTTTCTTTTTTTCTTGATTGTTATTTTTTCATTTTCCGCCTGTGTGAAAGGTGCACGTTGATTGTGTAATTGTATGCAAGAGTGGTATTGTAACGCCCCGGTCCCACGGATACGGGGACGTCACTGCGACGTATATACGTAGGTCAGAAAATGCCCCCACGTATATACGCTAAGCATAAAAGTACAAGCAAGGATCAGAGTACAACACAAAGCGTGGTATTCATACATATGCCAACATAAAAGTACACATACAAAGCTACCACAGGATATGATAAACTATTACACATTACATGTATCTTTTATCACAACCAAGTCCAAAAGTAAAATATACAAGATAAACACAAAATGCTCACGAGTAGGATGAAGATCCCGTGAGTCAAAATAGAAGTCTGGCACAAAAGAACTGGAGCTAATCTGCCTGCTCACTAAGGAAAGCTCGATCTACTGTGGACGGCTCCACTTCGATCCAAGCTTCTAAACCTGAACATACAAATCCAAGGGAGTCAGGACCTCCCAACAATGAACAGGCTACAGCCAAATGGCAAGAAACAAGAATAGGGGGTTAGAACACAAGTATAACATATGAGGACGGGTATAACATAATCATAAAACAGGAATCCAAGGTAAAGCTGATTACAAGCAAGATTGATTGTATACGCTTAAGTCACGGTCACATGAGACTAGTACATCGAAGGAATAATCCAAACAAGGAAACCCTCATCTATATACTTTTATCTCATGCCACCGAAATCCAAGCGCATAGAATCAGAGTTGCAAATCATACGATAGTCATAACAGGAATACACGACAAGAATAACAGGAGTCTATAACAAGAATAACTGGAGTCATAACAGAAGTATATAACAGGAATCATAATACAACAGGTATCTATTATTATTATTACTCGTCTGACCCATATATCTAGGTATGTGTCTCGGTATATATCCCAACGCACATACATCCATATATAAGCAAGTCGAGGTTGTTACCGGAAGTAGATGAAGAACTGATAGAGCTTCTTATAGTAGTTTCCATACACCTGGAACCAGTTTGGAGGCCCAAAGTCCCCCTAACACTAATCTCCTGTGGGCCCTAAGTCCCACTAACACTACCGCCAATATTTCATTCCCATACTATAAGCAAGGTGTCATTCCGGCATTCATCACTTCCTCCCATTCCCCATACAAGTTGTCCTTTTTATAGTTTATTAACATAATTATCAGATTAAGGGATGAGCAAGATCATAACTGGAATACAGGTACTACATTCCTTTAACTGTGATAATTAAACAATGTCAAGTGTATCATGCCTGGTGTCAAGAGATAGCATGATAAGTGGTGATATTTAACAAGCAACCAATCATGTCAAAGGATTGATACTAGTCAGGGCAAGTCATGGCATAACAAAAGGGTCTTGCCAAATAGTGGCATGTCAAGTAGTCAGGTGATAACATATCAGACATCAAGTGATATACATGTGATAAATAGAAGCATGTAACTGATGGGTCTGAAGTAATGACATGACAAGAGGTAACATAGAAGTAATCCAAGTTCAACGACCACGAAGGGTCGGCCAAGCATGGTATGCGATAAAGAAGTAAGAATAGCACAGGCATGGTACAAGTATAAGAGTGAAACAAGCAGTTGCATGGCAATACATAGACATGGAAATATGAAGTGACAAGGGGTGATATACATCAAGTAATGAGTCATGAAGTATCAGTCATGAAGCACAAGTAAGAATAATATATTGCACATGCACTAAGGATAAGATCCAGATTCAAGAAAGAAATCAACTATAACAGACAGCCAAAGTTAGTCGACTAGGTGGAATGGGTAGTCGACTAACAAAGGGATTAGTCGACTAACTGTCTGGTATAGTCGACTAAAACTGTGCACCAGAGAGTTGGGTTTCTGATTCAGGAAAAGTTAGTCGACTAGGGTCAAAGGGGTAGTCGACTAACAGACGTGCCAAGTCGACTAACAGTTATGTTAAGTCGACTAAATCTGAGTTACAGAAAGTTGGATTTTGATTCAGGAAACACTAGTCGACTATACTTTCTACCCTAGTCGACTAATGTTTCCTGAATCAAAATCCAACTTTCTGTAACTCAGATTTAGTCGACTTAACATAACTGTTAGTCGACTTGGCACATCTGTTAGTCGACTACCCCTTTGACCCTAGTCGACTAACTTTTCCTGAATCAGAAACCCAACTCTCTGGTGCACAGTTTTAGTCGACTATACCAGACAGTTAGTCGACTAATTCCTTTGTTAGTCGACTACCCATTCCACCTAGTCGACTAACTTTGGCTGTCTGTTATAGTTGATTTCTTTCTTGAATCTGGATCTTATCCTTAGTGCATGTGCAATATATTATTCTTACTTGTGCTTCATGACTGATACTTCATGACTCATTACTTGATGTATATCACCCCTTGTCACTTCATATTTCCATGTCTATGTATTGCCATGCAACTGCTTGTTTCACTCTTATACTTGTACCATGCCTGTGCTATTCTTACTTCTTTATCGCATACCATGCTTGGCCGACCCTTCGTGGTCGTTGAACTTGGATTACTTCTATGTTACCTCTTGTCATGTCATTACTTCAGACCCGTCAGTTACATGCTTCTATTTATCACATGTATATCACTTGATGTCTGATATGTTATCACCTGACTACTTGACATGCCACTATTTGGCAAGACCCTTTTGTTATGTCATGACTTGCCCTGACTAGTATCAATCCTTTGACATGATTGGTTGCTTGTTAAATATCACCACTTATCATGCTATCTCTTGACACCAGGCATGATACACTTGACATTGTTTAATTATCACAGTTAAAGGAATGTAGTACCTGTATTCCAGTTATGATCTTGCTCATCCCCTTAATCTGATAATTATGTTAATAAACTATAAAAAGGACAACTTGTATGGGAATGGGAGGAAGTGATGAATGCCGGAATGACACCTTGCTTATAGTATGGGAATGAAATATTGGCGGTAGTGTTAGTGGGACTTAGGGCCCACAGGAGATTAGTGTTAGGGGGACTTTGGGCCTCCAAACTGGTTCCAGGTGTATGGAAACTACTATAAGAAGCTCTATCAGTTCTTCATCTACTTCCGGTAAAAACCTCGACTTGCTTATATATGGATGTATGTGCGTTGGGATATATACCGAGACACATACCTAGATATATGGGTCAGACGAGTAATAATAATAATAGATACCTGTTGTATTATGATTCCTGTTATATACTTCTGTTATGACTCCAGTTATTCTTGTTATAGACTCCTGTTATTCTTGTCGTGTATTCCTGTTATGACTATCGTATGATTTGCAACTCTGATTCTATGCGCTTGGATTTCGGTGGCATGAGATAAAAGTATATAGATGAGGGTTTCCTTGTTTGGATTATTCCTTCGATGTACTAGTCTCATGTGACCGTGACTTAAGCGTATACAATCAATCTTGCTTGTAATCAGCTTTACCTTGGATTCCTGTTTTATGATTATGTTATACCCGTCCTCATATGTTATACTTGTGTTCTAACCCCCTATTCTTGTTTCTTGCCATTTGGCTGTAGCCTGTTCATTGTTGGGAGGTCCTGACTCCCTTGGATTTGTATGTTCAGGTTTAGAAGCTTGGATCGAAGTGGAGCCGTCCACAGTAGATCGAGCTTTCCTTAGTGAGCAGGCAGATTAGCTCCAGTTCTTTTGTGCCAGACTTCTATTTTGACTCACGGGATCTTCATCCTACTCGTGAGCATTTTGTGTTTATCTTGTATATTTTACTTTTGGACTTGGTTGTGATAAAAGATACATGTAATGTGTAATAGTTTATCATATCCTGTGGTAGCTTTGTATGTGTACTTTTATGTTGGCATATGTATGAATACCACGCTTTGTGTTGTACTCTGATCCTTGCTTGTACTTTTATGCTTAGCGTATATACGTGGGGCATTTTCTGACCTACGTATATACGTCGCAGTGACGTCCCCGTATCCGTGGGACCGGGGCGTTACAGGTATCGAGATCCGAATTCTGCTAGGCTTGTAAGAACTTCTACACTGCCACATACACCACCACTCGACACAATCATGACCACCAACGTTTCGTTGCAAGACAAGTTCTATCCGATTCGCACATCACTTCCATCGTGCATTCTCCTCCCAAACACAAATGGAAATAACTCTGAGTTGAAGCCCCAGTTCATAACACACTTCCACGATTCCATGGCCTTGAATCTGAGGATGCGTACTTCTTCATCCGAGAGTTTGAAGAAGTATGCCTTATGATGAGAATTTCCCAGTTGACCGAAGATGCTGTCAGACTTAGGTTTATACCTTTTGCACTTAAGGATATTGCTAAGAAGTGGCTTTATAATCTCCCAGTCAGCTCAATTTCTTCATGGGATGATTTCGTTAAGGTCTTTCTTAAAAGTTTTATCCTATCCATAAGACAGCCCTTATGAGGAAGAATATAATGCAATTCAAACAAGAAGCCAATGAACCGTTTTGGAAGTACTTTGAGCGCTTCAAAGACCTAGTAGCCCTGTGTCCCATCACGGTATAGAAAAATGGCGCCAGTGCCAGATTATCTATGATGGGCTTGATTATCAGACTAAGACGCTCCTTGAAACCATGTGTCAAGGAGAATTCTTAAAGAAGGATGAAGATCAGGGTTGGGATCTTTTTGAGGCATTAGCTGAAAAGACAGTCCAGTGGGAATCATGTACTGAGAAACCTGCACCCCACAACTTCCAGAACTGGTTTACATTCCATAGGATCCTCAATAGCTGCAGAAGCTAAGATAACTCAGTTGATGAAGAGGATTGAGTTGCTAGAGTCCAGGGAAAACTCTGCTGTGAATCAGGTCAACCCATCTGTGATAATCCGGGTTGTACCTACTGCCATGATCTGAATCATCTGTTTGAGGAGTGTCCAGTTTATCAAACTCAATGTTTCAGGAGAGTACGAATGCCACGTACACCAGACCCGCTTACAATCCTTACTCCAAAACCTATAATCCGGGATGGCGAAACCATCCGAATTTCTCTTGGAGTCAGTCTGGCCCTGAGCAGTCGAGACAACCTTTCCACAACAATACCCTGCTCAGTCTCATCCACCGACTTACCACCAGAACCCACCAAATGTTCATTCATACCAGAGTCCACCCAGATTCCAGTCATATCAACATCCTGTGCCATACCAAGGAAATTTTCAGCCCCAGTTTCAGCATCATCCACAACCCAATCCTTCAGACAAGAAATTTCTGAATTGGAGAAAATGATAGAGACCTTATCTAAGACCCAAGCCGCAATGATGAACAATCAGCAGCAGGATATGAACAAATTGCAAATTCAAATAGGGCAGTTGGCTAACACACTGACTGAAAGACAAAAAGGAATGCTACCTAGCCAACCTGTGCCCAATCCCAAAGCCCATTTTCCTCTGCACGAAGTTGAAGACTTGGGACCCAGCCAATGCCAAGCCATTCAAATCCTTAGATCTGGAAAGCATGTAGATAACAAGGTTTCAAATCAGTCTCCCAAATCTGTGTCACCACCTTCTGTTCCAGTACAACCCATGCAAGATAGTCCTTCATCAAGCACACAACCATCCACTTCTCAGTCAAAAGGAAAAGAGAAAGTTGATGAGCAAACATATAAGCCTGTTGTCCCATTCCCAAATAGGCTTACAAATCATAAGATGAATGCTCACATGGAGAAGATAAGAGAGATATTCAACCAAGTACAAATCAATGTCCCTCTCTTAGATGCCATTCAACAAGTCCCATCCTACGCCAAGTTTCTGAAAGAAATGTGTACTAAAAAGAGAAAAGCAAATGTCCCTAAAAAGTCTTTTTGGCTTCCAACATAAGTGAACTGCTCAATGGTCCGATCCCTGTGAAGTACAAAGATCCAGGGAGCCCTACCATTTCTTGCATCATAGGGCAGACCACCATAAATAGGGCTTTGCTAGACTTGGGCGCAAGCATCAATCTTCTCCCCTTTTCTGTATATCAGCAGTTAGGGTTAGGCAACCTTCGTCCCAACCCAGATGACTATCCAATTGGCTGACCGCTCTGTAAAGATTCCAAAGGGGGAAATTACAGATGTTTTAATACGGGTCGGGAATTCATTTACCCCGTGGACTTTGTTGTTCTTGAAACACAACCCGTACAAAATCACAGAGCGCAGACACCCGTCATTCTAGACGTCCTTTCTTAGCCACCGCGAATGCGATCATCAACTGTCGAAATGGATCGATGAGGCTAACGTTCAGAGATATGACGAAGGAGGTGAATTTTTCCATCTGGGAAAGCAGCCAAGGGATGTGGACAATGAGTCTTTTGATGTGAACTTGATAGAAGGGTTAACCAGCGAACATGTGGACGAGGTGGAGTATGAGTCTGAAGAGGAGTTTGAGTTGGAGTCGGATGACTTCAACCTGGATCAGATTGTTGGATCAAATATTGAACGGACCACTAATTCCACCCCTATTCTTCCCTTACACCATGAGCAACCTGTGATAGATCCGGTCCCTTCTTCTGAGCTTAAGGCTCTTCCCGATCATCTCAAGTACAAGTACTTGGATGAGAAGGAATCTTTTCCTGTAATCATTGCATCCAATCTAACTAAGCAACAAGAAGAGGACCTTCTGACTGTGTTAAGGGAAAATAGAGAGGCCATTGGTTGGACCATGGCTGATATCAAGGGGATTAGTCCTTCCATTGTTCAACATAGAATTCACTTGACGGAAGATGCTAAGCCAAAACGAGACCCACAGCGTAGACTTAACCCCATTATGCAAGAAGCTGTTAGATCTGAGATTTTGAAACTATTAGACATGGGATTATCTATCCCATATCTGATAGTCAATGGGTAAGTCCAGTTCATGCTGTGCCTAAGAAACTGGATTTACGGTGGTAGAAAATGAGAATAAAGAATTGATACAAACACGTCTTCCAACGAAGATTCGAGTTTGTATTGATTCAGGAAGTTGAATACCGCCACACGTAAAGACCACTTTCCACTTCCATTTATTGATCAAATGCTGGAGAGATTGGTGGGACACGAGTATTACTGTTTCCTGGATGGATATTCAGGATATAACCAAATCCCAATCGCTCCCGAGGACCAGAGAAAACTACCTTCACCTGTCCCTTTGGAACATTTGCTTACCGAAGGATGCCTTCGCCTTTGCAATGCTCCTGCAATGTTTCAACGTTGCATGCTGAGTCTTTTTCGGACATGGTGGAGAGATTTCTGGAAATTTTTCATGGATGATTTCTCAATTTATGGGATCTTTGAGCAATGCTTGTACCATTTAAAGTTGGTGTTACAACGCTGTATGGAGAAAAATTTGACACTTAACTGGGAAAAGTGTCATTTTATGGTCAAGCAAGGAATCGTGCTTGGGCACAAGGTATCAAGAATAGGAATCGAGGTGGACAAGTCTAAAGTGGAAGTCATAACAAAGCTCACTGAACCAACATGTTTAAAAGACATTAGATCATTCTTAGGGCACGCCGGCTTCTATAGACGATTCATTCAAGGGTTAGCAACATTGCAAGACCCTTGACAAATCTCTTAGGAAAGGATGTACCCTTTATCTTTGATGAGAATGTCAAAAGTCATGGAAGGAGCTTAAAAGTAGACTTGTCTCAGCACCAATCATATGCACCAGACTGGACCAAACCTTTTGAGATTATGTGTGATGCCTCTGACTTTGCTATAGGCGCAGTTTTAGGGCAGCGTATTGATAAAGGCAACACGTAATCTATTATGCTAGCAGAACACTGAATGAGGCCCAACTCAATTATACAACTACTGAAAAGGAATTTTTAGCAGTTGTCTTTGCGTTGGAAAAATTTCGCCAATATCTGCTAGGGTCCAGGACTATTGTTTTCACTGATCACTCCGCCCTAAAATACTTGATGCAAAAGAAGGATGCTAAGGCAAGACTGATTCGATGGATACTTCTTTTGCAAGAGTTTGATTTGGAAATTAAAGATAAAAAGGGCGTTGAGAACGTGGTAGCAGATCATTTGTCGAGAATCCCTAATGCACCTCAGGAGAGTATACCGATTAACGATATTTTCCTGACTGACGAGCATATTTTGAGATATGTGGAGAGCCCTGGTATGCTGATATAGTGAACTACCTTGCTACCAGGCAAATACCTTCCATTGGTCAGGACAAGAAAAATACCGATTCATGCGCCAAATGCGGTTCTTCTTCTTTGGGATGAACCGTATTTATTCAAGTACTGTCCTGACCAAATCATACGTAGGTGCCTTCCTGAGGATTGACCGTATTTTGACATTCTGTCACAAGTTAGCTTGCGGTGGACATTTGGTCCACGGAAAACTGCTGAGAAAGTGCTTCAGAGTGGATTTTACTGGCCCACTCTCTTTAAGGATGCATACAATTTTTGCAAGCTTTGTGATAAGTGTCAAATGACGGGTCGTATCACACAGAGAGACATGATGCCCCTCACACCCATCTTGGAAGTCGAAATTTTCGACCTTTGGGGCATCGATTTTATGGGACCCTTTCCTCTGTCCTATGGTAACCAATACATTTGGTAGCCGTAGATTATGTTTCTAAGTGGGCTGAAGCATTCCAACACGGACGAATGACAACCATGTTGTCATTAAGTTTTTAAGAGAAAACATCATCTCTCGCTTTGGAGCCCCCCGTGCGATAATAAGCGATAATGGGAGTCATTTTTGCAATAGGGCTTTTGAAGCCTTGATGCGTAAATACTCTATCACTCACAAATTGTCCATGGCTTATCATCCTCAAACCAACGGGCAAGTTGAAGTCACAAATAGACAGATAAAACTCATTTTGGAGAAACTGTAGGACAGAACCGTAAGGATTGGTCCATCAAACTCACTGATGCCTATGGGCATACAGGACCGCTTACAAGACTGTCCTCGTATGTCTCCATATCGAGTTGTATTTGGAAAACCTTGTCACTTGCCTGTTGAATTAGAACACCGAGCTATGTGGGCTTTAAAGCAGCTGAACTTGGATTTAGATAAAGCCGGTGTTCTACGAAAGTTGCAGTTATCTGAGCTTGAAGAGTTAAGAAACGAAGTATATGACAACGCTCGGATCACGAAACACAGAACCAAGCTTTTTCACGATAAGTCCATTCACCGCAAGATTTTTGTCGTAGGACAAAAGGTTCTGTTATACAATCAAGACTCACCTTTTTCTTGGTAAATTGAGAACCAGGTGGTCAGGGCCATTCATTGTTCACAAAGTTTTTTCCCATGGTGCGATCGAGATTCTTGACCCGAATAATGGCAACATATTCACTGTGAACGGACAACGTCTAAAGCCATTCCTTACCACTGAATTCGTGTCACAAGAAGTTCATGAATTGGGTCTTTGCGACCCAGTTTATTTGTGACAATCCATCTGTATTTCCCGTGCATTTTCCTGAATATCATTTTGGGACCACCCTTGTAAATAATTTTCTTTACATTTTTTGTAAATAATAAATAAATAAAAAAAATTAGGGATTTTTGTGCTTATAAGAGTTTCACATTCCTAGGAATTTCTTCCCTAGAATTCCATTCATTTCCAAACTCCTTTGACCTAGGGTTGTAAATATACCTTTGACCTAGGGATAAATTTGGAAATCCCATTTTTATCTACCCCTATAATACTCTCCTCACCAACTCTTTCTCTCTCAAACGCAGACTTCCTTTCAGATCTGAGAACCTCTATCAAGATCTGACCTCTGTCACATTTCCCTTCACAGACTCCTCAGATCTGCCGCAAAAACCCACTTCCAGCCGCAGATCCACCGCACTCCAGCCACCTCTGGCGCCCAGAAAAATTCTGCCTGGCTGATTTCTACTTCCAGTGGCAGATCCAGAGCAACTCTTCCAAATTCTTTCTCGGGTGCCTTCTGCACAACTATTTTGGATTTCCCCCACGATCTCGGGGGTGGTTTGCATTTTCCTATCTCAAATCCTTTGCTTTTACTTCCATTAGCATATATGGCACCGAATTTGTATGTGGAAAGGGATTTTTCTGTACTTTTGAATGAAAGTGGGGGGTATGGCACATTTTTGTGGATAGAATACGTGCTTGGAATTGGTACTCTTTGGTCTATGATAACAATGAGCACGATGCATACTATTGCCCTGATCTGTCACTACTTTTTACAATTCAATTGATCAAGCATCTGTGAATCATGACACGTACCAATTTGTATCTCACATGCCATTCGGTGATATCTTTGTCACCATTCCACTTATTGCTGAAATCACTCATGTCCCCAATCATCCCCACCATAGCGACCCCTTGCCATTGCTAGATTACTTAACCATCATGGGTGTCCGCTGCACAATTCAGGATCGTGGGCTCAAAGCCAACACGACTTTTAGAAATGTTCATTGCATTGGACGCTGGGTCCAACGCAATATTTTTGGGCTTGACCATCAATCCTCCTCAACAGACCCGTGTTACAGATAATCCATGACTTAATGACACAATACCACACGGTCTGTTTGAATCGGGCCATCTTCCGTACCATTCTTGAGAATTCCTCCCGCACTCGGGGTGCAAAGCATTCTCATTCCATCTTAATTACACGTCTGTGTAAATATTTCATGTCAGACACTGTTTTTAATACATTTGAACGAGTACCTATTACTGTAGAGAGACCCACAAGCTCATACAACGGTTGCTTGCAGGCGCTCTGGACACCCAGTGCTCAGCCTGAGACTGTACCTGTGGAGTCATCCTCGGAGGAAAGCCTAGAGAGGATAGATGAGCCCCATTTTTGGAGGCAAGACCCCCCAACGGAACCAAGAGCCTTCATGTCCACCATCTGGAAGGTATGAAGAAGATATTTAGGGGCAGGTCCGGCTTAGGAAAAAGGTCGAGGAGCAATCCTCTCGATTAGACGGGATGGAGGCAGCATTGAGGAGATCACAGTCGGCTGGACCTAGCACCACCGCGGGCCTAAACGACAGAGGGAGTAGTTTTGTCCTTTACCTATTTCATGCATCATTTCATATTGCATGCATTGGGGACAATGCATGAGATAGGTATGGGGGGGTAGATACTAACATAGCATTTTCACTTTCTTTTTAGGTTTTTATTCTTTTAGATTTTACCTTTCTTTATAGATTTTCCACTTTCTTTTAGATTTTACTTTTCTTTTAGAAAAATAAAAAAATAAAAAAAAAAAGAGAAGAAATTCTTTGATCCATGTTTAAAGAATCAAACTTGAAATTTAGGGATTAAGGAAGCTCTAAATTAAGATTTCTAATTATAAGTTGAAAAGAGGAGTTTTGTTAGATTTTTAGGTTAAGTAATAAAGGATTAGAAAAATTACTAGATTTTAATTTCTCTTTAGATAAAACATAAACATATTGAAGGATTAATCAAAGACTTCGTAATTTTATTTACACATATATATAATAAAAAAATAAAAATAAAAGAAAAAAAAGATGTACATAAATAAATAATAAATACTTAGCCACTGACTAAGCTGGTTAGCCGTGCCTCAAGAAGCATTGTCGATCAGCCTAAAGGTGGTTAAGTCCTTAAATTCCTTCGTGGCCTTTTTTACTCGAGACCTTAAACCCGAGGGATGTTTTCTCATCTGGTGCCCTAAGACCATCTGGTTTGAGAGTCATCGGTTAAAGGCTCGATACAAGGGTAAACTAGAAAGCCTAAGGATGCTAAGGAAATGTAAATAAATAAAACATAAATAAAATAAAAAAGAAAAAAAAATATTATGTATATAAGTAAATAAATAAACTTAGTCTAGGAAGATCCTTCATATATTATAAATGTATATATCCTAGGATTGATGCAAAATCCGGTTTTGATCTTTTCCCTAAAATCTTAACCTAAGCTGAAAACAAAATTCCAATTAGACACTTATAAGAAGAATGAAAAGTTTAGAGTAACCTGAAACCTATAGATCAAGTTAGAGTCTTTAAAAACATGGATCAAAAATTTCACTAACCTTTTATTTTTCTTTATGGATTTTGTGGGTGCAATCCGCTGAAAACCCTCAGGAGACAACACTCCTCCTCTAGGGTAACCTAGAGGTTAACGGCTTGTTGCACGTGCTCAGTGCAATCGTGTCACCTACGAAAGTGGTGTAATAAATTAGTTAGGATTTTCTTTTCTTTCTTTTTCTTTCTTTTTTGCTCGAGGACGAGCAAAAAGCTAGGTATGGGGTGTGATTGTTATACATATTGCATATTTTACCACTTCCATACTATGCATATTGTAAATAAAATGTGATTTTTAACCCCTTTTCTCTCTATTTTTACAGGTCCACAACTTAAAAGAGAAAAAGTCCATTAATCACTTTAATTAGCAATAATTAAAGAGATTAAATCCATAAGCCCAAAAGAGCCCAAGATTTGAATTTGGATTCAGTTGAGATCCGCGCGCCAATTGGATCTTCCAGAAGGCCACGTGGATAACAACCTAACAACCAAATCACACAGAAAATCTGGGCTCAACAGCCCAGATTTGCCGCCAAATCTGGGGATTTCCCGCGTATCTGCGGCGGTTTGGAGGCAGTTGGAGCCCGAATTTTGCGCCAACGGCCAGGCTCTAGATCCTTCTCATGGATGGCTAAATAGAGGACCAGGGTCTGTGAGAGAGAGCAGAGAAGAGAGAGAAGAAAAATAGGGAAAATTCTTGTATTTTGTTTTGTTATTCTCCTAGGTTTTTAGTCTTCATCTTCTTCCTCCTAGAGATTTTGACAAAGTGAGAGAGAGAGAGTGCTGTTTGAAAGCTTGTATCAAGGAAGTGACATTCTTGTAGGCAAGGATTAATCAAAAGAGCTCCATTCATCTCTTTGCAATCTCTAGTATGTTTTACTTTACTTTGCTTTAATTTCTTGCTTTCATTCTAGTGCTATTTCATTTGCTTTAGTTCTATTGCTTTACATCATGAATAGTTGCTTTGTTTCTAGTGTAATGGATAGCTAAGTCTCTATTGCAGGGCTAGCTAAGGACTTACCTAGCTAACTTCTATCTCTTTGGATGATGCTTATCTTTATACTTGCATTGTGATAATTCTTTTACTTACCAAGGAAGTAGAGTTGCTTTCCCTTGGCAATTGCTTGTTCATACTCCATATGACTCATGTGTGCCTCATTTAGAGCCTTGTCTAGAACAAGAGCCTTTGATGGAACATGGAGATGGATCACCAAACATGTGCTACTTGTAGAACAACTTCTTTACTTCAAGCTAATTTGTTATTATGTCTTGAAAGTATAAATGAATGTTGATTCTTCTAACCTAGCATCCTTTGAGTACCAATCCTAAAGTTCATCATTGAATATCTATCTAGAGAGCCAATGAATCAATATGAGGCTTCAAGCTAAAGAACAAGAGAACACTCATCTTCCAAATGGTAAAACACTTAAACAAACAAGCAAGTTATCCCTATTGCCAATGAATCAACATGAGGCAATATAGCATCACCATTGAGTTTAGTAAGTTAGCAATGAGGTAAAGTTAGCTAGCCATGTATTTTCTTATCCAAAGTTTTCCAACACTTTCTTCACTAGCTTTTCTTTCTTTGCAACACACTTCACCCAAGTTCTTTTGATTTCTTTTTCCATAATGCACAAATCCATCACTTCTTTTCATGTTGCTTCTTGCATTTGTGTAAATACATAGAAGACATTTCTTTTTTATTTCTTCACTCCATACCGTAACGCTTCTATCGCTAGCCTCTCCGGAGAATCGACCCGGTATAGCCATTGCTATAGCGGAGATTGGAAAGGGTATATTGATCTTTGAATACATTTGTGGAGTAAACGAGCACCAAGGTTAACTCTAAACCTTTCTTCTTTAATTGAATACTTGTGTAATAACTCTACATTACTCTTTTCCCAATCAGTAAGCTTCAAGGTAGCGTACCCCCATTCCATGGGCAAGCTCTTGATGTCTTCATAAGCTTCCTGGCAGGCTTGATCCCATACGAAGGAAGCATCCTTTTTCATGAGTCGGGTGAACGGTTGACAGCGGCCTGAGAGATTTGCGATGAATCTTCTGATAAAGCCAGTCTGCCTTGCAAGCCTCTAAGCTCTTTGAGATTCCTCGGTGGATGCATGTTCTGAATGGCTTTAACTTTGTCTGGGTCAAGATGAATCCCTTTTGATGTAACAATAAACCCAAGGAACTTGCCACTTGACACTCCCAAGAAGGATTTTGTCGGATTCATTTTCAGTTGATGAGCCCGCATTATGTCGAACATCGTTCTCAAGTCATGAAGATGGTCATCTTTGCTGCGGCTTTTGACAGCAATGTCGTCAACATAGCATTCTACCGTTTTTCGGAGATGATCGCGGAAGATTGTGCTCATTGCCCGCTGATAGGTTGCTCCGGCGTTCTTCAGTCCAAAGGGCATTACAGTGTAGCAGTATACCCCAATGGTGTTCGGAACGAAGTATGCTTCTCGTCGTCGGGATACATCTTAATCTGGTTGTACCCTGAAAAGCCGTCCATGAAAGACATCCTTCGAATCCACATGTGTTGTCGATCATGACATCGGTGATGGGTAGTGGGAATTCGTCTTTAGGACAGGCCGTATTGAGATCACGGTAGTCGATGCAGATCCGTATTTCCTGTTCTTCTTGAGGACGGGGACGATGTTAGCTACCCAATCTGGATGTTGTTCCTCCCGGATGAAGCCACATGCAATGAGCTTGTGAACTTCGGCTTCAATAGCTTCCATAATGTTCGGGCGAAACCAACGTTGTTGCTGCTTGACTGGCTTGACGTCGGGCTTGATATTTAGACGGTGCACGGCTACTTGTGGATCAAGTCCGGCATGTCTTCGTAGCTCCATGCGAAGACGTCTATATACTCCTTTATGATTATAATCAATTCTTCCTTTTCTGTAAGTGATAGGCTTTCACTTATAAAGATGGGCTTAGGGTAGTCTTGACTACCCAAGTTGACCTGCATCACTTTGTCTTCAGTAGGTGGTTCGCGTGATTCGAATCGCTTTTCCCATCGGAGGTCTAATTGCTGAGCCCATGGTTCCTCATCAGTAGCTTCTGCGGGCTCCAATTGACTGCTTGAAGTCATATTAACGGTGAGGTTTTCGAACATCATTCCCACACTGACGTCTGAGTCCCACTCAGAGGATGAGGCTGAATGTGATGGAATTGGTTCATCGTCTTTAGCTTGAACCGTTGCTGACGATGTGGGTGTGACGTATCCCAACCCCCTGCGTGTACTATCATAGTGATTTGCAGGCTTCCCTTTAGGCACAAAGTTCCACATCAAGCCGCGCCTTCCTTTTCCAAAATTCAGGCCTGCTCCATGCTTCAAGTCGTATCCCATTTTCTTCATAATATGGCGCGCGGCCGCGCGTAATGGAAGAACTATGGAGTGTCTGAATCTGAACTTGAATCTGCAGCTGTGGGGTCCCCGTGGTTGGGTTCTACCGAAGATTATCGGTAACTGACCTTGTTTGGACGGAGGGATCACTAGCGTGGCCCCTTCTATAGCTTTCATGGGTGTGCTGGCTGCACTCGGCTTATATAAGGGCATATGCAGAGAGCCATCTGTAAGGGATTTAACCGACCCAACACTCGCAGGATAATCAAAAGAAAAATATTCATAATTATCCATTCACCTCATCTCTGAAGGAATCATTACTGAAGGAGTATGGGGACTATTGAGACATGCTATAATTGGTTCACCAATCAAAATGGCTGGCATGCCCGCTTCGGATTCTGAATCCGCCTCATTGTCACTTTCATCATCATCTGGCAATGGCTCTTTAGGTGTTCCACCAGCCTCTTGATACAGGAGAGCGTCCGTGAAGTAATTTTTCACCCCTTTGAATGGTTGCTTCTCAGCAAAGACAGCTCGCACTGTCGCGTCATCTTCAACATATTTGAAGCATTGGTGCAGAGTAGAAGGAACGATCCAGTTGGCATGGATCCATGGTCGTCCTAGCAGCAGGTTATATGACGTGTCAGCATCAATGACATAGCATGTCACTTCCGACTTCAGGCTCCCGATTCTGCAACGGAGCCAGATTTTTCCAAGTGGGTGACCGCTCCCGGCATTGAAACCGTATATTGTAGTGGTGGTTGCAGACAACCTATACAGCGGTATGCCGAGGAAGTAGAGAAGCCTTTTGGGGATGATGCTGAGTGCAGACCCCGGATCGACTTGTATTCTTTCAATGCACGTTGAACCGATATATCCGGTGTAGTACAGAGGTCGATCGTGGTTGTTGTCTTTGAGAAGCATATCTTCCGCCGTGAATGTAATGGCGGGCACCTTTGATTGTGTGTGATGACATTCTGGGCAAGGAGATTGAACGTCATCGTTAGAGACCTCTGGCATGCATGTCAGGAATGATTCTGAATTAGCCAGGGCATCCCTGAGTGCTTCTCTTGTCTCTTTTGAGAGACGAAGGAGCTCGTGTATTGTAATACGAGCTAGAATATTGGCCAAATGGGCCAATATGTCAAAACGAAAGGGTGTGTCAAGCCCTGGGCTGAAGGCTTCTTCAACACCTGATCGAACCGTACCTCCTTAGTCTTTTCTTTTCCCTTGGTTAGAACTGGAGCGGATGCTGGTATTTGTACTGACGTCATTTGCTGTTGTATCTCGTCAGTAGACTTCTCATACGGCCTTAAGTACGATTTCCAGATCGGGTGCCCGTCTGTTGAGGTAGGTCGGCCTGCGTTGTGCAAGCATGCTTTTCTCCTTCTGAATCGCTGAGGGAAGCCGATGTAAGATTGTCGTCGTCTGGCAGGATGGAGATGACATTGCAAGATTTACCCTTTGACTTGGGCTTCTTTGAATCCCACTGCACGTCTTGGACGAGGTCTGGGTGTATCCACATGACTTCCCCTGTCTCCAATGTTAAGGGAATAAGACCCTTATTGTTTTGAGTTGTAGCTGGAGGATGCTTGACGTCCAACCGTGGCGTGGGGCTGGATAGGTCCCGTCAGGAACTGTGACCTTTGAAGTTTTGCCGAACTCGAGGGTCACTATATTGGCAGTGACTTTCTTTTGCTCCGTCTTCAATGTCAGAACCCCGGCATCGACCAAGGCTTGAATTCTATCTTTGAGGACATAGCACTTGTCGGTGGGATGGTGAATCATCCTGTGATAGAGGCAGTATTTAGGATCGTTTGTGCGTCCTATCTCATTAGGACGCCGAGCATCTGGTAGCTTCATTTTATTCCCTTTGTGGAGCAGATAGAATATCGTGACCACCTGATCGTCTTTGAAGGAGTATTATTTTGGAGGGAACTTAGGCTCCTGATTGTTGAAGCGCTCTTCTTGGCCTTTGACTGCACGTCCCCGGACAATTCCACAGACATGGTCTCTTTTCCTTTGGCTTGAGAAGACTGCGGTAGGTCGCTACGTCCTTTACTGTTCATACCCCATTTGCCTCTAGGGATAGATGGTTCGAACTTTTTAGCCGACTTTTCGGCTATCTCAGCTTGTTCGACCAATTCTTTCCAAGTGTGGGCCTTGACAGCCCCATGCGAACTTCTACTTGATCCAGGAAGTTGTGTCTACATGTCTGTAGGAGCATGGGTAGTGGCATCCCTGCTGGGCACATCAAGGATAAGTTTCTGAACCGTTCAATGTAGTCACGGACAGATTCGCCCTTCTTCTGTATGGTGGAGAGGAGCTTGTCCATGGTCACCTCAGTATCGTCCTCATAGAAACGAGAGGGGAACCGGGTTTCCAAGTTGATCCAGGAATTGATAGAGCCCGGAGGGAGACTTCGGAACCAGTCAAATGCCACCCCCTTTAAGGTGCCAATGAACAGCCTAGCCATGATGGCGTCGTTGCTTAAACATTACCAGTCTGAGACCGGAAGTAGTAGATGTGCTGATTTGGTGAACTCTTACCATCATCCGTATGCAACGTTGGTGGTTTGAACTTCGGTGGATATGTCACCGAATCCCACTCCATGGGTAAGGACGGACTGCCCCTACTTTCTTTAATTCATCCCTCTGAGCTAGGGATGCGATTGAGCTTGAGGGCCTTTAAGGACCTCGGCGTCTAAGGAAGAACCCTCTTTGGATTTCTCCGTCTTTGGCTGCTCGTTGCTGAAATGTTCCTCCTCATCGTGATTGCTCCCGGCATCATTGTCATTCCGATTGCTGAGGAGTCGAGCAAGCATGTTGAATATTGTCCAAGGCCTCTTGCTGGGTTTTGGAAGTTTGCTCCTGAGCTTCCAAGCGCCGACGAAGGTCGTCATTAGTGTTATCAGCCATATTGACTGATACTCTGTCTGTTCGCACTGAGCTAGCTGTCGCCGAAGAGGCGTACCCAGTGTCTTCGTCTTCTCCGTCCGATGGCTGGAGTGATTTCCTGGGCTCTGTCGAGGCTAGGGCCATTGAGGAGGAAGGCTGTTCATAACTGTAGGGCATCGCTACCCTAGATCTGGTGTTTCAAAAAAACACCTTCTTCATGCACCAAGACTTCGCCAAGCCTGGGCTGTAATCTGGATTTGGGGAGCTGTAGGGGGTGTCATCAGGTGTTTGTCTTCCCCTGCGTAACTCTCGTCCTCTTCCGGTCATGTTGACGGATGCAGAGGTGGATCTCGTAAGACGCTCTCTTTTGCGATGCTTCATCGGGGCTTGTACCGACAGCCGATCAAAAACAGATCGTTGGCCTGGAGAAGTGGCGAAGATTGGTGCCAGCCGGCAATGGACCGAGTGGACTGTCACCAACTGACATCCCACTTGTTGACAACAGGAAGAAGAAGTCTGTTTATTTGTCAACAATTCCTGCAGATCAGACCCACTTGGGCCTACACAATCCAGTACAGAGGCTCTTTTGGATCGCACATAGGACGATGTCCTGTTCCTTTTATCCCTGCAGAAAGGATTAGCACTGAATAGCGCTTTAGTTCTAGCTTTGTGAATAGGCGCGAACTTGGTGCTTGACGCACTGGAAAGCGGAGCACGCTGTGGTGCTTTACCGCTATGCTGCCGCGAAGGGGATTAGCTTAGATAATACTTTGGCCCTAGCTTCGCGGTCATGGACCCGTGAGTACACTGAGGTACAGTAGCTTTGCTCATATGAACGAGGCTGGCACAAGGCATTGCTGCTCTTGAATTGGGCGACGGTTATGATTGCCATCGTGACTTCATGGTTGGCAGCATTGTTGGAGCAGACAGGCATCTTGCCTTTTCCTTTGCGAGGAAGGCGCGGTTTTGGCGTAGCTACGCCTGAAGCTTCGGCCAGAGACTTCTGTTTAGGCCTCCACATCCGCTTTGGCAGAGGATACTTAGGTTCGCAAGGAAACCTGATTAGCCACACGCGAGGCTGGAGGGTGTTGGCAGGATTCTGCTTCTGGTTTCTGTTCCGAAACTTAGCCGTGGAGACCGTCCTATGCTTCCGTGCTCGAAGCATTAGGCCACCCCCAGAGGGATTCTTCAAATCTTCCTTGATCGAATTGAACGACCAGGTTCTCAAAAGTGATGGACTTGGACTGCGGGCGTGCTTCCTTGTTGCGCCAGAGAACCGCAGTAGGTTCGCAGAGAACCTTTTCCGTCTCCCGCAGAGACTTTCCTTGAAGATCTAGCCAGAGAGGCTCTGGCTGCACTGACTTTTCTGAATTTAGAGTTAGACCCGGAGGTCTGTTCGTCGCATTGCGACACTTGATTCTCGGTAGTGGAGAATACAATCCCCAGCGGAGTCGCCATCTTGTTTTCCATTGATTTGCAAAGGGGAAAACTTACAATAAAAAGGTTGAGGAGCTAAATTACAAGTATCTTAAAAAGATTACAAGTAGATCTCCTCAGAGATTCTGGAGAGGTATGCCGATAGGAATCTGGTCAGCGCACGACCACTTTGTCCCTTGACGATGCGAGCGATGAGATTCCCTTCTCGCCTGGTTCGGGAATCAGAGAATAGAAGGTGGTAGAACCCTCTTACTACTTCTCAAAACCGCCTTCAATTAGGAATTCCTTCTCGCCTGGTTCTGAGATTCCTTGAGAAGAAGGTATTGGTATCAGCACCCTTAATAGAGAAGCAATTCTCTAAAAGTCTCTAAATTCAAGAGCGCACGGTGCGTCGTGAAGAAGCCGCTGCTTGTGGAGTCCTCTTGCGCGTGTCGTCTGAGAAAAGCTCTCTGAAAGGCTCAGAAAGGCTCTATTTCTCGAGATCCTCTGCGCATGTGCCTGGCCTTTTCTCCTTGTGCCCCTGGTGGGCTATTTATAAGGAGAGCAAAGGGTATAATTATCCTTGAAGATATGGAAACAGATTGAATCGGATCTGTTTGAATCTGGAAAGTAGCCTTGCTGCGAGGCTAGGATCAGCTCTGCGAAGGTAGAAATGGCAGGTCAGTTGATCTTCTTGATCTGTTTTGATTCTTTCCATATTGTTGGCAGATTTCCCTGATCCTCTTACTCGTTTTAAGAGAGTCAAGAGATTATGGCAATCAACTGCCGAATTTGATCTCCGATTTGATCTTAATTGGATTTGATCTGATTAGATCTGATCTCATCTGGAGATTTGATTGGTCAAAGGTTGACCATAGCAGACCAACAGCGGAGCTGCCGCGTTGAGCTCACAGCGGAGCTGGAAGGCGCATCTGGCGAAGTCAGAAGAAAGCTCTTCAGCGGAGCTAGATAACATCTGTGGCGAAGCTACCGAACATCCTTCTGCGCGGTTGCGTGTGGCTTCAAGCGAAGTTAACCCTCTGCGGAGTTACACTTCAGCAGTTCAGGCGAAGCTATAAGTTAGCTTCCTGGCGGAGCTTTGAATGGCTTCAAGGCGAAGTTGGATGATTTTAGCCTCTCAGGCGAGGCTATCCCTTTGGGCTCATGTGACGCTAAGTGCTAGCATCTTAGACCTGCTGAGGTCTGTTTAGAAACAATCCGGATTCACTGTCTGCTTGCTGGATCAGTGGAGTCCACGTTGCTTCCCTGTCCCTCGGAGATGGGTGAAAACTGGTCTTCAGCTCGTCTGTCACTTGTCTTTTGTAAATGTCAACAAGTTTAGACATTGTCGGACCAATAAGAATCTTGTCTTTTTTAAGTGTCAACAATAACATATGAAGAAAAAAATGGAATAACGACTGGTAAAGATATAGAATCAAAGAAACTACAGAAACAACCAAAATAATAGGAAGACAAGAATACCAGAATAGGTAGAGAAAAACTCCAGCTCCTCGCAACATGTACGGTCTCGTCGAACACTTAAACAAGAAGATAAAGCATCCAATATCTGGATGTGCAAACCTAGAGTCATCAGAAAGCGACGCAATGAGTGTTAAATAAAAGGAGAAGGTGCACGTGCATATAATATGATAAAATACCATGTAATAATAAAGCAATCAAATCATTAATAATGCAATAACATATATGGATTGTTACACAAAGGTCCATCACTCTAGTTTTGATGATGATTAACTCATGTAGTTATAGTACTAATGATCTTGTGTTTAATAAGTTTCAGATATTCAATCAAGATCTTAGTCGGTGTTTAGCTTCAACTAAAGATTCGAAGTCAAGTTTTGAAGCTAAGACGTGTTAATTCAAGAGCTCGTACTTCAAGATCACATCAAGTACTCAAAGAGGAGTCTAGCTCGTTGGATCAAGTTTGGACCAAGTCAAGATAGCGAAGAAAATTTCAAGAGAAGATTTTCAAGAGTAGACTTTAGTCAGTATTTGAAAGTTTAAGATTTTATTTTAGATAAAATATAAAGGATAGATTTGTTGTGGATTGCTCAAGCTCTTACATACATAAAGAAAATTTATGTATCATTTTCATAACAAATAGTTTTAGTTTTAGTTTTAGTTTTGGTTTGGTTGTGAGCTTCAAAAAATACATCGTTCGATTTCATGAATAGATTTCATCTAAAAAAATTTACATGGTTTATATGTGTATTGAATTTCATCCCATATACATTGTTGCTTCATTGTCTACAAACTTATTTGATGATTTTAATTCAAGTGTTTAAAGTTTTGTATTTATCAAAACTTATTTTAGAGCTTATTGTCAAGACAAGCATATTTCATTCTCTATGTGTTAAATCATTTTCATACACACTATGCTTCAAATGTGTTTCAATATCTTATTTTTGCATTTGAACAAGTTTGAAAAAATTGGTTTTCCTTTTAGAAAGTTTGTTTTAGAAAAATATAATTTTTGGTTTAAGCTTATATTCTATGCCTCAAAAATAATTCAAATTGTTTGTAATATGTGTTGTTTTTTAATCACACATATTTGTACTTCAAATATTTATATGAACTTATTTTTTGTGAAATTTTGAAGTTTTGTTGGATTTATAGGTGTTTTCAAATCCAAAATTTCAACCTTATAAATCTTATTTCTGGGCTGCTGGTGGTTGACTGACCGTCGACCGAAGCATGGCTCGGTTGATCGTTCGGTCGATCGACTTGCACAGCCTAGAGCCTACCTCAACCGACCGATCGATCGACCGAAGCACGGGCGACTGCTCACCCAACTCTAGGTTGGAAGGCGGTCAACCGAGGGGTCGACTGGCAGAGAAAATTCCTCTCTACGTTCAACCGAACGATCGACCGGGAACCCCAACGGTCGAAAAATTTGACTGTTGGTCGTTCGACCCGTCGGTCGACCAACATACCATTCTGGACCCCCAGCGGCTAGTTTTTTGAAGCCTATAAATTGGAGACTTTTGGCTAGTGTTTTCAAGAGCTCTCTCATAGAGTTTCTTAACAATTTTTAGAGCTTCACTTTCATATCCAAAGAGAGTTTTTCAAGAGTGTTTATCTTGAGTTTTTAAAAGGGTTTTCTTGAGTTTTTCACCTCTTCAATCTATCTTGTTTTCTCACACAAGCTTAAGCTTTTCCATTGCTATATTCATCCTCTAAGATCCTTGTTGTGAGAGTGCTTGTTGCTAATCAAGAGAAGAGATCACCAAGTGTTCCAACCATTGTAATTGGAGAAGTTGTAGAGGTTGCAGCCTCGGTGGGCTTGTGGGTTCGCGTGTGTTGTTCTTGCGGGAACAAGTGAGGGACTTACGGGTCTAAAAGTAATTGAGGGAGCTCGTTGTAGGTGTTGCGGCACCGAGTGATCTTGTGGGATCGATTACAGCGGAAATCATTCATTACGGTGAAGGCGAGGATGTAGAGTACGTGGCTCAAACCTCGAAACAATTTCTCTTATTTTTGTGATTGCTTGTATCTCTCTCTTAACTTACCTGTGTTTATATCTTTCTTGCACTTATTGTTACATCTTTATATGCTTGATATTTATTTATGCTAAATTGAGATACTTGCTTGGGTTAATGATATCTAGTAATGTTATTATTGCTCATTTTCTACATGCTTGATATTGGTTGTGTGATCACAATTGTATTTAATCAAGAGAGCTATAATCGCACCTCAACTCTTAGTTTAGAGGAATCTTAAGAAGAAAGTCCATAATCCTACACCGAGAATTCGGCTTCACTCCTTAGTTATATATTGTGTGATAGTTTTAGTATGCATAATTAGATATTAATTCTATGTTGTTTATCATTAGATTAGCATATCACCTAGTCACCCCCGTCTAGGTGACCTACATTGGTATCAAAGCTTGGTGCTCTTGATTTGGGTCAAACAATCTAGAGTTAAAGATTCTATTTTTGTTAATCACAATATTTGCATACACAGACATGATTTCATTACAGCTCCCATGTTTGTTATTCTTAATTTTCAAACTTGAAAAGTTAAGATGTCTATGTACCTCAAAGCCCTAGGTATTCATATTTATCTGGTCACTATTAAAGATTCTTACTTTGTAAATATCAAGTATCTTGAGGCTAATACAAAAGCCCTTCATACTTTAAAGTCAACCCTATGTGATGAATATTTATCTAGGATTTCTAATTTTGATTCGGCTTTTGTAGTTTGGAATACTCTCATCTCCCTTGGTGAATAAAAGCAAGATTACAAGGAAAGTTACTCAGATGAGAAAAGTACTACTTCCAACATGTGCTACATGGTCCAGAGGGACCCCATTGAGGTAAATTCTGACTCCGAGCTTGATAATGATGATGAAATGTCATATGATGATCTTGCATTACTTTGTAAGATGTTTCTTAATAAATATGATTTGTAAAAGCTGAAAAAAAAGATTGAACAATGAAAATGTTTTTGTTTTAAAAGAAAAGGATTCTCTTCAAATAAATTTAATAGTTTCAAAAGAAAATGAATCCTTGAAAAATCAAGTTATTTTGATTTCTAAAGAAAAGGACATTGCATTAAATGAAAACGATTCCTTGAAAAAGAAAATAGTTTTAAAAGAAAAAGAAAATATTTCTGTTTTCAAAGAGAAAAAGGATTTTGCTTCTCATGCTCATGTTTCTTCTCCTAAAATTAAAATAATATTTGCATTGAAGAAGAGAACATTAATTGTTTGGGCTCCACTTTGAGCCAATGTGTATTTAATCATATTAGATTGGAATTCATGTTCTGCAAGAAACATATTCCACATGTTCATGTACATCCTACACGGTATACATCTCATGCACACCATGCTCACACTCATAACACTCATATATGTGCTAGAGTGTACATATGTACACATTGTGGCCGCAAATGCCATCTTGCAAGATTTTGCTTGGATAAATTAAATGATTTAAATTTTGCAAATAAAATTATTTGGGTTCCCAATGCTACTAACCCTCATGGACCAAAGAAGATTTGGGTACCAAAATCCCCACCACTTGTTTTTGATGTAGATGTGGGCTCTCACAAAACGTGAGAGGATTGGTGCCTTAATAGTAGATACAATCGGAGCTTGACGGACACATCATGGATGCGTTGGTATTAAGGAATCATGGTTGTCCTATGGTGCAGGAAATTGTTGGACATCCGGGGTCTTTATACTTCACCGGAATGGGACCAGACAGAATTTCGCTTATATGGTTGGCAAGAACACTTTCTTGGGCTCATTTGTCTTTCTTTTCTTTGTACACATATCCTTAAGAAATTTGGCATAAGTTGGGACTTGTTAGATAGCGTCAAGAAGAGGCACATTCAGTTTGACCTGGTTAAACATCTCAAGTATCTTCTCCATGTTGGGAAATGGTGCTACAAGCTTATGAACTTGTTCCGCAGCTTTGTCCTCGTCAGATGTTTGTGGAGCAGATTGGGAGGGGCTAACAAAGGTGAAGGCAGGAGTAGGATTGATGTGGACAGGATTTTTCTGTGGTGGACCTGGTTGTCCACCTTCTTTTCAGATCGAAATGTGTGAACAGCATTGCACTGGTTGATAGAAGGATCCTAAATTTCATATGCTTGATTAGAATTTTTTGGGTTAACTAGCGGGTGACTAGGTAAAGTACCTTTGGTCTTTCACTTAGAGAGCTAGCTAACTGACTCGTTTGCATTTCCAATCTCGATATAGCCTGTGAATGATTGCTCAGCGTTTGTCCCTGATTTGCATGAAGGCGGCTTGGGACTTCATAAAAGCTTCCATGCTCTCCTCCAATTTACTGAATTTCTTTTCCATTGGTGAACGTTGGGAGGAGGAAGATGGAGCTTGACTGGAAAACTTTATTGGATGAGTGGGATGGTGAAAATTATTAGGAAAATTTAGCCTGGTGGAATTGTTCTGGGCCCAAGAGAAATTTGGGTGATTTCTCTAACCGGGATTATATGTTTGCGAGTAAGGATTATGCGGCGGCCATGAGTGGGCCACGTTCAGGTGTTCCGGTGGCACTTGCTGAGTATGGAAAACAGGGCACTCTTCAAAGACATGGTTCGGTGCCTGACAGTATGATGACCCGGATTGTGAATTAGTGGGGGTTGATTTGGTTGACATTGGCTGGCTCTTTTGTTTCTAGAGCCTCTATTCTCCTCATTAGGGGTGCAATCTTAGCTTCTGCAGCTATGAATGATTATATAGATAGGAGCCCTCCTTTTGAAGCTATAGATGTGAATTCCTTAGTTTTTCCGAGGCTGGCTCCCATTGCAGGGTTTTCTCAGCTAATTCTCAAATAAAACTCACTCTGATTCTCATCCATTTGTAAGAACCCTCCCTGACACATGATTTCTAACAGGGTTTTCGTTTGATAATCTAAACCATCGTAAAGAATCTGGCACTGATGCCATTTCTCCACACCGTGATGAGGGCACTGAGCTAGGAGATCTTTGAATCGCTCAAAGTATCTCCAAAATGGTTCGTCGGTTCTTGCCTAAACTGCATGATATTCTTTCTAATGAGGGTAGTTTTGTGGATTGGATAGAATTTCTTCAAGAAGGCCTTGATGAAATCACCCACGTTGTAACTGAATCTACCGCCAAACTGTACAACCATTTTTTAGCTAGGTCCTTTAGGGAAAAGGGGATGAAATGTAAGCTAACGGCATCGTCTCTTAGCTGGGGAATACGCATCATGAGGCACACTTCTTCAAATTCCCTAACAAAGAAGTATGCGTCCTCCGATTCTAAACCATGAAACTTGGGAAGAGTGTTGATGAATTGGGGCTTTAACTCGAAATTATTTCAATTTGCCTCAGGCAGTTTTATACAAGATGGCAATAAGGTTCTGATCGCGTAAAACCTATCCTGACGTGACGCCATCACCGGTTCTAGATGTAAGGGTAGAGAAGTGTTTCTGGTTAATCTGGAAGTTACAGGATCTCTCACCCGCTCTTGCATGCAGCACACCACAAACAACGTAAAGACAACAAACAATCGAAAAGAACAAAAAAAAACAAAAGAAAGAAAAACAACCACAAAGCCTTAGTCTAATGTACCTGGACCTAGACGACTCCTAACTGGTTGATTCTCCGGGGAGGTTGTTGAGGAACTCAACTACAAACTAATCGGCCAGAAAAAGGAAAAACTCGGTGGGAGGTATCCGGGCGTGAGCCATGGGCCTTAATTACGCAAAACCACGAAGCTTCGAGGCTTTGCCTCTCAATCCACTTTCCTTAGACACTGATTTGCAGGAGTACAGTTCTTGCAATTTTTATCCTCAGTTAATCTCTTAGTGAGTCTGAAATGTCCCTAAGGCCAACGTCTATCAATTTTTAGTTAAGGCTTGGGTTGTGTGAGTGCACCTGGAGATGGTTTTTGGCTAAGGAAGGGTGAAAAAATCCCCACCTTATCTTGTTTATTGGGATTTTGCCCTTCATATCGATTGTGCAAGTGTACAGTATATCCACAACAAGGAAACACTCAAAGCGATAAATCACTCTAAAATATTGATTCTATTCTATATGAATGCACACGTACCTTTTCTCCAGCACTCTTCAACAGAAATTAAAATGAATTGAAATAGACACGTGCCCTAAATGCAAGAGTCTAATTCAAATTTTAATTAAGCAACAAATGAATTTCTGTTGAGTTTATTACACATGTATAAGGTGAAGGATTCAAGGGAACTAAAAAATTTTAGAAAGCAATTTGAGCGATTTTTGGCAACCCTGCAGAAGAGTTTGTTAGTAATTCAATCAGAGAAACCCGCTTTTACACGAATTTTCCGAAGGCAAATGAATCCTCGTGCAACGTCTTTGGCCACCACTTTTGCTTCCCGTAGTAGTTAGCTCCTTGGTACTTCTCCTACATACAAAAACAAAGAAAAATCTTTAGTATTGAACAATAAAGTCGTTCACTCCCCGGCAACAGCGCCAAAATTTAATCGGCAAAAAGCATGCACAAATATAAGTAAAGGAGTATGGGTCAATATTACTACTTTTGTGATTCTTCTGTAGTAGCAAAATGGCTATACGGGTCGTATCCACAAGGAGGGAGAGCGATGAAAACTTGATGCGGCTTCTTTATTCAAGAAAAGAGAAAGTTCTTTGTTTCAAATAAAGAATTTGAAAATGAAAACAAGTTGGTTTCAAAAATTGTTTTAGAATGATTTGCTGGTTTGTAAAAGTGATTTTCTAGATGGTAAAAATGCACGGCTAACTTTCTACTAAGTGCTCCCATTAATCCCTAACTTCTTGAAGATGTAGCCTCACGATGGATCATAGGCAAGTATAACCTTTATGCATAGAAACTATTCACGTTGGGACCGAATGAAAGTCCTTCCTTTCACTTTGCTTCACATAGAAAAACTTGGACATTTCCTTGTCAAGATCTAATAGAAGGCGAGAATAAGAGAAGACACAAGTGCACTAATGGTATCGATAAAATTAAAAGGAAAATTGATTGAGGTTTTACCTACACAAAAATACAGAATTTTAGAACATTGAGAATAGAATGTGCAAGTTCTCATTTTTACTGCTATAGCAAGTGGCTATGCGGGTCGTGATCCACAAGGAGGGACTAGCGATGGAAGCTTTTTTAGTAAGTTCTCTTTTAGCTTACAAAGAATGGTTAAAATTCTTCTTTTAGTTCTTAAAAAGAAAAGAGAAAAATAGAGTTAAAGTCAAGTTAGGAAGAAAGTGGTATAATGAGAAGGTGGAGAAAATAGAAGTTATATGTACAAAGAAATTGAAAAAGAGTGAAATAGATTTGGAAGATTTTGGTGTTGGTAATTTACACTAAAAGTTAAAAGAAAGACATTAAAAAATAATTACTTACCTCCTTTGACCAAAAACTTAACTTGAATTTTTGGCGACGATGTTACCTTGAAGTGGAGGCAATCAGCGCATAGCCCATAAGAGTTGATTCTCGTCTCTTTCACATTACATCATCAAGACAAAACAAGCATGAAATGATACAGACTGAGACTAAAATCCATTGTCATGAGCTATCGGTGGCACTCGCAAAAACAAGACTCTTTCGATGCTTTAAGACTCACTTGGATAGCAATGATAGAAGAATGAGTGAAGTAGAAAAGAAGAAGAAGAAGAACACAAAAACAAAGTGCATAAAAAGGTAAATATAGATTTGATTTCATAACAATAAGAGAAAAGAAGAACTTACACCGGTGTCACTCTCAGCACAAGCTTCATTCTCATTCTCCTATGAAACTCTGATCTCCTCTGAAGTACATAAATGAAAACTAAAAATTACATAAAAAGAAAAACAAAAACCTATACTAAAAAGAATGAAAAAGTGGACTAAATTCTATCTCTGCTTGGTCCTTCTTTTTTTGCCTTTGAGATTGCAGGTATTTATAGGAGAAATGCAAAGGGTAGAGAAGTATGAAGATAAGGGAAGCTGGCTATTTCTGAATTTGAATCCTCCCCTTATCTCCAAACTTGATTTGATCTGGATATTCAATTCTGATCTGTAATTTATTTGCGTATTGATTGCTAAATATAACTTATCAAATGACAGAATTAAAAATAATGATCAACTTAAGAGTTGTAGCCTGTTAAGTTCTCTTTTTGGATCATCTTGAATCATTAGATTTGAGTTTTGGTAGCGAAAGTTATGATTCAAATACTTAAATGTATTCAGGCAGAATCCGAGTCAAAATTGCTTCATCTCATCCGTTGATCTTCTCTCTATCCATTTATTCCTTTGGATTTGGACTCTGTATTTGACATTATCCTCGGTTGATCTTTAGTTTTAACCACTTGATTCACCAAAAACTGAATTTAACCAACTGGATTTGGGATCATCCTCCTCTAACCAAATAGATCTAGTTAAATCTGAACTTAACTGATATTTATTTGATTTTATCCTCTTTCTCTCCATGATTATCTTCTGTAAAATAGACATTTAAAACAAGAAATTCAGTAGATTTATTACATGATAAATGTGGATATGTATAAAGAATAATACAATAAATGTGTGCAATCACACCCCCACACCTATCTTTTGCTCGTTCTCGAGCAAAACAATAAAACTAAATCAAATATTATTAGACCACTTTCGCAGGTCACGCGATTGCACTGAGCTTGTGCAACAAGCCGTTAAACCTCTAGGTACCCCTAGAGGACGAGTTTTGTCTCGTGAGGATTTTCAGTGGATTGCACCACAAAATCCATAAAGAAAGAGAAAAATGTTTAGTATTTTGAAAACACATTTTGAAAGAAAAATATTTGAAATATTATTTTAAGATTTAAGTAATCTATAAGTTATAAGAAAATCAAAATTTTCATTCCTAAACTTAGTCTCTATTCAAAAATTTGTTATCAATCAAAATAAGGAGTCAAATTGTGCTTCTCATGTAGTCTATTACTTTACCCTAAGTCATATGCACTTTCGTGACGTGAAGTTTTGACTAAGGGTTCTTTAACTCTAACTCTTATGCCTTATTTATTTATTTATATATATATATATATATATATTCTATTTTTTGTGATATTATTCCTTAGTTCTATTAGGCTTTCTAATCTGCCCATGTAACGAGCCTTTAATCGGTGACTCCCAAACCAAACGGTATTAGGGCACGGGTGAGAAAACATCCCAAGGACTTAAGAACTCGAGCAAATAAAGCCACAAAATTAAAGATTTTATTATATGAACCGCTTTAGGCGTGAATACTTATGCTTTATGAGGCACAAATACCCAGCTTAATCAGAGGATTTTTATAGATATATTTTCTTTTTTTCTCTTTTTTCAAACTTATCTAATCATCTTTTGCATAAATACCAAGGCTTGCTTAGGCCAAAGCACCTAGCTAATCAATAATTAGATTTGTTTATTTTTCATATATATATATATATATATATATATATATATATATATATATATATATATATATATATATTATATATATATATATTTATAAGGAATAAGAATCTTTATTTTTGAACCCTAAGTGTGCAAGTGTAATAAAGTGCGCATAATTCATCAAGGCAAAGATCAAGACTAAATTACTTTGACAAATTATCTTCCTAACCCTAAAAATCAAATAAATAATCTTATTTTGACCAAGTATAAGAAATCCTAATTATGATTATCCTATTCCTTAAAATTGACTTAATTTCTTAGAAAAATATGTCAAAATATTATTTCTATTTTCAAAAAAGTTTTAAAAGTAAAGAAAATGTTAATTTTTTTCTTTTTTTTAAAATAAAAAGGAAAACCTAAGTTATGTTAGACCCTCCCCCACATCTATCTCATTCATTGTCCTCAATGTGTGAATTAATGCATAGATGCATGAAAAAGAAGAACGGGAAAGAAAATATTACCTTAAGGTGGTGGTTCCGGTGGTGGTCTGATTGGTCCACGAAATGCGGCCCGATCGAATTTGCGTGGAGTTCGGAGGAACCCACCAGAAATCTCTCTAATATAACCCACTAAAATGATATATACATGAATGATTTTATTAAATATTTTACCCCATCTAATTTTCAAATTTTATAATTAATTTCGGAGTCAATTTTATCAACACCCTTGTCCTAAAATGGAGTGTGAAAAGATGGAATGATTGACTTGGACTTAGAAAGTACGGGAACTAATATGGACTCAGGAAAGTGACTTAAGTCAAGTAAAGGTTCAGGAGTAGAGATTGGTTAAGGAAGTGGGTCCAAATCAAAAAGCTGAAACTCAAATCCACATTCATTTTCCCACAATAGAATGTGACTTAATATTAGTGATTCAAGTTCAAGAATGATAGGTGTGGAAATCAAGACTGACTCTAAAATATTACTCAAGTCGGGTATAAAACAGGAGTCAATATTGATTCGAAAATTTGACTGGATCACAAATTTGAGAATCTAGGTCACATTTCTCATTGAGTTCAATTTCATAAAAATGAGAACTTGCCAATTTGTCAATGGGACTTTCAAAAGTATGAAATTGGTCAAGTTCAATATAATGATCATAAAAGATTGGCGATTCAATTTCATCATAAATTGGCACAGGATCCAATGTTGACTCGGGAAAAGATTAAAATCAGGTGAAGACACTGGAGTCATTATTTAATTAGGAAGTAGAATTGAATCACCAAGTTGAGGTTCAGGATCACATTCATTCTCAAGTTTAATTTCAGGAAAGGGATAACTTGCCAAACTGTCAATGTCATTTTCAATTTTGGAGTTTGGGCAAGTTCAAATGGGTATGCTGAAATGAAATCTTATTTTCCAAAACAACATGATTCTTCGGCTCTAACAGAATGGTTAGCGACATCAGAAATGGTCAAACGTTGAGAATGGAGAGTTTGGACCATTAGATCTATGTCATGATTACGAGCGAGTTGAGCCTGAGTCATGGCTTCAACTATCTTTTCATAGTCGATTGGTTCATCGTTTTGTTGCGATTGGACTTGAAAAGATGAAGTGTTATTTTGGAATTTGTTGTGAAATTGTGAGTCCGTCAGATTTTGTGATTGTTGCTTGGACTCACGCATACTCATTTCCAAGATTGACGATTTTCTATTTTGAACTAGTAGAACTGAGTATGAATTTTGAAAATATTGTGGACAAGGTGGATAAGAAGGATAAGTTGGTTAAAATTTGGGCTCGGGGGAGGTGAATCCCCATTGACTCTGTGAAGAGTTAAAATTATTTTAAAAATTATGGTCATAAGATTGGGGGCATGGGTCATATTAATTCGGATAAGACCAATCCGGCACACTAGGTTGGTTAAAGTTATGATATGCTGGGTTAGTAATATCCGAAAAAGAGGTCGGGGTGTAATATGGATTACCATTAAAATTAGAAAAATTATTGTTATAAGCCATATCACACAATAAATGTCAAAAACAAACAAAGAAAAAATAAACAAATAAGCAAACAAATAAAAAGAAAAAAATATAACCTAAGTTAGGGTAAACCTTTGACCTAGACAATCCTAATTGGTTAGACTGTCCACGGGGGGTATATTGCCGAATTGACCACAAGTTAATTGGCCAGGTAGGGGCAAGATTGGTGGGAGGTATCCGCGCAGAAGCGACGGGCCTAATTAAGCCAAACCACCAGCCTTCGGGGTTTCGCCCCTCAATCCCCAACCTTAGTCACCGATTGGCAAGAGTCAGATTCAAATCAACTTTCCCCTAAGGTCAGTCTCCTATTTGAGTGTGAGATGTCCCTAGGGCCAACGTTTACCCAGTTTTAATTAGACTCAGGTAGTAGTAGTGAGGAGATTGTTTATGGGCTAAAGGAGGGTAATGACTTTCCCACCTTATCTTATTTATAGGACAAGCCCTTAAATCAATTTAGTGCAGTATATAAGTATATAAAAAAAGTTACAATCAAGCAATATTTCATACAAGAATGAACCTTATACTAAATGCTATGCACACATACCTTGGTTCCAGCACTTTTCAACAGTAATAGAAAATATAACGGAATAGACACGTGCCTAAATGTAAAGTCTAAATTATTTTCAGCATTTACAATCAACTTTTTACTGTTGTGTTAGAAATGTATATACAGTGAGTCAAATAAGGAGATAAATGCTACAGATATTAAACTATGCAATTCAGCCAACCTGTAGAAAATACAGGTTAGTAGTTCACTCAGATTGCCACAAGAATGTAGCAAATCTGAGGGCTTCTGGGCTCTGCTTTCTAGAGCAGACTCCATGGCCACTTATATGTCCACTGCAGCAAAAATTCCTTGTTGTCAAACCTGTACACCAAAAACAAAGAAGAAAGTTAACCAAAAATATAAATCTAAAAAGAGAATAACTTACCGTCCCTCCACGGCAACGGCGCCAAAATTTGATTGAGGACTTATCTGCACAAAAATACAGAATTTAAAACTTTAAGAATAAAATGTGCAAGTTCTCATTTTTACCGCTATAGTAAGTGGCTATGTGGGTCGTGATCCACAAAGAGGGACTAGCGATGGAAGCTTTTTTAGTAAGTTCTCTTTTAGGTTACAAAGAATGGTTAAAATTCTTGTTTAGTTCTTAAAAAGAAAAGAGAAAATTAGAGTTAAAGTCAAGTTAGGAAGAAAGTGGTAGAATGAGAAGGTGGACAAAATAGAAGTGATATGTACAAAGAAATTGAAAAAGAGTGAAAGAGATTTGGATGATTTTGGTGTTGGTAATTTACACTAAAAGTTAAAAGAAAGAAATTAAAAAATAATTACTTACCTCCTTTGACCAAAAGCTTAACTTGAATCTTTGGTGACGATGTTACCTTGAAGTGGAGGCAATCAGCTCATAGCCCATAAGAGTTGATTCTCGTCTCTTTCACATTACATCATCAAGACAAAACAAGCATGAAATGAAACAGACTGAGACTAAAATCCATCGTCATAGCTATCAGTGGCACTCGCAAAGGTAAGGCTCTTTTGATGCTATAAGACTCACTTGGATAGGGATTGGTACAAGAATGAGTGAAGTAGAAAAGAAGAAGAAGAAGAACATAAAAACAAAGTACATAAAAAGGTAACTATAGATTTGATTTCATTACAATAAGAGAAAAGAAGAACAACTTACACCGGTGTCACTCTCAGCACAAGCTTCATTCTCATTCTCTTATGAAACTCTGATCTCCTCTGAATTACATAAATGAAAACTAAAAATTACATAAAAAGAAAAACAAAAACCTATACTAAAAAGAATAAAAAAGTGGAATAAATTCTATCTCTGCTTGGTCCGTTCTTTTTTGCCTTGAGATTGCAGGTATTTATAGGAGAAATACAAAGGGTAGAGGAGTATGAAGATAAGGGAAGCTAGCTATTTCTGAATTTGAATCCTCCCCTATCTCCAAACTTGATTTGATCTGGATATTCAGTTCTGATCTGTAGTTTATTGGCGTATTGATTGATCGATATAACTTATGAAATGATAGAATTAGAAATAATGATCAACTTAAGAGTTGTAGCCCTTTAAGTCCTCTTTTTGGATCATCTTGAATCATTAGATTTAAGCTCTGGTCGGGAACGTTATGATTCAAATACTAAAATGTATCCAGCCAGATCTGAGTCAAAATTGCTTCATCTCATCCATTGATCTTCTCTCTATCCATTTATCCCTTTGGATTTGTGCTCTGTATTTGATGTTATCCTCGGTTGATCTTTAGCTTTAACCACTTGATTCACCAAAAACTGAATTTAACCAACTGAATTTGGGATCATTCGCCTCTAACCAAATAGATCTAGTTAAATCTGAACTTAACTGATATTTATTTGATTTTATCTCCTTTCTCCCCATGATTATCTTATGCAAAATAGACATTTAAGACAAGGAATTCAGGAGATTTATTACATGATAAATGTGGATATGTAATAAAGAATAATACAATAAATGCGTGCAATCAAAAATCTCTAACTTACAAAAATAAGTAAAGTATACAATCCATAGAACATCAAAAACCCATTAAGCATGAAATATAAGAGCGAATACTTGTATGTAAGTTAGAGTTAGAAACCTTGTCTTAAGATATCATAGCTCTCGTTTGCACAAGGCTTATTTGACACTATTGACTCATTTGGGTTTATCAATCAAGTTTTTAGAGATTAGTGGGTTAGTAGTTAGTTAGCCATGCAATGGAAGAGTTAGTTAGACATGGTAGTAAAGGAAACAACAAGAGAGAGAGGTAAAGAGAAGAGGAGTTACACTAAAACAAAGAAATAGAAAGAAACGAAAACAACAAGTAAATGGAAAGAAGAAAGAGAAGTAGTTACTTGTATAAACTTGTCACCTTCAAATACAACTTTTACACACTCTCTCTCTCTCTCTCTTTCACTCTAATGGCTTAAACTAAAACTAGAAGAAGAAGAAAACATAAAAAACAACTACAACTCCTAAAAACAAAGTAACAACAACACTCTAAACTCTGGATATCCTGTCTGTTGAACCCCAAGGGCAGTATTTATAGGCACCAGAGGAAAGGGGGCCGGGGGACAACCCCTGGCCCAAAGCACGGGCGCGGCCGCGCCCGTACGGCGCGAAAACGCGACGCTGGCCATGTTTCTGTGACCCTGCCAGGGCGGCGCGCGCTTGGCTTCCTGCAGCGTGCCGTCCCTTCTGTCTCCTGTCAGCTGGATCTTCTGGATTCTAGATTTGATGCCCTGGACTGACAAAATCTCCTCCCTAAGGTCAATGTCTACTTCGTAGGCATTTAATCACCCATTAAATGGTGATTTAGGGTCTTCTTCTTCATTTGCACACCATGGACGTAGGATCAAGTAAGCAAAGCTCTATTAGCAGAATTTTATATCGAATATATATATATATAATATATATATATATATATATATATATATATATATATATATATATATGCGAATGTGATAAAAATTATGCAAAATTAGAGACTAATCACACCCCCGCACTTATCTTTTTGCTCAGCCCGAGCAAAACAAAAATAAGAAAATTATTACACCACTTTCGCAGGTGACGCGATTGCACTGAGCATGTGCAACAAGCCTTTAAACCTCTAAGTTCCCCTAGATGAGGAGTGTTGTCTCCTAAGGGGTTTCAGCGGATTGCACCCACAAAATCCAGTAATTGAAGAAAAATATTTAGTTGTTAGCAAACCTCTTTCAAGAAAAAGAACTTTCAATCATCTAAGTAAAAATGACCAAATGATGTAAGAATTAGATTCAACCCTCATAAGTCCTCCTATACTTAGCCTTCATAAAAGAAGAAATTATGATTTTTCTTTAAATTTAGAAAGGATCTTGTACTTTTAACTCATTATGTTATTTTGCTTTAGATAGATATGAATAATGTGTAAGTGTGATGTGCTTGGGATTTTTCAACTCAACTTTGAATATCATTTAATTTATTAATATTTATCTATTATTTTTTGTTTCATTAGGTTTTCTACTTTACTCATGTAACACATATCAAACTGATGACTCCACAACCAGATGGTTTTAGGGCACCAGGTGAAAAAACACCCCTCAGGTCAAATATGCAAGTAAAGTAGGCCACGAAATCAAGATTTACTTATATATTATATATTTTTATTATTTATATATATATATTTTTGGCGTAAGTAATCATGCTTCTTGAGGCACAATTGTCCAGCCTTTTTTTCTTTTTAGAGTTGTGTCTCTAACTCCTAAGCATGTGTCTGTGGTTTATGCATATTCTACTAAGGCTAAATAAAAGGTATGAGTTATTTTCCTTATCCCTCCCAACTCTTAGTCAAACCAATGTTTCTTGTTTATTTAGGCAAAAATAAAGATTCATTAATAAGGTTCCCTTAATTCTTACAACCTTTTGGTATTTTTAAAAAGAGTATAAAAATTCATTTTTCGTTCAGGAGTGTTTTTTTTTTTTTTTGTAATACAAAGAAAAGAAAGAATGTTAGCATCCCCCGCACCTATCTAATGCATTGTCCTCAATGCTTAGTCATGAAAATATAAATGCAATAAATAGGGGGAAGAAAAGATATCACCGTCGCCGTCGACTCGGGCCGGCCAAGTGTGAATAGGCTAAGGGAGAGGGAGAAGAAGAAATTTTCAAAAAGGTTATGTACAAGTATATAAGGGGTGAGTATATAAACAAAAAGAAAAAAATGTTTTTTTAATTACACTTTTTTTTGGGTGGTGTGTTGATGGCGATGGTCAGGTGTATGACGGAGCGAAAAGACTCAGCACAAGTTCAGCCTGGGATACAGGCTCAGTGATCAAAAAGGGCGTCAGTCTTTACTCATTCACTTTAAATTCCGTGTTGCTCCTAGGGTCAACAATTACCACAGCACCGTGTGGGAAGATGGTGCGCAAAATGAATGGTCCAGACCAACGAGTCTTCAGCTTTCCCGCGAAAATGTGAAGCCTCGAGTTGTACAGCAGAATCTTGTCTCCCAGGATAAAGTTTTTTCAGTTTATGATCTGGTCATGAAAAAGTTTAGTCATGCTTTTGGTGATCCGAGTATTCTCGTAGGCTTCATTCCGTATTTCCTCTAATTCTGAGATCTGTAGTCTCCTTAGCTCACCGGCCTTAATCAGATCAAAATTGAGTTGCTTAATAGCCCATAGGGCACGGTGTTCTAACTCGACTGGCAGATGGCAGGCTTTTTTGAATATGATTCTGTAAGGAGACATCCCAGGACTGTCTTAAAAGCAGTGCGGTAAGCCCACAATGCATCATTGAGTTTGACCGACCAATCCTTTCGGTTTTATCCGACAGTCTTTTCCAAAATGAGCTTGATTTATCGATTGGTGACTTCGACCTGCCCATTTGTTTGGAGATGATACGGAGTGGATAACTTGCGGTTGATGGAATATTTCCGCATCAGAGCTTTGCAGAAACGCGATCAATTATCACTAATTATCGATCTGGGGGGGCCAAATTGGGAGAAGATGTTCTCTTTGAGAAATTTGACAACCACTTTGTCGTCATTGGTCTTATAGTTGGCACAGCTTCTACCCATTTAGAGACGTAATCTACAGCAACAAAAATGAACTGGTTACCAAAGAATTTGGGAATGATCCCATAAAGTCGATACCCCAAACATCAAAAATTTCAACTTCAAGTATCAGGTTCAGGGGCATCATGTCTCTTCTTGTAATTTTCCCAATCTTATGACAATTTGCACATGTCTTGCAAAAGTGGAATGAGTCCTTGAACAAAGTGGGTCAGTAAAACCAACTTTGTAAAATTTTCTCTGCAGTCTTGCAGGGACCGAAGTGTCCTCCGCATGCGAGTTCATGGCAAAAGCTTAGCACACTCCTCTGTTCTTCCTCTGGTATACATCGTCGAATAATCTGATCAGGACAATACTTAAAAAGATACGGCTCTTCCCAAAGAAGCACCGTACTTGGAAAAAGAAACGACACTGGTCTTGCTTTGTCCAGTCAGCAGGTAATTATCCAGTGGCCAGGTAATTGACTATGTCCGCATACCAGAGTTCGTTGAAAATGGCCAGGATGTGCTCGTCTGGGAAATCCTCATTGATCGGAGCTTGTATGAGAGGTGCATTCGGAATTCGTGACAAATGATCAGCAATCACATTTTCTATACCTCGTTTATCCTGGATTTCCAGGTCGAATTCTTGAAGCAGAAGGATCTACCGAATCAATCGAGTTCTGGCTTCCTTCTTGGTCATGAGGTATTTCAATGCCGAGTGATCTGTAAAAATCACCGTCTTCGAGCCAACAAGTAGGGCCGAAACTTCTCTAACGCAAAAAACAATGGCCAAGAATTCCTTCTTGGTCGTTGTATAATTCTGTTGGGCATCATTTAAGATCCTACTCGAGTAGTAAATCACGTGCTGCCCATTGTCGATGCGCTGTCCTAGAACAACGCCAATAGCAAAATAAGAGACATCGCACATGATTTCAAACGGTTGTGCCCAATCAGGAGCAGAAATAATAGGCGCAGAAATAAGTTCTTGATTAAACTTCTCCCATGACTTGAAACATTCATCGTTAAAATCAAAGGGCACGTCCTTTGCGAGCAGGTTGGTTAAGGGCCTAGCGATCTTGCTAAAATCCTTAATGAACCGTCGGTAGAACCCAACATGCCCTAGAAAGGATCTAATGTTCTTGATACTTTGGGTGGTGAAAGCTTAGCAATTACTTCTACTTTTTCCTTGTCCACTTCAATGCCTCTCCTAGAAATCTCATGGCCTAGGACAATCCCCTGTCTCACTATAAAGTGACATTTCTCCCAGTTCACAGTTAGGTTCTTTTCTTTGCATCTTTACAAAACCAACTCAAGATGATGAAGACATTGTTCAAATGAATCTCCGTAGATGGAGAAGGCATCCATGAAAATCTAAAAAAAACGTTCTACCATGTCGGAGAACAAACTAAGCATGCACCGTTAGAATGTTGCGGGAGCTTTGCACAATCCAAAGGGCATGCGTCGATAAGCGAAGGTTCTGAATGGGCAGGTGAACGTGATCTTTTCCTGGTCTTCTGCAGCAATGGGGATTTGATTGTATCCCGAATACCCATCTAGGAAGCAATAGTACTCATGTCCAGCCAATCGTTCAAGCATTTGGTCGATGAAGGGTAACGAGAAGTGGTCTTTACGGGTGGCTGCATTCAACTTTCTATAGTCAATACAAACACGAATCTTGGTAGGCAGTGTTGTTTGTACAAACTCTTTTTGCTCATTTTCAACCACAGTAAAGCCAGCTTTCCTCGGGACCGCATGAATAGGGCAAACCCATTGGCTATCAGAAATGGGATAAATGATCCCATTGTCTAATAGTTTCAAAATTTTCGCTTTTACTGCCTCTTGCATGAGTGGGTTAAGCCTGCGTTGCGGATCCCTCCTGAGAGTTGCTTCATCGGTTAAATGGATTCTATGTTGAACTATGGTTGGACTTATCCCTTTGATATCCTTCATCATCCTTCTAATGGCTTCCCTATGTCTCTTCAGAATAGACATTAAGCTGTCCTCTTGTTACTCAGTCAGGTGGGATGTAATGATGACTGACAGGGTTTCTCTTCCGCCCAGGTAGGCGTACTTGAGGTGTTCAAGAAAGGCTTTTAGCTCTAGGGAAGGTGTTGTTTATTGGAGGTAATATCCAGACTTTCAATCCTATGATGAGGTACATTTAGGCTTGACGCCCAGTCTACTGCCGAATCTACGATCTGGTCAATATTAAAATCCTCAGACTTCAGATCATACTCTACCTATGTTTCTATCTCCATGCTTTCCTCATGCTCACTGGTCAGATTTTCAATGGAATTGACCTCAAAAGTCTAATCATTGATATCCCTGGGTTATCTTCCAAGATTAAAGACATTGACTTTCTTCGTCATGTTTCCAAAGGTCAATTGCATGGACCTGTTCCTACAGTTGATTATGGCATTGACTGTAGCAAGGAATGGGCACCCTAAGATGACTGGAGTTTGAGACCGTGGATTTGACACAGGTTGGGTCTCAAGCACAATGAAGTCAACGGGGTAGATGAAATCTCCGACCCGGATAAGAACATCTGTAATTTTTCCTTGGGGATTTTCATAGATCGGTCAGCTAACTGAATGGTGACTCGAGTTGGACTCAGCTCACCCAACCCAAGTTGCTGGTATATTGAGAGAGGTAGGAAGTTGATACTTGCTCCCAGGTTAAGGAGTGCTCTGCTAATTTCTGTTTGTCCTATGGTGCCGAAAATTGTGGGACATCCGGGGTCTTTGTACTTCACCGGAATGGGACCAGACAGAATTTCGCTTATAATGGTTACCAAGAACACTTTCTTGGGCACATTTGTCTTTCTCTTCTTCGTACACATATCCTTAAGAAATTTGGCATAAGCTTTGGATAGCGTCAAGAAGAGGCACATTCAGTTTGACCTGGTTAAACATCTCAAGTATCTTCTCCATGTGCATATTTTTATTGTTGTTCCTAAGCCTATTGGGAAAAGGTGCTACATGCTTATGAACTTGTTCAGCAGCTTTGTCCTCGTCAGATGTTTGTGGAGCAGATTGGGGGGGCTAACAGAGGGGAAGGCAGGAGTATGATTGATGTGGACAGGATTTTCTGTTGGTAGACCTTGTTGTCCACCTTCTTTCTAGATCAAAGTGTGTGAACAGCATTGCACTGGTTGATCGAAGGATCCTGAATTTCATACGCTTGATTGGAGTTTTTTGGGTTAATTAGCAGCTGACTAGGTAAATCACTCTTTGGTCTTTACTTAGAGAACTAGCTAACTAACTCATTTGCATTTCCAATCTTGATATAGCCTGTGAATGGTTGCTCAGCGTTTGTCCCTGATTTTGCATGAAGGCAGCTTGGGACTTTATAAAAGCTTCCATGCTCTCCTCCAATTTACTGAATTTCTTTTCCATTGGTGAACTTTTGGAGGAGGAGGATGGAGCTTAACTGGGGAAATTGTTGGATGAGTGAGATGGTGAAATTTTTTTGGAAAGTTTGGCCTGGGAGAATTGTTCTGGGCCCAAGAGAAATTTGGGTGATTTCTCCAACCGGGATTATATGTTTGTGAGTAAGGATTATGCAGCTGCCGTGAGTAGGTCGCGTTCAGGTGTTCCGGTGACACTTGCTGAGTATGGAAAACATGGCACTCTTCAAAGACATGGCCCGGTGCCTGACAGTATGAACAACCCGGATTGTGAATTAGTGGTGGGTTGATTTGGTTGACATTGGCTGGCTCTTTATTCTAGAGCCTCTATTCTCCTCATTAGATTGCAATCTTAACTTCTGTAGCTATGAATGATTCTAGAGAGATGAGCCCTCCTTTTGAAGCTATAGATTGTGAATTCCTTGGTTTTTCTGAGGCTGGCTCTCAATGCAGGGTTTTCTCAGCTAAATCCTCAAATAAATCCCAATCCTGATTCTCATCCTTTTATAAAAACCCTCCCTGATGCATGATTTCTAGCAGGGTTTTCGTTTGATAATCTAAACCATCGTAAAGAATCTGGCACTGATGCAATTTCTCTACACCGTGATGATGGCACTGAGCTAGGAGATCTTTGAATCGCTCAAAGTATCTCCAAAATGGTTCGCTCGGTTCTTGCCTGAACTGCATGATATTCTTTCTAATGAGGGCAGTTTTGTGAATTGGGCAAAATTTCTTCAAGAAGGCCTTGACGAAATCGTCCCACGGCGTAACTGAATCTACTGCCAAACTGTACAACCATTTTGTAGCTAGGTCCTTTAAGGAAAAGAGGATGAAACGTAACCTAACGGCATCGTCTCCTAGTTGGGGAATACACATCCTGAGGCACACTTCTTCAAATTCCCTAACAAAAAAGTATGCGTCCCCCGATTCTAAACCATGAAACTGGGAAGAGTGTTGATGAATTGAGGCTTTAACTCGAAGTTATTTCCATTTGCCTTAGGTAGTTTTATATAAGATGGCAATGAGCTTCTGATCGGGTAAAACATGTTCTGAAGTGACGCCACCACCGGTTCTGAATGTAAGGGTAGAGAAGTGTTTCTGGTTAATCTGGAAGTTACAGGATCTCTCACCCACTCTTGCATGCAGCACACCACAAACAATGTAAAGACAACAAATAATTGAAAAGATTAAAAAACAAACAAAAGAAAGAAAAACAACCACAAAGCCTTAGTCTAATGTACCTGGACCTAGACGACTCCTAACTGGTTGATTCTCCAGGGAAGGTAGTTGCAGGAACTCGACTACAAGTGAATCGGCCAGGAAAGGGCAAAACTCGGTGGGAGGTATCCGAGCGTGAGCCACAGGCCCTAATTACGCCAAATCACGGAGCTTTCGAGATTTTGTCTCTTAATTTACTTTCCTTAGACACTGATTTTGTATGCGTATAGTTCTTACAATTTTCACCCTCGATTAATCTCTTAGTGAGTCCGACATATCCCTAGGGCCAACGTCTAACAATTTTAGTTAAGGCTTGGGTTGTGTGAGTGCACTTGGAGATGGTGTTTGGGCTAAGGAAGGGTGATGAAATCCCCACCTAATCTTGCTTATTTGGGATTTTACCCTTAATGTCCATTGTGCAAGTGTACAGTATATTCACAACAAGGTAACACTCAAAGTAATAAATCACTCCAAAATGTTGGTCTTATTCTATATGAATGCACACGTACCTTTTCTCCAACACTCTTCAACAGAAATTGAAATGAATTGAAATAGACACGTGCCCTAAATGCAAGAGTCTAATCCAAATTTCAATTAAGCAACAAATGGATTTCTGTTGAGTTTATTACACATGTAAAAGGTGAAGCATTCAAGGGAGCTAAAAAATTTTAGAAAGCAATTGAGCGGTTTTCGGCAACCCTGTAGAAGAGTTTGTTAGTACTTCAATCAGAGAAACTCGCTTTTACACGAATTTTCCTAGGGCAAATGAATCCTCGTGCAATGTCTTTGGCCACCACTTTCGCTTCCCGTAGTAGTTAGCTCCTTGGTACTTCTCCTGCACACAAAAATAAAGAAAAATCTTTAGTATTGAACAATAAAGCCGTTCCCTCCCCGGCAATGGCGCCAAAATTTGATCGGCAAAAAGCATGCACAAATATGAGTAAAGGAGTGTGGGTCGATGTTACTACTTTTGTGATTCTTTCGTGTAGCAAAGTGGCTATACGGGTCGTATCCACAGGAGGGAGAGCGATGAAAGCTTGATGCGACTTTTTTGTTCAAGAAAAGAGAAAGTTCTTTGTTTCAAATAAAGAATTTGAAAATGAAAACAAGTTGGTATCAAAAATTGTTTTAAAATGATTTGGTGGTTTGTAAAAGTGATTTTCTAGATGGGAAAAACGCACGGCTAACTTTCTACTAAGTGCTCCCACTAATCCCTAACTTCTTGAAGATGCAGCCTCACGATAGATCATATGCAAATATAACCTTTATGCATAGGAACTATTCACGTTGGGACCGAATGAAAGTCCTTATTTTTACTTAGCTTCACACGGCAAAACTTGGACATTCCCTTATCAAGATCCAATAGAAAGGGAGAATAAGGGAAGATACAAGTGCACTAATGGTATCGGTAAAGTTAAAAGGAAAATCCCTAACTTACAAAAAGAAGTAAAGTATACAATCCATAGATCATCAAAAACCCATTAAGCATGAAATATAAGAGCGAATACTTGTATGTAAGTTAGAGTTAGAAACCTTGTCTTAAGATATCATAGCTCTCGTTTGCACAAGGCTTATTTGACACTATTGACTCATTTGGGTTTATCAAACAAGTTGTTAGAGATTAGTGGGTTAGTAGTTAGTTAGCCATGCAATGGAAGAGTTAGTTAGACATGATAGTAAAGGAAACAACAAGAGAGAAGAGGTAAAGAGAAAAAGAGTTACACTAAAACAAAGAGATAGAAGCAAATGAAAATAAGTAAATGGAAAGAAGAAAGAGAAGTAGTTACTTGTATAAGCTTGTCACCTTCAAATACAATTTTTACACACTCTCTCTCTTTCACTCTAATGGCTAAAACTAAAACTAGAAGAAGAAGAAAACATAAAAAACAACTACAACTCCTAGAAACAAAGTAACAACAACACTCTAAACTTTGGATATCCTCTCTGTTGAACCCTAAGGGGAGATTTATAGGCACGAGGGGAAAGGGGGCCAGGGGGACAACCCCTGGCCCAAAGCACGGGCGCGGCCGACCCGTACGGCCTCGTTTCGACCGCGTTTCCACAGCCCTGCCAGGGCGGCACGCGCCTGGCTTCCTGCAGCGTGCCGTCCCTTCTGTCTCCTGTCAGCTAGATCTTCTGGATTCTGGATTTGATGCCCTGGGCTGATAAAAATCTCCTCCTAAGGTCAATGGCCACTTGGTAGGCCTTTAATCACCAATTAAATGGTGATTTAGGGTCTTCTTTTCATTTGCACACCATGAACTTAGGATCAAGCAAGCAAAGCTTTATTAGCAGAATTTTATATCAAATAAATATGCGAATGTGATAAAAATTATGCAAAATTAGAGACTAATCACAGTCCTATGTGATGAATATTTATCTAGACTTTCTAACTTTGATTCGGCTTTTGTAGTTTGGAATACTCTCATCTCCCTTGGTGAATAAAAGCAATATTACAAGGAGAGTGACTCAGATGAGGAAAGTACTACTTCCAACATGTGCTACATGGTCCAGAGGAACCCCCTTTGAGGTAAATTTTGACTCCGAGCTTGATAATGATGATGAGATGCCATATGATGATCTTGCATTACTTTGTAAGATGCTTCTTAATAAATATGATTTGTTAAAAGTTGAAAACAAAAGATTAAACAATGAAAATGTTTTTGTTTTAAAAGGAAAGGATTCTCTTCAAAATAAATTTGATAGTGTTTCAAAAGAAAATGAATACTTGAAAAATCAAGTTATTTTGATTTCTAAAGAAAAGGACATTTCTTTAAATGAAAACGATTCCTTGAAAAAGAAAATAGCTTTGAAAGAAAAAGAAAATATTTCTATTTCAAAGAGAAAAAGGATTTTATTTCTCATACTCATGTTTCTTCTCCTAAAATTAAAAATGATATTTGCATTTTAAAGAAGAACATTGATTGTTTGGGCTCCACTTTGAGCCATTGTGTATTTAATCATATTAGATTGAAATTTATGTTTTGCAAGAAACATATTCCACATGTTCATGCACATCCTACACGGCATACATCTCATGCACACCATGCTTATACTCATAACACTCATATGTGTGCTAGAGTGTACATATGTACACATTGTGGCCGCAAATGCCATCTTACAAGATTTTGCTTTGATAGATTAAATGATTTAAATTTTGCAAATAAAAGTATTTGGGTTCCCAATGCTACTAACCCTCATGGATCAAAAAAGATTTGGGTACCAAAATCCCCACCACTTGTTTTTGATGTAGGTGTGAGCTCTCACAAAACGTGAGAGGATTGGTGCCTTGATAGTAGATACAATCGAAGCTTGACGAACATATCATGGATGCATTGGTATTAAGGAAGCATGGTGGGATGACCACCTCATTTTGGAGAAATGGATTGGCTACATTGGTATTAGTAACCATTTCATCTTCCACTTTTAAAAATATTTTTAAATGCTTATATGCTAGTGTAAGTAACCTAAACTCTATTATGTGTTGTTTTGTACTTATAATTAAGTTGATTGGTTGCCTAGCTATGCATGTATTTTTGAAAATAGTGTTCATGTTTTCAAGTAGATTTACTTGCCTATCTTTTTTATTCATGTTTTATATACTTTATTTATTTAGGATCTTTTATTTATTTAATCTTGATTAATTAACTTAAGGTTGGGAGTATAATCCTCTGAATTACATGAATTTAATAGGTTTACTTTGACTAATTTTAAATTTTCTTTTGTTGGGTTTTCAAAGACTTTTTAGCATTAAATTTCTTAACGGGTTTAGATTTACCCTAAAGGAAAACTAACTTTAAAGGGAGTAATTTGATTTAATTTTTGTTGCTATTCCTCTGAAAATTTTATCATAGAAAGTAGTAGTAGTGTAGATTGTTATTTATATTTTTCTCTATTTTTATATTTTTAACTAATTATTTTAATTATTTTTTTGCAGGTTAACAAATCTGGATTTTTCTGTTGGGTCGGGTTTTGTTGTGCGGGTGTGGATCCAGAAGGGGCAGCCCATACAGAGCTGGGCTGAAAAACAGGCTTGTGGGCCTCAGCCAAAATAAAAGAATTTTTTTCCATATATGGTGGCCTAGGCCGCCAAGCCCAGCCCAGGCTGGACCAGGCCGGACCCAAGCCTGGTCCAGATTTTCTTTTTTTTTTAATTATAACTAATAGCCCAAGCCCAGGCTCAGGCTAGGCCGGACCAGGCCAGTCCCAGGCCTGGTCCTAATTTCTCTCTTCTTTGCTTTTTTTTTTTTTGATACAGGACCAGGCCTGCTGCGACCCAGCAGGCCTGGCCCTGGCCAGACCAGGCCCGGCCAGGCCCAGTTCGGGTCTAGCCTGGCGCTGCACAGACCCCCCTGTTTTAACTTTTTTTTTTTTGAAAATCCTTTATAAAAACTTTGAAAAAAATATGTAAATATAAATTGGTAGATCTACACATGTATTTTAATTAGATTTTTAAATTGGGTTTTTGATGTATAAAATTATTCATGGAGGTCATATTATGGACATGATTTTAATAAACAATTTATATCAAATAAATTTTAAGAAAATAAATTACTTAGTTGGATTTTGATTTCCTCAAATCAAGATTTTATGGAGTATTAAAATAATGATTATATAAAAATTATATTAGGTAAATTTATAAGAACCATTAAATATATTATGGTGAGTTTGCCATATAGGTTTAGATAAGTTAAATAACAGATTATTGAGATTAATAATTTATTTATTTGGTTCTAATTTAATTAATTTATTTTTAGAAAAACTGAGATTAATTTCACAAGTTAGATCTACTTACTTGAGTTGTATTTACTCCTCAATACCTGTGCCTCGAAACCCGATGAGTAAAAGGGAAAGATGGAATCTTGCGGAGAAGAGAAAGATGGAAGTGGGGAGAGTGGATTTAGAGTTTTCTCTTGAGGTAGAAGAGAAAAAAAAGGGTTTGAATATTTATATAGGTTATTAGATAATTTAGAAACATGAATTCCAGTTAGGTTTAGATTGCTTAATTTAGTAGTTAGGATTAGAATTGAAGATTGCTAAAAATCTCTAGGAGATTCGGTTTAAATATGATTTTTGATAAGATTTAAATTAGGATTAGTTAAGATTAATGAAAAAGATTTGATAAGATAGGATTTTGATTAGGATTAGGTTTTGGGTTAATGGATAAAGATCTCAATGGTATTGGGTTAAAGGTTATATTTGGGCTTTTAGTTAAAAGAAATAAGTAATATGAAGAATAAGAAAATAATGAGTGGGCTTGCGCGCTTATGGGCTTAAAGAAAAATAGAAAAAGATGAAAATAAGGAAGTTGGCTTAGCTCATGTGGGCTTAGCATAAAAAAAAAAAATAAAATAAAATAAAAAGGAGAATGGGCTGAGCTTATTGAGCTTGGATGAAAATAATAATACTACTAATAATGATTAACAATATCATAATAATAATTAACAATAATAATTACAATAATAATAACAACAACGTAATAATAATAAAATTATTAACATTAAAAATCTTATCTAATAATACTTGGTAAAAATACTACCATTAATACTAATGACTAAAACAATACAATATGAATAAGAATAATAACAATATCAATATTAACAATAATAGCAACTACAATAATAATACTAGTAATATAGTAATGGGAAAAATTCTAGCTAGTAATTAAAATGATAATACTTAATAATGTTAAATATAATTATAAGGCTAAAATACCATTTACTATCTTAAAATAATTTATATTGTAACTCAAGTTAATAAATAATAATAATATCACCAGTAAAATAAAATAAATATTTTAGAAAAATAAAAATACAATATTTTAAATTAGGGATATTACAGTAAATACAATAAGTGAAAAGGAACATGTATGCTATCTACAAAAATATAAAGGTCCTTCCCCATGCTCTGATGCAACACACTTCATTAGAGAAAGAAGGGGAAGTCCTTTGGTTTTCTCTGAGGTCTAGCACAGTTGGGACGGTGCCCACCCTATCCTTTGCTGGATGTTGTCATAAACAAGTAACTTCCCGCGCAACGAAATATCTGCAAATTGCAAAGGGTGTTACATCCTCAGAAAAATGAAATTTTATATTGAATTGCAAAGTAAGAGAATGTAGGTTTTTGTCATTGATAACATTAGACTATCAAATATGTCATCTTATTGAGAAAGAATAGCACGTACCTCCTAATATAATTGCAGATCCATCATGTACGTTACTCCCATTGAGTACTCCTAAGCACACATTACCTTTATTCTGCTATCATGAAATATGAGTAAGGTTTCACTTAACGATATTCAATGAGATTCACTACGATATAGAGATGAGAGTTCATGTTATCTTACGCTTATGATCAAGTAACCCTCTGGAGGAATAGTGAATTTTGTGGACGTTAACAGCCATCTGTTTCCAAATTGCAGGGTCAAAGGCTGAAAGATCTGCTTGACATCCTCCACAGATCTGCAAGACCAAGTCTCATTATAAAATCTCAAAATTAGTGTTAGTGGTGTGGTTGGGGGGAAGAGAGGGTTTTGGGTATAATCTTAAAAGCAAAGTGGCAGGGGGTTGTTTGAGTCCAGAACAGTCAAGTAGTAGTGGGCTTAACAACTGTTGTATCCTGTTGGGTTAGAGAGAACTTTTTCTTCCGGCTCACTGAACTGTTCCCCAACATAAAGGATTACATTTCTTTGTCTGCGCAGGAAAAGTGAAGAAAAAGCCAGCGGGAGTTTGGAGCATAGTTACCAGTTCGGGACACGAAAGCGGGATACGAGACGTGACACGGGTACCGGATGGCTGGTCTCGAAAAATATGAAAAACGCATGTATACATATACATGCATGCATTATATATGTGTATAATGTTTTTAGTTCCATATAGATCAAAATATCAAAATATTCAAATTAATTTAATTTTTTTGTAAAAATTGCAAGAATTAAGTATTATAAGAAATAAACATCCGTGTAACTTGAAAATATATAAAAAGTTTCAATGTTACGCTAAATTAAATACATTTTTTATATTATACAAAAAATATACATATATTCTCAATGCATGTTTACCAATCAATAAAATTTTAATGAAATGCTTACATTTCAAATTAATGTAAGAAACTTTTTCCACAATTTTCTTAAATTTAAGTTCTTTTCTAACAAAATATTGCTTCTATTAATTGTAACTAGTTTCTAAGTAATTTTTTAAATATATCTCACACAAAAAAACTAGTGTCATATGAGTTCTCATGTATTAAAATAAGTATTTTGAAAGTGTCAGAAAAATGTCTTAATAATGTAAATGCAGTGTCCAAGAAGTGTGGGAAAAATTTCCATTTTTTTTCCAAACATAACATGGTGTCCATGTCAGAAACTAGTAACCCCGGACACGAGTATCCCACATATGAACTATGGTTTGGATCAATACTTATCTACAAATGATAATTCCCAGTTCTATTAACAGTCATTTTTGTAGAGTCCAAGTATCACTCAAAGATTCTATACACAATTCTATTGTCATACAGATCATCCTCCTATAACTAGATTAGCAAGAGCAAGATCGTATATTACTCTTTAGAGTTTTAACATGTCCCAGAAAAACTAATGCAATATATAGATCAATAGCTTGGGTCAAATACAATTTACCACTATCACATATATAAACTGATTTTGGGAAAATGATGGATATAAATTTCAAAAATTTCACATTAGGAATGATCATGAGATGCACATTTATAAATATATAAACCAAATATCAGAATTTCATAGGTTCTGAACTTACTGTACATGAGATGATAACCAGCTCGCCAACATACTGGCAGTGTCTAATCTGAGTGGTCTTGGACAAGATTACTGGAGATAGAGTAAAGCTGCAAACTTAATAAAGTTAAAGCCACAATGCTCTCAAGGAAATTTAAATTATATGACTACAATCAACTAACTTAAAGCTTTTTTTTAGGAAAAGAGAATGGACTACTGCTTACAAACGCAAGCAGATTGGTATATTCTTCATTCGGGAAGTATGTATAAGAACTGCCAGTATCGAACACTACTTGTCTCCCGTTGTTTCCCTTTCTTCCATTACTAATTTGTTTGTCTCCATAACTTATTCTGAGAACACCTGTTTGGTAGAAGTTCCTGACATGTGCAAGAGATAAAAACAGTTATTGGGGAAATGAGAGAATTATAACAATTACATGTTTCTTAATCCATAACAGAAGTGTTCACATGGAGAATATCCATATCTCTGAAGTGAGAAGGCTTAGGTGAACATAAGTTTATTTCAGGTACTAATTTATCTTACTACTAGGAGAATAAAAACTTGGTTGCATGCAATATTTAATAGAATAAAAGCTTGGTTCCATTAAAGATAAATATTCCATTTCTTTTACTGGTCATTAGAGAGGTGAATGTTTACAACAATTGCAATTCATCAATCTGGACCTGGATTAAATTACAGGTAGATGTAGATCTGTCAGTACATGTAATCATATCTTTAATGAGAAAGTTAGCCGGTGATTCAATCTCCAGACGCCGGATCCAGATACGCATTAACAGTTTTTATTCTCATGTTAGTTCTCTCCTTGCATGATATATGCTTAGATTTTTTATTATATAATACAAAACATCTAAATCAGAAACTTGGAATTTTACCAAAGCTTTCAATTTAGTTATCATCTTGATCATTAAATAGTTCAGAAAGGTTTGAAGATCCCGTGTATAGTTGTCAAATCGCGATACATATCAGATATCATAAATAGATATGTCAACTCTTGTGTAATAAGCAATAAACATACAACCATATATATAAAAAAAGTATTGACATAATTTAAATATAATACAATGAATAAACAAGGAGAAATCTAATAACCTGAAAGAGACACCATCAAAAAATTCAAATGTTTCTAAACAAGTACATAAACAAATCTTATTACCAAGTTCCAAGTTTAATGGCTGTAAGGCCATAAAAAATATAGCACCATTCTTAATTAGGCTCTTATAATATAAATAATTTTTTTGTTACATTTTGGATCCATGATGTATTAAGCAATACATTTGGATCCACAATGACAACATAGATAGGCACATCAAATTAGGTCCTTGGATATCGCTAGTACGTTGGGCTTGTGTGGAGGTAGATCATTAATGGCCAAAGTAGTGGAAACCAGCCGCAGGATGGTCACAATAGTAGCGGGGATGCAGAGATGGTGGACGATGGTCTATGTTGCACACACACGGGATGCAACCATAACAAGATGCAAATACATGACTAGGCAAAATCTTTAAAAACTTGGATACTAGTATGCCATGGATGAGACTATAAAATGCAATTATATCTATGATATATGGAATTAGGATGACATGAGGTAACCCAAAAGACTTAAATTCTCAAATGATATGAACCATTAAAACTAAATACCATAACCACAAAATACATGGATAGCATCCAAATGATATACAAAATATATATTTGGTTAGCCAAGGAAACATATTAAAAAAAATTCAATAGCAAATTATGATGGGTGCATGTCCAACACATAACTTGCACTCTATCAACTACTTCCTTTTCTCCCTCTTTGCTTCCTTCATTGCGCTTCAATGTAGGGTTTTTTCTAAGAAGGAAGGGACATGAGAAACTGTAGATTAGACAATGGCATTCAAATAGTTCACTTCATATTTCTCTCTCTCTCTCTCTCTCTCTCTCTCTCTCTCTCTCTCTCTCTCTCTCTCTCTCTCTCTCTCACCTCCTGTGCTTCCTAATCTGGATGCACCAGCAATGCATAACCAGAACAAGGAGACTAGCGGGCCGTCCATATATCATGCCTTATTTTTAGAACATTATCCATATATCATGCCTTATTTTAGAACATTAAGAGGGACAGAGAGATGTTGACTTAACTTTGTGCTGGATAAAATTTATTATTAAAAACAAGCTAATGAAGAGCTATATAGCAAATCAGGTAACAAATATTTAGGTTACAATAATTGATGGAGTATTTGGGTAGATTGTGTAGTTAACATCCCTGTGTCACGAAAGGGCGTATTTACTTATAGTTTTCTTTAAACACTTTGCACAAGCATCATATATGTTATGCCGAACTTGATTTGGAACCTTGGCCTTGGCTTGTAACCAAGGTAAATGACAAATGTCAAGTACATGGTGGCCAAGGGATCACAATATTGAATAGCATATGTCAAGAGGCATGATGAGATATTAAGCAAATAGCAGGCACTATGCTGGATGAAAGAATATGTGCCTCATTTATATAAATAATATTGACAAATTTGACATAAATAGCATCCTAATTGTCATTTGTCATTAATCTAATAAAATCTTAACGGAAACATGTTCAAAGAAGGCATACTAAGGTCATGTAACCAAACAAATAATATAATAAGAATCGTTTTTGTTCCCAACAATGTGTATTTTGCACATGAACTTTCATTTTTCTGAATGCTTTTGCCACATATTTTTTTCTCTTAAGATTTTTCTCTTAAATAAACTGCAGTCGCTATGCTGGATGAAAGATTTATGTGTCTCATTTAGGGTGTAAATGGGTTGGATCCATGCCATATTCGAATCCGATCCCAAATCCGGTAAGGAATTCAGATTCAAAATCAGGTTCAGGTAGGAATCTCTTCTTTCTTATCAGATTTGGATCGGATTCGGATTTCAAATAGATATATTCAAGTTCCAATTAAAGTTATTTTTAAAGTGTATTTCAATTTTGTTAGATATAAATTGAAAAATTACATACTTTACTTTTATAATAATATCATTAAGTTCTCATTTTTATAGTTTTATCAATTTAAATACAGGGAAATGTATGATGGTTCATTTTATAACATTTATTCTCTTTTCGGGTTTGTTATCGGGTTTCAGGTTTGAAAGGGCCATACCCGAACCCAACCCCATAAGAATTCGAGTCTATATTTTTAGATCTGAACCCTATAAATATATAAATGATCGGATCGGGTTTATCAGGTACCATTTACAACCCTAGTCTCATTTATATAAATTTTGACAAATTTAACATAAACGGTATCCTAATTGTCATTAATCTAATAAAATCTTAATGAAACATGTTCAAAGAAGGCATACTTAGATCATGTAACCAAACAAATAATATAATAAGAATCGTTGTTGTTCCCAACAATGTGTACTTTGCACATTAAAACCACCCCCCCCCCCCCCCCCCTCCCCAAAAAAAAAAAAAAACAGAAACAGAAAAACCAAACACCAACCCCCCCCCCCCCCCCCAAACAAAACCAAAAAAAGGAAAAAAAATAAACCTCGTAGTCCCTTCAGCTGCCATTTGGAATAAATCAGACACAACAGTACAAAGCGTGAAAAAGTAAACTATCAATGTGATGATCTATTTTCCCAGTGGAAATATGCATCAATGACCGACGAGTGCACTAATATGGAGAAGTGACAGGATCGCAGTTGGAGTTGCTATGACTAGGAGTTCACTAAGAAGAAACTTTGATTGAGGTAAGTAGAAAGTGATGTATAGAAGTGGCTAATCCGATCCCAGTGGAAATATGCATCAATGACCGACGAGTGCACTAATATGGAGAAGTGACAGATCACAGTTGGAGTTGCTATGACTAGGAGTTCACTAAGAAGAAACTTTGATTGAGGCAAGTAGAAAGTGATGTATAGAAGTGGCTAATCCGATCATTGGAGTTGGTCATTAAAAAGCAGAATAGAAAACAGAAAGATTTTTGAAGCCAACCCAAAAAAAATTGGGATAGAGGCTTCATTGCTGACTTCTGACAGTTGCTTTTTTGTCTGGGTTTTCCACAGGGCTCTACAAAATAGAATTTTGATTATTGCTGACTCCATTTTTTATGGTGGAAAGCTTAAATAGTGATGATAACTTGTTGAAAACATTTCATCAAAATCATTATTATACTTACAATATGAAACCACTAGACTTACCACTAGATTTATTGTGTGCAATGAGCAAATTTAAACCAAGTACAAATGGAATAGAATCTCAAATGTATCGAGGTAAAAATATATCATACCTGCAGAAGATAATATGCAGCTCAATAAGGATAAAAAAAATCATCATATTTATGATCCTCCTGAATAGATAAAGATATTGGAAAGGATATTACTCACGCAAGGCTGCTAATTGCCAGTACCCAAGTCACAACCCAGCAGGGTACAAAGTCATCACCAAAGAACATATACCCAACACCATTTGCTTCACTTGTAATACAATGACCAACTACATTATTGATGATTCCTTGATTCGCCAATTGAGAAGGGAGGCTAACTTTAGCAATGCTAAGTCCAAGGATCCCATCTGTTTTTGCAGGAGAAGCTAAAAGTTGACCTTGTTGATCATATGCACAACTACGTATTAAAAAAGTAACAAATCAAAACCCAATTTGACAACAGCAGTAGAGTGGAGAGTTCTGAAGGTTGTTGGCCATACGCGAAAACAAAATTCAATCTGGCCCCGTCACCATTTGCATAGACAAGATGCATATCATCTTTTGCAAGTACGTCCATAGAGGAGCTATGATCAGCATATTCTATCTCATAATCGCATTGCTGGCAGGAATCACAGTATTTACTGTTCAAATTGTGTTGCACTTCCATCACAATGAATCCCTCGGTGGAACAATTTTCCCTCTTGCAGGCTTGTACAGTGGATGAGGTCCCCAATGAAATGACTTATTTAGAGCAAGTATTACCGGAATTATTATGAGCAATATATGTCATAACTGAAAGACACATTTAAAATATACAATTTCATTCAAAAAAACAAAAAAAATATAATAATGGTTATTGAAATTTATATCTTCTAAAGCATGCAAACGTATCGGATACAGGAATCAACAATTTACGCTTGCATTCGCCCACACGCGCGCACGTGCACGCACACACACACAGAGTAAATAAAGGAAAGATGACATGATGTTATGATTGTATATCATATCATCAATATCTGTACTACCTATAAAATATCAATAGCATTCCCCCAGAGTGATTTTGGGCACTTGAATTTATTAGAATCAATCTAAGCCTTTCTTTTAACCCTAATATTAAGGATTTCATACTAATTCTTTCTATTTTAGGAATTCATAATAATTCAGATAATTTTGTTGAAAAATTAATCGTGTTGTATGAAATCATAGTTAAATATTAGAATTTTAGTTTTCATCTTAATTAAGTTGTAATGTTAGTCATTTTTTCCCTGTAATTTCATGCACAAAAGCAATTACACTTAGATTGTACAAAGGATATCATGTAACATTTAACACTTCTAAATTTTAATGTAATTTTTGTATTTGATACTTTACCAATTAATAAATTTAAAACTTTCTAGAACAAAATTTGAGCAGTCATGAAGCTTGTGCTTAGAAGTTAGAGGTGAAGCACTTAGTTATACATTTATGCCTCTTAAAGCCTTGTTCTGTCCCCTATAACAACATTAAAACACAAAATTTATGTCATCAATGATCTGAGAGCAATATGTATCATGGTAGGGTCATTAGTCTACTTGGGGGGTCTATGATTCATACTCTTTGAAACAAAAGAAAACCTGAAATAAATGGGTATTTGGGTTGTTTGAAACCATTGATGTTTCCAAAGAATTTGGGCTTGAAAGCAACCTTTAAAACCATTTCACTATGAATAAATACCCATAAATCAAGGGTTTGAAATATCATGTGATTCCAAAACATATCCTTAATATCGTATCAGATTTTGGTCTACCGGAGATGGTATCGACCCTCGACCCTACACCAAAACAGATATCAACTGATACCAAAACAGTTTATGCTTCAACTTGAGCTTTTACCCAAAATTCCTAAAGGAAAAAGGTAAATTACAGTTGATTGTCCCTCCCTCATGCTCTGGTAACCCTTATCCCCCTGACAACTCATTGGCGTTTAATCATTAAAATACTTTTTAAGTGTCCGTTACTCCTAGCCTCTCAGAAACTTAGGATTATAGTAAATTCTGTAATCTGCAGCTTGTAAGTTATATCATTCAAATCCAATGCCAATGCCATCAATAAATTCAACTCATTCAAAGAAAGATCTGCTGAAAGAATCTTTGGGGGAAAAAAACACTAGATTTGTTGAAATCTAACATTTAGCAATGCAGTCAGCAGCTTCTGGCAGCTTATTTGAACTTTTTGGCTCAATGATTGGAAGATATTTGGAATAGTGGCTTGACTATGGTGCTACTTGGATCTTATGAGATGTGGTACGAGGAAGAAAGTGGATCATCTATCAAAACAATCCATTTACTCAAACACAAAGTCAACCAAGGAGGTATATTATAACTCATGAGGATATAAAAGCAAGCATACAAAATGCCTAACCCGTGCTATGAAATTTCTGTTCATTTATGCCCTCGTCATCCAAGAAATGCCTAAGTTTGTAATAATAATCTTTTAGCTTACCCACTTAGTTGTGTACATTGGTTTATAGTTTTCAAGTATCGTCCCTCTGTAGATTAGTATTGCACCAAATACTATGGTATACAATATTTTATTTTGTTGAAATGTGATCAAAACTCCATAAAATATTCAAAAAAAAACAAAAACATGTCAAATCCTATTAATCTTCATTTTAGTTACTTTTTAGAACTTTTTTAGAAGCAGCCAATACGACTGTGACAAAATGTCCAATCTTCACGATATTGCCAATACTAATACCATACATATACCTTCGGCTATTCTGAGACTCTTAACCTTGCATAAATCCTTGTCTAGGAAGATAGGTCCAATATATGCATAGAAGAGAAAACGATGTAAATCAAGGTTTATCACAAAAAATGATTCTAATAACATGTCAGACTGATAAAGTAAGATGTACCTTAGCGCAACTAGTGCAAGGGGCATCACACTGAATCCATGTCAAGTCACTCGCACTATCCACATCAAGAAAATAGGGTCTTGGAGGATTCCCAATAAATATAGAAGTGTAATATTGTCTGCATGTACTCTAAGAGAGACAAGTTTTAGCTGAAAATAAATATAACTTAGCTCTAGCGAGAGATTGAAAAGCTTACAGAAAAATAAAATAAAGATAATTAAAATATTAATCATATAGAGTACCATAGTTTATTGACAATAACTAGAGGAAGCTAACATCATAACACTTTACCATAAAATAAATATGTACGAAAATGCTCTTTCTATATTTGTAATGAAAGATGATGAAAGAAAAAGAATTTAAGCTAGTCAAGTGTCAGTATGATATCTAACACCATAGGATCTGACTACATTCAACACTCAAATTAAATCTGTACCAAAATGACCTTGCACGCTTAGGATCTGACTACATTCAACACTCAAATTAATAACATACTTGAAATAAAATTAAAAAAAATTATAGAACTAAATGGGTTCCCGACTTTTTTCCCCTTATTATTATTGGGAAGGGAGGGGGAGTCAGTTGAAAATTCTGGAAAAATATAGCTGCAAAATAATGACTGATGAGACTAGTTATAAAATTTGATACTACAAGTAGACTCTTAATGAAATTTAATAGTAATCAAAAAACGTAGTGGAAGTACCAAAAAGCATTATAGTTAGCTTGAAATCACGGCTTACTTATCCAACACCCTTTTGCAAGCTGGACTCAAATGAAAGTTCACATTATCATATGACACTTTTACAGGTCAGAGATATAATTCAAATGTCAAGAAAAATAAATCAATTGGTTATGCTGTGGTGAATAAGAAAATGTGACGAACTCTTTGCATAACGTGGATAGTAGATTTTCTTCAGCTATAACATAGATATGACATTCCTTATAAAATGTTTGAAATTATTGACTTGATCAGGACTGCTTAATTATAGTAGAGATGGCCCACACTTTTTGTGTAAACTTCAAGCTGTGACTATAAAAGATTTGATCCATACATTTCAAGCTAGAAGCTGAATGTTATTTGCTGATTACTGTATATCAGTAGGATAGTAGCCCCAGCAGCTGAACGTATATAATTTGCAAAATTACGTCCAAAAATTCTTAACTGACCACATGATTAGCTTGACGTTTTATTGCAAACATGCAATTACAAAACAGAAGAACAGGTGGAGATGTGGCATGGTACTGATTTTCAACCTGGATTGGCTTCAGAGTAATTCCTTAAACCTCTCTTTTATTTGGTCATTCTTGTAGCATATCAGATTCTCTGTTGATACTGGTGAACCTCGCTTTTCTTTTATATTACTTTATTCCCTTGATGTAATATTTTGTTCAAATATCCAATTTAATATGTAAATAAACCATTCAAAATCAGCCAACTTCATCATTCAAAGTAACATCATTTAAACAGGCAGTTTGTGACCTAATATTTAATTTTCATATTTACAATGAAGTCGTAATTTAGAAGGATGATGCTAATGCTTGAGTTGTTTGATTCTGGTGCAAATGTAGCTAGAATCCTTGGACATTAGACAAAAAAACCTCCAAGTCAACCTCCTAAATTCAGAAGCTTTTTGTCATTGGTCATCCTAAGATGCAGACATGTTTAAGTATCCTCAGTGACAACATTCCCTCGAGTCATACTAACAGAACCTGCAATGTTTAAAAAAGAAGTTATATGCTATTCGTTTTATTTTGTTCATACATATCCAACTAATCAATCATTAAATTGTATGCCTTGAGCTATTATTAGCCATTTATATGGAAGTCCATGTTTTTTCCTAACAAAATTAGTAAACTAATTGGGTGACACATATAAATGTTCCAAAAATTTTGAAACCAATCCATACCTGACTCACAGTCAATACCGCCAGAATTGAGGTTCTATGTACTCTATAGCCATTTTGTCTCGCTAAATGATCTTGTTAGGTTTTAGAGATAGACGGCTTAACCCTAGATTGGGATTGCCTCTTTTTATATAGATGAGGAAGAAATAAGAAAATACAAGAATTTACACACTCTAATACTCATTCTCAAGCTGGAGCATACATATCAATCATGCCCAGCTTATTACAAAGAGTAGTAAAATATCACCTAACAAAATTTTTCTAAATAAAAAACTTTGAAATTATTGAAAAACAAGTATTGAATTCCTAATAATTATGTCAATCTAAGAATCAATGATGTTGATACCGAAGCGAGCTGAATGTAAGTCAAACCAAACACTTGGGACAAAGACTGCAAGAAAATAGTATTCATCTGCTTGAATAGAATTTAGGATCTTAGATATTCCCAAATTCAGTAGAAGAGGAGGTTTTCGAAATCCTCAAACTTAGAAACTTAGTAAAAGTGGAGGTTTCGAGAGATCCTCAAATCAATACTCAATAGGAGTAGATGAAGATAACAACAGTAGTATTGATGCTAGAATCAATAGACAGCAGCAGGAATCAATAGCAGCAACACCAATAGTCGACAACTCTATCTGACTAGTCAACAACAATAGTACTTGATGGCGAAAGGCAATAGAGGAGGCGATAGTTGAGGACTAGAGTTTTGAAGCATGAAAATGTCTAGGATTTTAAAACTTGAAGGCGGCTAGTTTTTTTTTCCCTTTTTATGGAGGAGATGGATGGGTAGGGTTTTGGAGATGAACTATAGTTGTGGTTACTATTCACTATACTGCCGCAGCATTGTTCACATGAACAATTTGTTTTTTTTTTTTTTGTTTTTGCAGATTCCAGACCAACTGGGGGAAAAGAGGAAAAGAAAAGGAAGATATAAAGATGTGGATGTTTGATGAAGAGTAGGAGATGATATAGAAAGGTGACGGCTACGGTTAGGGTTTATGGAGAGAGGAAAAAGAGATCGTATTAAATTGATGGATAATGGTGGAGACGCAGGTGGTGATGAAAGAGGGAACCATATTAGGTTTTAGAGAATAGACGGTTTAACCCTAAATTGGGATTGCCTCTCTTTATATATATAAAGAATAAGTAGGAAATAACAAGAATACTCTTACATACTCTAATAGATCTTATTCACTGCAATAATGGCATTCATAGTATCCATAGGCCTCTAGTAACGTGTGTTTTGTAGCCAGAAAGCTATTTATATCCCCTACCAGAAAGGCCATATGTTTTGGGAAAATTAAAACCCTAGTGTAGGTCATTACAGCTGCATAGACCCAAGCCGATACACGCTAGTGGATTTGCAGATGGTACTTTTTTATTCGAGACACAAGTAGACAACTTTCTCGGGCTAACAAGAACTCCAGGTATATTCCTAAAGTTTGCCATGTTCTTACGAATTTAACAGATTGAAATGTAATCATCATCTTTATTTCAAGAGACCTATGATAAAAAAAATTTACAAGTTTGACATGGTTTTTCCCTATAGCTAATGAAGTATTCAACTACAGGTAGAAACCATGTCAAAATGATAAAACTTTTAACTACAACCCTCTCAAACTAAAAGAGAATGTATGTGACGGTTTTGCCAAATTCCTAATGAGAAGCAAGAAACTTTAGGGGATGTGTGAATTATTCCAACCCTATGGATTCTAATCCATGATCCCATTTTCTCAATGAATTTGGGAAATCCAAAGGAATGGCATGTTTGGCTAATTTTTGACTAACATGTTAAATTGCATCCACAAAATGGTTCAATCCTTTGGATTAGAAAAAAGAGGGCCCAATCTTTTGGATTAGAAAAAAGGATTTGACCTCTTTTTTCTAATCCAAAAGATCTCTCTTAACCAAAGAAATCTTTTCTAGTAAAGTTTAAGGACTTGTGGTGGAGTTTTTATGGTGTCCAAACAAACTCTTTAGATTGCAATCCAAAGGATTTCTACACTGTGAAAAACAAGAGTAATTCAGTAGATTTTCAATTGAACTCAAATCCAATGGGATTTTTACCTCAGTTATCCAAACAAGCCTTCAGAAATTTACCTGGAATTCTTGCTCACCATGCAATGTTGTCTACCTAGATTCCGATGGATGATGAAATAGATAGAGTGAAGTTGTTGTCTGAAAAGCACTCCGGTCAGTTAAGTTTCTCCTGAATGTCATTATTTCATAAACATGTCTTTTGTGAAAAGGTCCAAAGATTTCTACACTGTAGAAAACAAGCAAAATCCAATGGGTTTTCAACCAAATCCAAATCCAGTGGATTTTCATCCCAGAAATCCAAACAAGTCCTTAGGGCCTTACATGGAATTCTTGTTAGCCTGCAATGTTGTCTACCTAGATTCTAATAGATTATGAAATAGATAGAGTGAAGTTGCCGTCTAAAAAGAACTCTGATCAGTGAATTTGTGTAGAATGTTATTATATCTATAAACATGTCTTCTTTGAAAGGGAAATCTCAAGCCTTAAAGGAATTAAACAATTACAACTGTTGTGACATAGGCAGAGCCTCACAATCTAGGTGCTGACACTTTGAGAGAATGTAAGACTTGAAGGTTAGCTTATTGCTCCAATAGGGGGCTATTTGTTTTAATGTAGTAGTTCCAATTGCATGTAGCTTTTATTCCTGCAGTTAGAATTTTGTGTTTGGTTTGACAACTTGTAATTGTAGCTCCAACTAAAAGAAATGAAAAACAGTTGTTTGGTTTATTAAATGATGAAGTTATATTTGCATAGAAGTTGTTGAAAAAAAGCTTATGAATTTTTTATTCTTTTTATTATATCTCAACTGTTATAGTTGGAACTACAACCAATTTGGTCGTAGTTCCAACTACAATAAAAAGGCCCAACATGTGGTTCTAACTAATGGACTTAGAACTACATGTAACTCTAACTACATCAAAACAAACATCTGTTGCTACTTACTGTAGTTAAGAGTTGCATGTAGTTCCAACTACAAGCATCCAAACAACCCCTAAAAGAAATGTACATTCAAGTTGAAAATCTGATGGCTTGCTCGCCATTAGAATTTGTATTAGGTTTTGCTTTTACCAGGAGAAGGGCTATGAATAACAATTTTTCCCAAAGTTTCATGACCCGGAGTTTCTGATGGGGCAGATGAAGATATTGAGGAAGAGTTATTTTAGTAATTTTTATTTTATAGTATCAATTTTTATTTTATTTTATTAAGTTTTTATTTTTCTTTATGTGAGGCACAAGTAGTGCATGTGTTCCCTTTTTTATATAAACTATGATATTTCTTTCGTTTAGAATCAATGAATGAATGGATTATTAAAATTTTGCGAGATTGAAACCCTGATTAAATCTTCGCTATAACGCATGAAGTGGGAGAGGATTGTCCTAGTGTGAAGCCCAAATCTAAATTTTCATGTACGATGCATGAAGTGGGTAAGCAATTACCTGGTGTGAGGCCTTAATCAATATTTATCTTTTTTCACAATTTTTCCAAACCCTAGATTAGTTTATCCCCAATCCTATCACAAAATCTATTTTCTTCCCTAGGTTTCAAAACCCTAGATTCCTCCCCCTTCAATCCTGTGTCAATTCCTAAAAACCTAGATATAGATCTCTTTTCTTTTTCCTATAGTTTCTTTGAAAAAAAAACCCTAGATATGTATTCCATTATCTTTCTTTAAAAAGAAATCACTATTCAAAATTCCCCATGAAATCTCCTCAAAAATTCACAAAATACACTATTCATCATCTCCTTCCTCCATCTAACCCAGAATCCAAGCCTATTTTACGACCGCCAGCCTCTCCCTCCCTGAAAACCCTAATCCAACCCTAACCTTAACCCTAGTCTTGCCCCCACCTTTCCCCACGCTCTTACTTGCGACCGCCGCAGCAGCAGCCAGCACCACGATCCCGATCTTCGAGAATAGACTCTCGTCTTCGCCAGTACATCGACTACACTCAACATCAAAGACTTCCTCGCTGCCTAGATCAAATTGAGTTTGAACCTTGCATGACACCCTCATCTTCATCTTCATTGGTCCGAGTTCGAATTGAACTCGCAAACCACCCACCAAACTTTGTCGTCGACAAGATTTCACCACTAATCACGACAGCAGACCCACCATCAACTCCAACTTTGTCGGTTGCGACCCTGACAACCACGCCTCGTTCTTGCTATCTCATATCTGCAACTTCTTCGACTTTGCCATCAACCTTATCACCTTTTCCGACTCCGACAACCCATGACAAACTCATCATCGTTGTCCCCGGCCCGCGACAGCAGTGCTGCCTGAGCTCCTGCCGACTGCAGGTCAACCACCCAAGCTCGCGCCAACAGCGATCTCTACCTCTCTTCGACCTTGTCGTGATCGTTTTATCACGATTCTCGTCGCCAACAGCCGCCAACAATTCACACCCAACCTTTGCCTTCTTGTTGAGCCTAATGTCGGAGACCATCCACCGACGTCGCCTCCGTTCTGCACGAATCGAAGCCAAACCTGATTTGGGTCCGGCTCCTCCATACCCGGAATCCTAAGTCAAGACCCGATAACTAAGTCGACTTGCATCCAACTTCAAGAGACCCGACACGCACTTAACTTCAACAGACCCGACCCGCATCTCAACAATAACCAGACCCGCTAGTATCAAATGTGGTCTTCGAGCAATTTTTCTGTCATTCTGAAGCCAATTCGAGTCATTTTTTAGGCATTGGGATCTGAAAGACTCTCTTACAGATCCCAGTTCGTATTAGAGGCAACCGTCCTTTCAATAGGCCTAAAAGATTCTAAACTATGCAATTATATTCCGACCCATTTCAGATTCAGATATATTTGACAATAAATTCAATCTTCAGTTTTGAAATCTCTGTGTAATGCATGAAGGGAGTGAGTGATTCACCTGTGACATACCCCAATTATTGATTTTTGACTTCAGCCACCATCTAAGTCTGAGACGATGTCTTTACTGCACATAAGTAATGGACGAGTTTTTTAAAACTCGAGGACGAATTTTCTCCAACCAGAAGAGAATGATGGGAGACATGAAGATATTTAAGAAGAGTTATTTTAACAGTTTTTATTTTGTTCGAAAATGAGTTCTCTCCAACTAAGGGAGAATGATGGGGGACATGAAGATATTAGGAAGAGTTATTTTAAAAGTCTTTATTTTGTAGTATTAGTTTTTATTTTTTTATTAAGCTTTTATTTTATTTTTTTATGTGAGGCATGAGTAGTGTATGTGTTCTCTTTTTTATATAAACTCTAGTAGTTCTTTTGTTTAGAATCAATGAGTGAATGGATTATTAAAATTTAAAAGATTAAAACTCTAATTGGGTTCTTTCAAATCTTCGTGTGTCATGGAGTGAGAGAGATTCTCCTGAGTGTAAAGCTCGAATCTAAATCTCCGTATGTGATGCACTGAGTAGGTGAGCGATCACCCGAGTATGAGGCGTGAATCAATGTTTATCTTTTTTCCCTAATCTTCCCAAACCCTAGATTAATTTATCCCTAATCCCACCACAGATCCTAATTTCTTTCTCAATTTTCAAAACCCTAGCTTCCTCTTTCTTCCATCTTGTGTCAGTTTCCCAACTGAGATGTAGAAATGCTTAAAGATGGTAAACCTTTTGTAGAATGTTACTGTTTTCACAAGCCTTCATACATTGGCATCTCCTTTAGATGTCACCATTGAGCAGCCTAATTCAAGAAGTTTTTGAACTTAGAAGATAGTTGGGATATGCAATGGCAAAATTGAAAGCCTCAAGGAAGTGGACTGAACGTTAAGTTCAATGGAGGGTTATAGACCAATGGCCGACACATTAGGATCTTGCTCATGGCCTAAGAAAATGTGTCAAGGGTGTATGGTTTTGTTCGATTTGGATTTATCAAAACCAACCGAAGGGAGGTTTCCTCGTGTGACTCAAATAGAAACTTTGTCCGTCCGTCTTCATCCGCGCGAGAGAGGATAGCGTCGTCAACCCCCTCCTTCTTTCCCTCTCAGCCCCCTCCTTCCTCCTCCTTCCTCCTTCTCCCTCTCCCTCCTCCTAACTGGTCGACCAGTTTCTCACTCATAATTGTGGTATACTAGTATGTGTATATGTATATATATATATAGAGAGAGAGAGAAGACTAGGATCCTTTCAAAATGATTCGGACCCGAATTCTTTCCACTCAAATTCAACCCCCGACATTCAAATGCAAGATCCACTCCGTTCAAATTGATCGACATTATTTGAAGTCTCTAAAACTCAAAAATCATGTCATTACAAATATTATCAATTTTGGTGTAATTTAAGTTGGTGATAAAGTCATTTTTCTTTTTTCAGCTTTTCCCATTTAGACATTTTTTTTAGACTTTCTTTTTAACAAATTTAAAATTTATATTAAAATTAACACTTTAACTATATGCAAACTAACATTTTTATAAATCACGGGATCTTGAAATTCGATACCCACTTTATCCTACAGTAATCCCCCTCAGAATTCAGGACTCTGCATTATGAGATGCATTCTAAGACTAGAATCTGCTGGAATTTTCAAAGATCAAGCTTTATGCCTACCCAAACTCTAAAACACCCACCTATGCAAAATTTTAAACCCCCAAGTCAACCAACGTGCCAGAATTGAATCTCACAATTCAACCAAACTTGAAATTTTCATTCTTAAACCAATCAATCCCACAAAAAATGACTGCTATTTTTAGTGAGTTCGACACATACCCATCTGGAAAAACATTGCCTCTGAGTGGCAACACGGCCGAAGAATTGATCCGCGAAGAAGAAGCCGACGATTTGAGGCTGGGCACGAGGAGCTTGACGTCCCCCATGGCCATCAGCGAAGCACTACTCTCGTTGCCCTTGGACTTGTGGTAGAGCGGGAGCCAGAAAGAATTCTCCTCCCTCCTCCTGGCCTCGGACTTGTCCTCGAGGAACTGGACGGGGGCCTCGGAGAGGAGGCAGGCGGCAAGGGAGGAGACGAGGAGGGCGAGCCCGACGAGGGCGAGGAGGGTCTTTCATGAAGGGAGGAAAGAAAGGAGGAGCGGCGGCGGTGATGGGGACTGGACGAAGAGGAGATCGCCATGGTGGTGTTGTGGTGGGAGAGTGCGGACGGGGTTGGAGAAAGTGAAGGCGGTGATGGTCTTGCCTTGAGATGGGTCATCTGGAGGAGGGCGATAGATGATCACCAACCTCTCTCTCTCTCTCTCTCTCTCCCCCCCTCTCTCCCCCTCTCCCTGGACTGAGAGAGTTTTACTTTGCGGTCGCTAGAACTTGGACTGTCATGAGAGGTGCGAGACAGGAGTGAGTAATTGATAATTTCTGTTGCTCTCCTGATTCTGCTCAGGCTTCACTATTTTTTTTTTTTTTTTTTTTTTTTGTGGGGGGGGGGGGGGGGGGGGGGGGGGGGGGGGAATAAGGAGGAGGGAAGCTCGAAGAGGGAAGCTCGATAGCAAAGAGTATTTTGCTCAACCGGGTTCGGGTTTAAGTCGCGGGACGAGTTGCGGTGGTGTGCCCGAATCGACCCGTCCGGATTCACATTGTCGCACAATGTGAATACAATTGAACATGCATTTGACCCGTATGTAATAGGGGTCAATAAGAGCTAACCTGTCATGTCTTGTGATGGGTCACGGGACTAGACGGATCGGGACCCCGTCTCTTATTTTATTTTTTTTAAATCCCTATATTATTATTGTCTGTGAGAGAAAAAATTAATAGATGACCCTTTTATTGTTTTTTTATTTTTTTAACCCTCAACGGCTTAAAAAAGAGCCGTTGTGGGCGAGTCAGAGGGTGTCACGTTCGTTGGCATTGCAAACATTTAAAAATAAAATAAGAACCCCATGCCCCTGTCTCTATAAAACACCCTCATCCCTGTTGGCTTCTCCCTCATTCACTCTCATCTCAACTCTCAACCCTCTTCTCTTCTCTTCTCTTCTCTCTGTTATTAATCAATCGTATTCTTTTACAAATCTCTAGCAATCTCTAATACAGTCTGATAGAGCATAATTAGAGTACTGGCAGTAGCTCATCTGAAGTCGGTGATTGCTCTTCTTTAACGCACAATCCTCCCTCTTTCACATCTTATACCGATGCCGACGGTAGCTCATCGTCACCATATGCCGGATATCCAGGATTTGCTCCCTGTCACAATTCCTCAGGCTATACAATTGATTACAGTGGCTTTGCAGCCTACACACATGTGCATATGTCAGTAATAGTGGTACATGTTGACATTCTATTTCTTATCTTCTCAATATTTTTCATATTCTCAACTTTTAATGTCAACATCACCAATACATATACAATCTTGCTCTCCTTTTACTGAAACACAAGAATAACACAATCACAATCAGCACTACATGATACTGTAGTTTCAAAAACACAAGAACCAAGTAACACAACCACTAAACAAAGAGCCAAAACTTCTAGAGTATGAAACTATTTCAAAAAAAATCATTGATGGTAAAAGAAAGGTAGAATGTAAATACTGCCATCAATTTTTTGATCATAAAGAAGGATATGTTCCAGATGTTCTTTCTAAACACTATGACAAGAAGCAAGCTAAAGATCACGATTACCACTACAACAAGCACAAATATTAGCAGATTCGGACACAGTCTCCACTTGGAGATATAAACTTAAAATAAACAAATATAAGTTAGCTGAATTTATTGTTCGAGTAGAACTTCTATTTTTTTTTTTACTGAATCAAATGTACTTGCTGATTATCTTAAATCTGTTTTTGCTCCTGATTATAAGAGAATTAGTAAACAAATTATAACTAAAGAAATTACAGAATATTTTATAGATAGAAAAAATGTTTTGAAGGCTCTTTTGTCTAGTGATGCTAGAAAATTTTCAATAATCTCTGATATATGGGTAGCTCATAATCTTATTCATTATTTATGTATTGTTGCTCACTTTATTGATGATAACTAGGTTTTATAAAAAACGTATTTTATCATTTATATTTTTTTTTTTTAGAAACATCTTGCTACAAATGTAGCAAATTTAACTTTTTTATTTGTATAAATTAATGTATTGAAAATAAAATATTTTCTATTCCTTTTGATAAAGCTAGTGAAAATACTGCTTCAATAAGACAGTTAAAAATAGTATTAGATCTGATTTTAAATCGTAAACTTTTTTATGTTTGATATATTGCTATTTATTAAATTTATGTGTATAAGATGGTCTAAAAGCTTAGACAAATATATTTATAAAATTAAAAAAATTATTTACATATAAAACACAGTGGTCCTAAGATGTAATCTTTTAAAACTTATTGCCGACAATGTGGACTGAAGGAAAGTTACTCCAAGCAGATGTGAAAGCTCGTTGGAATTCAAGCTACAATATAATTAAGGATTAGCTTCCCTATAAATAAGAAATTCATTTTTTTTTACAGTAAATGAATGTTCATCTTTTATATTAGTGATAAGGAGTGAAAATTGTCTGAAATTTTTGTACTTTTTTAGAAAATTTGACAATGCCACAAAAGCACTTTCTAGTACATATTATTTTATATGTAACTTAGTTTTTTATAATTTTAATGAAATTGCTCAAGTACTTCTGCATATAGAGATGTTGATAATCTTGAGAAGGTTGTACATTAGATGGAACAAAAATTTCAAAAATATTTTGAAACTACGCATTTTTATTTTACTTAGTTGTAGTCATGGATCCTAGAATTAAAATAGATAATCTAAATTTTTTATTGACCAATTTTATTTCATGTTTAAATTATAAACAAGATGTATATAAATTACTTTTAGAAATTAGAACTCTTCTAAAAGAAATGTACTTATTGTACAGAGATGAGTTATCTCCCCCTTCTTCTTCTGAGGTTAGGACACCAACACCACTACAAACATCTTCTACCACTCTAAATAAAAGATTATCTAATTTTAAAAGTCTATTTTCCTCTAATACTAAAAGAAACACTCTACAGGAAAGGCTCATTCAATGAACTTAATTTATATTTGAACACGATGCCTACTAAAATAAATGAAAGTGATGATGAATCATGAAAACTTTTTGATGTTTTGTCATGGTGGAAAGAACAAAAAAAACAAATTTCTTGTTCTTTCCACTATGACCTGAGATATACTAACACCTCCGGCCTCTACAGTAGCGTCTGAGAGCGCATTTTCTGCAGGTGGTATTTGATGCCATGAAGGAAAAGGCTGACACCGAAGCACTTAGAGATGGTTGTTTACTTAAATAGGCTTGAAATCACCTAGAGAGGGGGTGAATAGGTGATAATGCTAATCTAATGAACTCAATGCGAAATTTAAAAACTAATTGCTATAAACAAGAGATGCACACACAAGCAAGTATATGATATAGCAATAAGCACAAAGTAAAGAGAGAGAGAGTCAAGGGATCAAGCGCAAATGACAAGATATGTTTCGAGGTTCGAGCACCCAGCTCTACATCTCCGCCTTCACCGAGAAGGATTTCCAATCCACTAGCTTGTCCACAAAGGACTCCCACAAAGGGAACCTCCACCGAGGATTGGGGCAATACAATCACAAGGAGTACCGAACTCCTCTCTTTACAACCACAATCTCCTTCTTGAGGCAAAGCACCAAGCCAACAAACAATCACCTCACAACTTGAGGGATGAGCACAAAGAAACACAAGGATCACCTTACAACTTGAGGGATACAACCCACTTGCACAACCTCCTCAAACACAATGAGGGAAAGGCACAAAGCCAAGCAAATAAGAGTTTACAACTTGGTGGTCTAACAACCACAAATAATCTCTTTTCCCACACAAGGATCCTATAGAATAAGATAGTAGATGTAGCTCAAGTGTGGAGAAAACAAAGTGTTTTAAAACAAAGAAAAATCACTTGGGAAATCACCACAAAGATATTGAATGATAGAACCAAACCAAATTCCCAAAAGACTATTTTCTTTGAAATATTAAAACACTTTAAAACAAGAAGATTGATCTATTTAGCACAATGAAATCTTTTTAAAACTTGTTTAAACACCAGAGAAAGCTCAGAAAATTCGTCCAGAAAATCCTTAGAGAAAACAGGCCATTAATGGGGTATTTATAGCCCCAGAAAATTATAGCCGTTGGCAGCAGAAACTGTCAAAAATGAACTACCGGTCGACCGGTCGGTCGACCGACCAACGGTCACTTTTTGACCGCTGGTAGCTACCGGTCGACCGCCGGGTCGACCGTTCCCAGAACCAGGGAGCAACGGCTCGCTAGCCGCTCAAAAACAGAGAGTACTGCTCTCTGGTCCGGTCGACCGTCCGGTCGACCGTCCCGAGTGTCTGCCGACGTGCACAGGGCTGTGCACGTCGGTCGACCGCCAGGTCGACCGGCCCTTGGTTCGGTCGACCGCGCGGTCGACCGACCTGGCCTGTCAGCCACTGTTCTGGGTCAGAAAAACAGGATAAAAAATATTCTAATAAGTCCATAAAAACTTGTAAAAATACACAAAAATAGTTTTATCATTTTATATTGAAATATAAGCTTGTGATAAAAATTTCACCACAAATAACACATTTAGAAACATTTTTGTGTCTATCATTTTTACCAAAAACCAAAAACTGTATTTTCTAAAACTTGAATTTTTGAATTGAAAATACATTTTGTCCAAAACTCATGTAAATACAAAAACATGATATTTAAACACTATTAGGCATGTTGCATATGGACATAATCCAATATACATGAAACAAATTCATATCCACATTTTTTATTTTAAATCCAAAATAAGTTTTGTTAAAAATACCAAAACACCAAACTCATGATATAGACTATCAAACTAAGTTTGTTTAAATAGTTGAAGCATGTATATATATAGAAAACATCTAATATACATAAAACTAAGTAAAATTGTTATGATCAATCTATTCATGAAAACCAAGATCGGTTAAACCAATCAAACCGAAAACCAAAACATGAAACGTGTGTGTTGTGAACTTGAGCATATCATACTATTTTAATCTTTACAAATGGATCTAAAACACAAACTAAACTAGGTACCGATGTCTTCTTGTAGAGCGTCGTCTCCAAGCCGACTCGATCTAAAACACCGTGATCCACCGAGCTTGACTCCAATGAGTTCTATATATGATCTTTGACGCTCGGGCTCTTGAATCACCATGTGAAAGCTTCTAACCATCTTGTTGAAGCTAATCACCTACTAATATCTTGGTTAATGATCTGAAACTAAATATTACAAATTATTAGTACACATAACTACATGAGTTAATCATCATCAAAACTAGAGTGAAAGGCCTTTGGGCCAACAATCTCCCCCTTTTTGATGATGACAGAACTCATGGAGTTATATATGCATGGATTAAAGTTAAGCTTTAAAAAAGCTCCCCCTTAACTCATGCATCTGAAAAACACCTAGAGGGGGGGTGAATAGGTGTAAGTGCTAATCTAAAACTAAATGAAAACTAAATGCGAAGCTAATGCAAATTTTGCAACACACTTAATACAACACACAAGTGTAGCCGAATTCCCGTGAAGGACTCTGGACTAACTCCTCTTGATTCCCCTTGAATGGGTTGAGGTGCTATGTGAAGCTCTTGTGGTTAAGTATAAGTGAGGCACACACAAACAACGAAGCATACAAGAGATATAGCAATATGAAATATGCAAGGTACAAATGCAAGCAATCAAGATGAATGTACTGATTGAAGATGCTTTGCTAAAATAAAAGAAAGAGAGAGTAAAAGAGACAAGTGGATTAAACGCAAACAACAAGATATGTTTCGAGGTTCGAGCACCCAGCTCTACATCCCCGCCTTCACCACCGTGAAGGATTTCTAATCCACTATAGGAGTACCGAACTCCTCTCTCAACCTTACAATGCCACCAAGGCAATACAACCACAATCCACCTCTACCGAAGAGGGATAAGGCCCTTAGCCAACAAACTCAATCACCTCTACCTAAGAGGGATCCAAAACACCACTCCGATCAACCTCTACCAAAGAGGGATTCACAAATAAAAGAAGGGTTTACAATAAGTGGTTACAAAGACCACAAACTCTCTTTTCCACAAAACAAAGATCCTAATAGATTAGGATAGAAGATATAGCTCAAGTGTGAAAACTAAGTGTTTTGATTAAAGAAAAACTCTTGAAAAAATACCAAATAGATAATGAAATGAAGAACACTAAACCAATTTCCCAAAACCTATTTTCTTTGAAAATAATAAAACACTTAAAAACAAATAGATGAATCTTTTTGGCACTTTAAACTCTTTTGAAAACTTGTTTTTAAACCAGAGAATGGGGAAAAATCAGCTCTCAAAAATCTTGGCCAAAACTCTAGAGAAATGGGGTTTATATAGGCCAAACAAGAAACTAGCCGTTGGCTGATCTGTCAATCTGACAGACCTTCGGTCGACCGCCCGGTCGACCGCCAACGGTCAAAAATCTGACCGTTGGAGCAAACCGGTCGACCGCCCGGTCGGCCGAAATAAACAGAGAGCACTGCTCTCAGTTACGGTCGACCGCCCGGTCGGCCGTCCCACTGCGTGTCAGACGTGCACGGCTCTGTGCACGTCGGTCGACCGTACGGGTCGACCGGCCCATGGTTCGGTCAATCACTCGGTCGACCGGCCTGGCCTGACAGACAGGTCTGGGTCAAAATTTGGGTTAAAACATATTTTGAAAATTCTTTTAATAACTTGTAAAAATCCCAAAAATATTTTTACCATATTGCATTGATATATAAACATGTGATAAATATTTCTACTCAAATATCAAGCATATGAAACCATTTTTGTTTCTTAACATTTTACCAAAAATCAAAACATGTATTTTATTAAACTTGAATTTTTCAATACATGAATAGGAAAGTCAAAATAAGTTTGTTTAATAAGATTAAGCATGCATGTATAGAAAGAATATATCTACTATACATATAAACTATGTAAACTTGTTTTGATCAAACTATTCATGAAAACCAAATCCAAAGCATGAAACGTATGTGTATTGTACACTTGAGCATATCAACTATACTAAGCTTTACAAATGGATCTAAACACACTATCTAAACTAGAATATCTAAGTCTTCTTGATGACCTCCATCTTCAAGTAGACTTGCTCCCAAACGCGTGATCCACCGAGTGCAAAGGAAAGATCTTGAAGCTTGAGCACCGGAATCACCATGATAAGCTTCTAAACTCCTTGTTGAAGCTAATCATCAACTAATATCTTGCTAATGATCTGAAACTTAAAATCACAAGATTATTAGTAAACATATAACTACATGAGTTGATCATCATCAAAACTAGAGTGGAAGGCCTTTGGGCCAACAATCTCCCCCTTTTTGATGATGACAAAACTCATGGAGTTATATATGCATGGATTAAAGTTAAGCTTCAAAGAAGCTCCCCCTTAACTCATGCATAAACAAATAAACAAATAAACAATAATATGCATGAATGATAATGCATAAACAATAAAGGCTCTAGATACCAAATGAGATATATTCTAAACAAAACATCTAGATACCAATTAAAATATCATATATGCAAAAACATAAACATGCATATACATGCATATAAACTCTATAAACTCAAAATCTTTCTCCCCTTTATGTCAATCATCAACAAAGGGGTAGAGACATAAACACAAAATACGAATAAATTTTTCTCCCTCTTTTGTTCTAATCAAAGAAACAATAAAGGGTTAAAAACAACAAATCAATGTTCTCCCCCTTTTTGTCTAAAACACAGATGATGTAAATAATGGGTGAAAACAAAGCATAAGATGTACACTCAATTAAGATACCAAATGAAACATATATGTCAATGAGGTGCATCTTGATACCAATTGAAAGTGAACATAAAACAATCAATAAATGATATATGCGATATACATTCATGAAGAGGAAGACGCTAAGTAACTTCCCTACACATATGCATTACATGAAGAAGGGATGATAAGCCCCAATTCACATAACACATATTATGTAATGCATAAGGAGAGATGTGAAGCTCCCCCTACACACGTGTATCACATAAGGAAGAGTTATCAAGCTCCTCAATACAAGATACACTCAACATGAATCTATATGTAGAAGAGATGTTAAGCTCTCCTTGCATATAGGCATATAAATCAAAACTATTGAATATTTCTTAAAATAAAATTTTAGATACCAACTTAACACATAAACATCTTGATATCAAAAGAGAGTATTTTCTTTTTAAGCATATGATACCAATTTGAAACTATATTTTACCATAAAGCAAGGGAGTGGGAATCAAATACCAATTTAAAGACAAAATCAAATTTTCTCCCCCTTTATGAAATACAAACTAAACACATGCGTAGGCTTGAAATAAGATACCAATTGAAAAATAAATCAATTAAAATAGGATAATCATTAATTTTTCAAGCTAAGCATAGACAATATCTTGTGCTCTAACATATAAGAATATAGTAGGCACAACTAAAACACATATGTATGAATAATTAGATACAATAGAAATTGATACCATAAGAATTGAAAGCATTCATACTCACAAACATATGAGTATACAAAAAATGATCTAGATTGATACCAATTGAAAGAGTTCAATGATACCAATTGAGACAACAATAGAAGCATGGTATAACTCATAACACAACGAGGACTACGAACTAGTTAAAATGGAAAGTTTTATTAACTAGTACAAAATCCTTCAAGTAAGGAATAAAAATAAAATAGTTTTTCATAAAACATGAAGTCCACATGATAATCAACACTCTAATTCAATTAAGCATAAATATGACTCATGAAAACAAAAACATGAGCAAGATATAAATATGAGTGTATAAATAAAATGTGTAGATCATAATCATGAAAATATTCAATTAAGCTCAATTATTCCTTTAAACAAGAAAACATGAAAAAATATTAAAACTACTTAATCTTCAAGGCATATGTATGTCTAATACAAACTAAAGTATACATACATATTCAAAACATAACGAGTCCACAAAGATATATGCATGAAGGCACGTGGCTCAAAAAGAGTATATGTATAAGAATAGTTTGAACTAAATGGACATATACATGAAGTCAAACATAAATACATGAAACATGAAAAACTAAATTTTCATTAAAAACAAATTTCATTTCAAGGTATATGTATGATTTGTCAACACAAGAAGTATACATACATATCCCTAAACACAATTGAGTCCATAAATATAGATTTGCATGAAAGGCAAATGACTCAAGGGGTATACATGTATATCTTAAAGTTTGGCAATACAAACATATACATGAAGTGAAAATTCATAAACATAAAACAAATTCAAAAATGAGAATACAAGTTTAAAATGTATGAATCATCAAAACTAGACTATACTAGCACATCTAATGGGTTCAAATAAGCAATCAAGCCCAAACATTTATAAATTTATTTGTGGCCCACTATATGAAAATCACACCTAGAGGGGGGGTGAATAGGTGTACTTGCTAATCTAGTGAACTAAATGCGTTAAATGCGGAAGCTAATGCAATTCTTGCAACACACTTAATACAACACACAAGTGTAGCCGAATTCCCCGTGAAGGGCTCTGGACTAACTCCTCTTGATTCCCCTTGAATGGGTTGAGGTGCTATGTGAAGCTCTTGTGGTTAAGTATAAGTGAGGCACACACACAAGCAATCCAAGCATATAATGAATAAGCAATATGAATCAATGCAAGGACAACACAAGCAAATAGATATGATATGGCAATATGAATTATGCTCAACACAAGCAAATATGATATGATGTTATGAATGATTCTTTGCACAAATAAAGAGAGAGAGAGAGTTGAGAGATATTGGATCAAACGCAAACACAAGGATATGTTTTGAGGTTCGAGCCCTAGCTCTACATCCCCGCCTACACCATCGTGTAGGATTTCCAATCCACTATAGGAGTACCGAACTCCTCTCTCAATGCCACCGAGGCAATACAACCACAATCCACCTCTACCGAAGAGGGATAAGGCCCGTAGCCAATACAACTCAATCACAATCACCTCTACCGAAGAGGGATCCAAACACCACTCCGATCAACCTCTACCAAAGAGGGATACACAAATAAAAGGAGGGTTTACCACTTAGAGGCTTAATCTCAAACACTTCTCTTTTCTCTCTTTTCCACAAAACAAAGATCCTTAATAGATTAGGATAGAAGATAGCTCAAGTGTGGAATCAAGGTGTTTTTGGAAACAAGCAACAAAGAAAAACTACTTGGGAAATGTCTTGTAAATAATAGAAAATGAAAACCAATACAATATCCCAAAAACCTAGTTCTCTTTGATTTTCCAAAAACCCAAAACAATAGAGATGAAATCTTTTTAGCACAAAAACTATTTTGAAAACTTGTTTAAACACTAGAGAACACTGAAATTTTTCTTCTTGAAACTCTTGTCAAAACAGCCCAAGAGATGGGGTATTTATACCTCCATCAGAAAACTAGTCGTTAGGCTGATGTGGCAGCCTGACAGGCTTGGCGGTCGACCGCCCGGTCGACCGCCAGCTGTCAAAAATGTGACCGTTGGTCAAACCCAGTCGACCGCCCGGTCGACCCAAATATACAGAGAGCAGAGCTCTCAGACCCGGTCGACCCGGACAGTCGACCGAGCTTGTGTCTGCCAGACGTGCACAAGTCTGTGCACGTCGGACGACCTCACGGGTCGACCGGCCCTTGGTACGGTCGACCGTCTGGGTCGACCGACCTAGCCTGTCAGCACAAAACCTGGGTCAGAATCTGGGTTAAAACATATTTTGAAAAATCTTTTAATAACTTGTAAAAATCCCAAAAATGTTTTTACCATATTGCATTGATATATAAACATGTGATAAACATTTCTACTCAAATATCAAGCATATGAAACCATTTTTATTTCTTAACATTTTTACCAAAAACCAAAACATGTATTTTTATCAAACTTAGATTTTTCAATACATGAATAGGATAGTCAAAATAAGTTTGTTTAAGATGTTTAAGCATGTATGTATAACTAGAATACATCTATTATACATATAAATCATGTAAACTTGTTTTGATCAATCTATTCATGAAAACACATATCGGTTAAAGTAAAAACCGAAAAAACCAATATCCAAACATAAAACTTGTGTGTGTTGTGCACTTGAGCATATCAACTATTCATATCTTTACAAATGGATCTAAAACACACTAAACAAAACTAGGATACCTAAGTCTTCTTGACGATCTTCATCTTCAAGTAGACTCGATCCCAAACGTGATCCGCCGAGTGCAAGGGAGTAATCTTGAAGCTCGGGCACCGGAATCACCAAGTGAAGGCTTCCAAACTCATCTTTTGAAGCAATCACCAACTAATATCTTGGTCAATGATCTGTAACTAAAATCACAAGATAATTAGTAAACATAACTACATGAGTTAATCATCATCAAAACTAGGGTGGAAGGCCTTTGGGCCAACAATCTCCCCCTTTTGATGATGACAAAACTCATAGAGTTATATATGCATGGATTAAAGTTAAGCTTCAAAGAAGCTCCCCCTTAACTCATGCATAAACAAATAAACATAATATGCAATGAATATTAAACATGAAACATGAAACATGCATATCTATGCATAAACAATAAAAGGTTCTAGATACCAATGAAATGTTCAAAACAAAACATGCTCTAGAAACCAATTACAAAACATGCTCTAGATACTCTAGATACCAATTAAAATTAAACTAAATTAAACTTAATATATGCAAAAACATAAACATGCATATATAAAACTATAATCTCAAAATCTTTCTCCCCATTTTTGTCAATCATCAACAAAGGGGTAAAAACCAAAACAAAACAAAATCTTCTCTCTTTTTAATACAAAGAATCAATCTTCAATAAGGGGTAAAAAGCAAAATCAAATCAATAAATTTTTCTGCCCCTTTTTGTTCGAAACAACGAATCAATAAAAATAATATTTTCCCCCTTTTGTCTAAAACAAAAACAAAACCAAATAGGGGTGACAATCAATTAAGGTACCAATTGAAAGTATGTCAAAGAATAGCATCTTGATACCAATTGAAAGGAAACAAACAAAAATATTGATACCAATTTTAAGCAAAACACATGAAAATCTTGATACCAATTGAAATTAAACATAATAAATTTTGAATGTCTAAACAAAAATTTTGATACCAATTGTAAATATTTTTCATTTTGAACATATGATACCAAATTGAATTTTCAATCATAAAGTATGGGAGTACAAATACCAATTGAAAGACAAAATCAAATTTTCTCCCCCTTTATGAAATACAAACTAAAACAATGTTCACTTTTATTTTAACAAGCCTAAGCATTGTTAAAAAAATTGACATAAACATATATATGTATGGAAGATAGATACCAATAGAAATTGATATTCTTGGAATTGAAATCATACATACAAACAAACATATATGAGTATACAAGAAATGTCAAGATTGATACCAATTGAAAGAATTCAATGATACCAATTGAAATAACAATAAGATCAAATGTATATCTCATATAACTACCTCCCAATCATGGTTCAAGTTTTAAATGATTTCATTATAAAGCATTCATGAACATGATCTCCCATCCATCCTCCCATAGAAGGTAGGGGTTTTCAAAAATAGATTTGAAAATAAGCTTTGTTTGAAAAACTCTACCAAAATGAAGAATACCGTAACTAGTTAAATGAAAAATCTTTTAAACTAGTACGTAATTCTTCAAGCAAGGAATAAACTAAAAATAATTTTCATAAAACACATGTAAATCACATAGCACTTAAAACACTCAATAGTCAATAAAGTCCATACATGCTCATGAAAACATACTCATGAGAAATACTTAAAAATGGTGAGTGTACAAGTAATGTGTGACATGGCATTATGAAATTCCAATTAAGCTCAAAATTCCTTGAAACATGAAAAATATGAAAATCATTAAAACTTATTTAATCTTCAAGGTATATGTATGTCTTATACAAATTAAAGTATACATACATATCCAAACACAACGAGTCACAAAGATATATGCATGAAGGCACGTGGCTCAAAAGGATGTATATGTATAATAATAATTTGGATAAAATGGACATATACATGAAGTTAAACATATAAACATAAAAACATGAAAAACTAAATTTTCACCAAAACAAATTTCATTTCAAGGTATATGTATGAATTGTCAACACAATAAGTATACATACATATCCCTAAACACAATTGAGTCCATATATATAGATTTGCATGAAGGGCAAATGACTCAAAGGGTATACATGTATATCTTAAAGTTTAGCAAAATAAACATATACATGAAATGAAAAACTCATACACATAAAAACAAATCCAAAAATAGGAATACAAGTTAAAATGCATGAATCATCAAAACTAGACTATACTAGCACATCTAATGGGTCCAAATAAGCAATCAAGCTCAAACATATATAGATTTATTTGTGGCCCATTATATGCACAAGTATAAATCCTAGTCTCAATGAAAACTAACACTTAAACAAATATTCAAATCATGAAGCATCAAAAACAAGATAAAAATCATCATGATAAACATAAACATGATTATTATGAATATTCACATGTTATTAGAAATATGATATACGCAATAGCAACCATATAGTGAGAACACAAAAGAATTTATCCATATTAAACATGGGTGTCTCAAAATAACTAAACATGTATATCACTAATCTAATAAGCATGGCATTTTCATAGTAAACAACAAACATCAAAACATGCTATGAAAGATAAACATGGAAAGCATGTAAACATAAGGAGTTAGAGATTCGATACCAAAACCAATGAGGGCACCGCTCTAGTTCTCCAAACACGTGGTGGTCATCTCCACCAAACCTTCCCTTGAAAGTGATGCATCAATTTGATTTCCATGAAGCTCGGAACGCATCCACTCCAAGATACGGCAACTCTTACGTCATGTGAGAGCCCACACCTACATTAAACAAAGGAGAGGTGGTCTTTGGTACCCATATCTTCTTGGGTCCATGGGGGTTAGTACCTTCTCTAACCAAACAAAATTCTTTGCTAAATTTGAAACATGTAATCTATCATAACAAAATTTAGCAAGGTGGCCCTTACGTCCACAATGTGTACAAGTGTACACATGAGCATACATGGTGTGATGGTGTCCGTGAGGAGCATGTGTATGCCGTGATGGTGTGCATGAAAAGATGGAACTTGTTCTTTCGAAACATAGATTCCAAGCGTGTATGCCCAACAACACATTGGCTCAAAGTGGAGCCCAAACACTCTACACTCTTCTTAGCATGAATATATCATTGTTGATCAAGGAAGAAGTGTGGCATGCAATAGGTAAGGTGTGTGATACAACCCTAGCATGGCAAACATGTGCATCAATCTTATTTTGTAAAAACAATATTTTTGTCTAAACAAACATTCAACTCATTTGAAATAGAAATAATTTTATTTTTCAAAGACTCATTCTCTTTTACAACAAAATCAATTTTTGAACTTAAAACATTATTTTTCTTCAAAATTGTTTCATAATCATTTTTATTTTTCAAAAATTTATTTTCTTTAAGTACAAGTTCTAATTGAGATCTCAATGAATCCCTTCATTATAGACCTCAACCTTCTCTTGCAAAACTTTGTCAAGTCTAGAATGCAAACTTTTATTTTCTTTTTCAATTCCTAGACTTTTCTTTTTCAAAACTTTATATTTTTCTATTAATTTTTCACAAACAATAGAAAGTTCTTCATTCAGAGCATGGGCATCAACATGATCATCACATGAAGAACTAGAATCAAAGCTATCTAGTTGAGTTTCCGATTGTACCTCAAGGAGTCATTCCCTTAGATCATATAGCATTGTTGTGGCTCGGATTCATCTCCACTAGATTCCTCTTCTTGTTGGATAGGCGTTTGAAGCTTGGAGGTGGTGGTTGTTGTCAACTTGTTCCATACTGCAAAAGCGGAATCAAGATTAGAAACATGCATAAGATAATCTTTGGGTAGCGTGCTTCTAATGGCCTCAAGGGCTTGTGCATTGCCCTTATATGATTGCTATCACTAGAAAGGATTCCTTGGTAATGGCAAGGTGAACCTTGTAACCTAGGGTTTGTAAATAAATGGACATCTTAGTCTTCAAAACAAGAATGTTGGAAGGGTCAAAACTAGGTGGGGTCATGAAGTCCATGGTAAACTATATGAGTGTGCAAACAAGCAAATGCAAACAATAGATTAGCAAACAAATGGATCACACTCCTAGGATGTTAAGCCTAAGTATCAGGAGCACTAGCTCTGATACCAATTGAAAAGCACACCTAGAGGGGGGGTGAATAGGTGTACTTGCTAATCTAGTGAACTAAATGTGCTAAATGCGGAAGCTAATGCAATTCTTGCAACACACTTAATACAACACACAAGTGTAGTCGAATTCCCCGTGAAGGGCTCTGCACTAACTCCTCTTGATTCCCCTTGAATGGGTTGAGGTGCTATGTGAAGCTCTTGTGGTTAAGTATAAGTGAGGCACACACACAAGCAATCCAAGCATATAATGAATAAGCAATATGAATCAATGCAAGGACAACACAAGCAAATAGATATGATATGGCAATATGAATTATGCTCAACACAAGCAAATATGATATGATGTTATGAATGATGCTTTGCACAAAATAAAGAGAGAGAGAGTTGAGAGATATTGGATCAAACGCAAACACAAGGATATGTTTCGAGGTTCGAGCCCCTAGCTCTACATCCCCGCCTACACCACCGTGTAGGATTTCCAATCCACTATAGGAGTACCGAACTCCTCTCTCAATGCCACCGAGGCAATACAACCACAATCCACCTCTACCGAAGAGGGATAAGGCCCGTAGCCAATACAACTCAATCACAATCACCTCTACCGAAGAGGATCCAAACACCACTCGATCAACCTCTACCAAAGAGGGATACACAAATAAAAGGAGGGTTTACAACTTAGAGGCTTAACCTCAAACACTTCTCTTTTTCTCTCTTTTTCACAAAACAAAGATCCTTAAATAGATTAGGATAGAAGATAGCTCAAGTGTGGAATCAAGGTGTTTTTGGAAACAAGCAACAAAGAAAAAACTACTTGGGAAATGTCTTGTAAATGATAGAAAATAAAAACCAATATAATATCCCAAAAACCTAGTTCTCTTTGATTTTCCAAAAACCCAAAACAATAGAGATGAAATCTTTTTAGCACAAAAACTATTTTGAAAACTTGTTTAAACACTAGAGAAACACTGAAATTTTTCTTCTTGAAACTCTTGTCAAAACAGCCCAAGAGATGGGGTATTTATACCTCCATCAGAAAACTAGCTGTTAGGCTGATGTGGCAGCCTGACAGGCTTGGCGGTCGACCGCCCGGTCGACCGCCAACGGTCAAAAATGTAACCGTTGGGCAAACCCGGTCGACCGCCCGGTGACCCAAATATACAGAGAGCAGAGCTCTCAGACCCGGTCGACCCGGACAGTCGACCGAGCTTGTGTCTGTCAGACGTGCACAAGTCTGTGCACGTCGGTCGACCTCACGGGTCGACCGGCCCTTGGTACGGTCGACCGTCTGGGTCGACCGACCTAGCCTGTCAGCACAAACCTGGGTCAGAATCTGGGTTAAAACATATTTTGAAAAATCTTTTAATAACTTGTAAAAATCTCAAAATGTTTTTATCATATTGCATTGATATATAAACATGTGATAAACATTTCTACTCAAATATCAAGCATATGAAACCATTTTTGTTTCTTAACATTTTTACCAAAAACCAAAACATGTATTTTTATCAAACTTGGATTTTTCAATACATGAATAGGATAGTCAAAATAAGTTTGTTTAAGATGTTTAAGCATGTATGTATAACTAGAATACATCTATTATACATATAAACCATGTAAACTTGTTTTGATCAATCTATTCATGAAAACACATATCGGTTAAACTAAAAACCGAAAAACCAATATCCAAACATAAAACTTGTGTGTGTTGTGCACTTGAGCATATCAACTATTCATATCTTTACAAATGGATCTAAAACACACTAAACAAAACTAGGATACCTAAGTCTTCTTGACGATCTTCATCTTCAAGTAGACTCGATCCCAAACCGTGATCCGCCGAGTGCAAGGGAGTAATCTTGAAGCTCGGGCACCGGAATCACCAAGTGAAGGCTTCCAAACTCATCTTTTTGAAGCAATCACCAACTAATATCTTGGTCAATGATCTGTAACTAAAATCACAAGATAATTAGTAAACATAACTACATGAATTAATCATCATCAAAACTAGGGTGGAAGGCCTTTGGGCCAACACTATATGCACAAGTATGAATCCTAGTCTTAATGAAAACTAACATCTAAACATGTAATCAACACATGAAGCATAAAACCAAGATATAAATCAATCATGATAAACATAAACATGATCGTTATGTAAATCCACATGTTATTAGATTTATGATGTACATGATAGCTAAGCTAACAAGAGAACACTAAAAATGTGACCATATAAGCATGTGTGTCTCAAATACTATACATGTATGTCAAGGATCTAATTAACATGGCATTTTCATAATGATCAATAGACATCAAAGCATGCTATAAACAATGATGAAATATAAAGTATGTAAACAATAAATAGGAGTTAGGAATCGTTACCAAAACCTAGAAGGCAACTCTCCTTGTCTCCAAAACATGGTGGTCTTCTCCACCAAACTTCCCTTGAAAGTAATGCATCCAAATGATTTCCTTTAAGTTTGGAACGCATCCACTCCAAGGTGTCATCACTCTCACGTCATGTGAGAGCACACCTACATCAAAAACTCTAGGGGTGGTCTTTGGTACCCATATCTTATTGGGTCCATGGGGGTTAGTACCTTCTCTAACCCAAAAAAATTTATTTGCTAAATTTACATTATGATGTAATCTATCAAAGCAAAATTTAGCAAGGTGGCCCATACGTCCACAATGTGTACAAGTGTACACATGAGCATACGTGTGATGGTGTCCGTGAGGAGCATGTGTATGCCGTGATGGGTGTGCATGAAAAGATGGAACTTGCTTCTTTTGAAACAAGGATTCCAACCGTGTATGGCTCTTGGCACAATGGCTCAAGGTGGAGCCCAAACAATCTACTCTCTTCTTTAACAAACCAATATCATCATTAATCTTGGAAGAAGAGGTACATGCAATAGGTAGACTAGATGAAGAAGCTACACTAGCATGACAAACATGAAAATCAATTTTATGTTGCAAAACATTGTTTTTTCTTAAACAAACATTTAACTCATTTGAAATAGAGATTATTTTATTTTTCAAAGCAACATTCTCCTTTAAAATAAAATCAACTTTTGAGGACAAATTTTCATTTTTCTTCAAAAGGTTTTCACAATCATTTTAGATTTTAAAACTTTATTTTCCTTTAGAGCAAGATCTAATTGAGATCTCAATGAATCCCTTTCATTATAGACCTCAACCTTTTCTTGCAAAACATTGTTAAGTCTAGATTGCAAACTTTTATTTCATTTTTAAGGCCTAGACTTTTCTTTTTCAAAATCTTATATTTTTCAATCAATTTTTCACACATAATAGATAGTTCTTCATTTAAAGCATGGGCATCAACATAATTATCACATGAAGAACTAGAGCAATCATCACTATCTAAGTGGTTTCCGATTGTACCTCAAGGAGTCATTCCCTTGGACCATGAAGCATTGAGAATCGGATTCTCCACTAGACTCCTCCGGTTGAATTGGCAATTGAAGCTTGGAGGTGGTGGTTGTGGTTGTCAACATATTCCACACTGCAAGGTGGAATCAAAGTTAGAAGCAAGCATAAGATATTCTTTAGGTAATGTGCTTCTAATAGCCTCAAGGGCTAGTGCATTGGCCCCTATATGATCACCATTACCAGATAGCATTTCTGAGTAGCAGCAAGAAAAACATGTAAACTTAGGGTCTTCAAGTACATGGACATCCTATACTTCCAAACAACAATGTTGGAAGGGTCAAAACTATGTGGGGTCATGAAGTCCATGGTATAAACTATATGAGTGTGCAAACAAGCAAATGCAAACAAGATTAGCAAACAAAGGATCTCACTCCTAAGATGTTAAGCCTAATATCAGGAGCACTAGCTCTGATACCAATTGAAAAACACCTAGAGGGGGGTGAATAGGTGTAAGTGCTAATCTAAAACTAAATGAAAACTAAATTCGGAAGCTAATGCAAATTTTGCAACACACTTAATACAACACACAAGTGTAGCCGAATTCCCCGTGAAGGACTCTGGACTAACTCCTCTTGATTCCCCTTGAATGGGTTGAGGTGCTATGTGAAGCTCTTGTGGTTAAGTATAAGTGAGGCACACACAAACAACGAAGCATACAAGAGATATAGCAATATGAAATATGCAAGGTACAAATGCAAGCAATCAAGATGAATGTACTGATTGAAGATGCTTTGCTAAAATAAAAGAAAGAGAGAGTAAAAGAGACAAGTGGATTAAACGCAAACAACAAGATATGTTTCGAGGTTCGAGCACCCAGCTCTACATCCCCGCCTTCACCACCGTGAAGGATTTCTAATCCACTATAGGAGTACCGAACTCCTCTCTCAACCTTACAATGCCACCAAGGCAATACAACCACAATCCACCTCTACCGAAGAGGGATAAGGCCCTTAGCCAACAAACTCAATCACCTAACCTAAGAGGGATCCAAAACACCACTCCGATCAACCTCTACCAAAGAGGGATTCACAAATAAAAGAAGGGTTTACAATAAGTGGTTACAAAGACCACAAACTCTCTTTTCCATAAAACAAAGATCCTAATAGATTAGGATAGAAGATATAGCTCAAGTGTGAAAAACTAAGTGTTTTGATTAAAGAAAAACTCTTGAAAAAATACCAAATAGATAATGAAATGAAGAACACTAAACCAATTTTCCAAAACCTATTTTCTTTGAAAATAATAAAACACTTAAAAACAAATAGATGAATCTTTTGGCACTTTAAACTCTTTTGAAAACTGTTTTTTAAAACCAGAGAATGGGAAAAAATCAGCTCTCAAAAATCTTGGCCAAAACCCTAGAGAAATGGAGTTTATATAGGCCAAACAAGAAACTAGCCGTTGGCTGATCTGTCAATCTGACAGACCTTCGGTCGACCGCCGGTCGACCGCCAACGGTCAAAAATCTGACCGTTGGAGCAAACCGGTCGACCGCCCGGTCGGCCGAAATAAACAGAGAGCACTGCTCTCAGTTACGGTCGACCGCCCGGTCGGCCGTCCCACTGCGTGTCAGACGTGCACGGCTCTGTGCACGTCGGTCGACCGTACGGGTCGACCGGCCCATGGTTCGGTCAATCACTCGGTCGACCGGCCTGGCCTGACAGACAGGTCTGGGTCAAAAATTTGGGTTAAAAATATTTTGAAAATTCTTTTAATAACTTGTAAAAATCCCAAAAATGTTTTTACCATATTGCATTGATATATAAACATGTGATAAACATTTCTACTCAAATATCAAGCATATGAAACCATTTTTGTTTCTTAACATTTTTACCAAAATCAAAACATGTATTTTATTAAATGAATTTTTCAATACATGAATAGGAAAGTCAAAATAAGTTTGTTTAATAAGATTAAGCATGCATGTATAGAAAGAATATATCTACTATACATATAAACTATGTAAACTTGTTTTGATCAAACTATTCATGAAAACCAAATCCAAAGCATGAAACGTATGTGTATTGTACACTTGAGCATATCAACTATACTAAGCTTTACAAATGGATCTAAACACACTATCTAAACTAGAATATCTAAGTCTTCTTGATGACCTCCATCTTCAAGTAGACTTGCTCCCAAACGCGGTGATCCACCGAGTGCAAAGGAAAGATCTTGAAGCTTGAGCACCGGAATCACCATGATAAGCTTCTAAACTCCTTGTTGAAGCTAATCATCAACTAATATCTTGCTAATGATCTGAAACTTAAAATCACAAGATTATTAGTAAACAATATAACTACATGAGTTGATCATCATCAAAACTAGAGTGGAAGGCCTTTGGGCCAACAATCCCCCTTTTTGATGATGACAAAACTCATGGAGTATATATGCATGGATTAAAGTTAAGCTTCAAAGAAGCTCCCCCTTAACTCATGCATAAACAAATAAACAAATAAACAATAATATGCATGAATGATAATGCATAAACAATAAAGGCTCTAGATACCAAATGAGATATATTCTAAACAAAACATCTAGATACCAATTAAAATATCATATATGCAAAAACATAAACATGCATATACATGCATATAAACTCTATAAACTCAAAATCTTTCTCCCCCTTTTTGTCAATCATCAACAAAGGGGTAGAGACATAAACACAAAATACGAATAAATTTTCTCCCTCTTTTTGTTCTAATCAAAGAAACAATAAAGGGTTAAAAAAACAAATCAATGTTCTCCCCCTTTTTGTCTAAAACACAGATGATGTAAATAAGGGGTGAAAAACAAAGCATAAGATGTACACTCAATTAAGATACCAAATGAAACATATATGTCAATGAGGTGCATCTTGATACCAATTGAAAGTGAACATAAAACAATCAATAAATGATATATGCGATATACATTCATGAAGAGGAAGACGCTAAGTTAACTTCCCTACACATATGCATTACATGAAGAAGGGATGATAAGCCCCAATTCACATAACACATATTATGTAATGCATAAGGAGAGATGTGAAGCTCCCCCTACACACGTGTATCACATAAGGAAGAGTTATCAAGCTCCTCAATACAAGATACACTCAACATGAATCTATATGTAGAAGAGATGTTAAGCTCTCCTTGCATATAGGCAATATAAATCAAAACTATTGAATATTTCTTAAATAAAATTTTAGATACCAACTTAACACATAAACATCTTGATATCAAAAGAGAGTATTTTCTTTTAAGCATATGATACCAATTTGAAACTATATTTTACCATAAAGCAAGGGAGTGGGAATCAAATACCAATTAAAGACAAAATCAAATTTTCTCCCCCTTTATGAAATACAAACTAAACACATGCGTAGGCTTGAAATAAGATACCAATTGAAAAATAAATCAATTAAAATAGGATAATCATTAATTTTTCAAGCTAAGCATAGACAATATCTTGTGCTCTAACATATAAGAATATAGTAGGCACAACTAAAACACATATGTATGAATAATTAGATACCAATAGAAATTGATACCATAAGAATGAAAGCATTCATACTCACAAAATATGAGTATACAAAAATGATCTAGATTGATACCAATTGAAAGAGTTCAATGATACCAATTGAGACAATAATAGAAGCATGGTATAACTCATAACACAACGAGGACTACGAACTAGTTAAAATGGAAAGTTTTGTTAACTAGTACGATCTTCAAGCAAGGAATAAAAACAAAATAGTTTTTCATAAAACATGAAGTTCACATGATAATCAACACTCTAATTCAATTAAGCATAAATATGACTCATGAAAATAAAAACATGAGCAAGATATAAATATGAGTGTATAAATAAAATATGTAGATCATAATCATGAAAATATTCAATTAAGCTCAATTATTCCTTTAAATAAGAAAACATGAAAAACATTAAAACTACTTAATCTTCAAGGCATATGTATGTCTAATACAAACTAAAGTATACATACATATCCAAAAACATAACGAGTCCACAAAGATATATGCATGAAGGCACGTGGCTCAAAAAGATGTATATGTATAAGAATAGTTTGAACTAAATGGACATATGCATGAAGTCAAACATAAATACATGAAACATGAAAAACTAAATTTTCATTAAAACAAATTTCATTTCAAGGTATATGTATGATTTGTCAACACAAGAAGTATACATACATATCCCTAAACACAATTGAGTCCATAAATATAGATTTGCATGAAAGGCAAATGACTCAAGGGGTATACATGTATATCTAAAATTTGGCAATACAAACATATACATGAAGTGAAAATTCATAAACATAAAACAAATTCAAAAATGAGAATACAAGTTAAAATGTATGAATCATCAAAACTAGACTATACTAGCACATCTAATGGGTTCAAATAAGCAATCAAGCCCAAACATTTATAGATTTATTTGTGGCTCACTATATGCACAAGTATGAATCCTAGTCTTAATGAAAACTAACATTTAAACATGTAATCAACACATGAAGCATAAAACCAAGATATAAATCAATCATGATAAACATAAACATGATCATTATGTAAATCCACATGTTATTAGATTTATGATGTACATGATAGCTAAGCTAACAAGAGAACACTAAAATGTGACCATATAAGCATGTGTGTCTCAAATACTATACATGTAAGTCAAGGATCTAATTAACATGGTATTTTCATAATGATCAATAGACATCAAAGCATGCTATAAACAATGATGAAATATAAAGCATGTAAACAATAAATAGGAGTTAGGAATCGTTGCCAAAACCTAGAAGGCAGCTCTCCTTGTCTCCAAAACATGGTGGTCTTCTCCACCAAACTTCCCTTGAAAGTGATGCATCCAAATGATTTCCTTTAAGCTTGGAACGCATCCACTCCAAGGTGCCATCACTCTCACGTCATGTGAGAGCCCACACCTACATCAAAATTGAAATTTTCAATTGAAATTTCAATCATAAAGAATGGGAGTGAAAATCAAATACCAATTGAAAGATGAAATACAAGTTTTCTCCCCCTTTATGAAATACCAAATACAACATTGCATAAGCTTGAATTAAGATACCAATGAAAACTAAATCAATTGAAACATGATAGTCATTAAAAATCAAGTTTTGAATAAACAAAATTTGTGCTTAAAGATATAGGGATATAATAAGCACAAATAAAGATACATATATGTATGAAAAATTAGATACCATTGAAATTGATACCATTTGAAATGTAAGCATACATACATACAAATATAATATGAGTATACAAGAAATGTCAATATTGATACCAATTGAAAGAATTCAATGATACCAATTGAAACAACAATAAGATCAAATGTATACTTCATATTCCTATCCTCCCAACACATGCTTATGTTTAAAACGATTTCCAATATAAAGCATACATAGGCATGGTCTCCCAACCATCCGCCCGTGAATGGTAGGAGTTTTTAAAAATAGATTTGGAAAATATAATATGTTTGAAAACATCTACCATAACAAAGAATACGAACTAGTTAAAAACTTGTTAACTAGAACGAAATCCTTCAAGTAAGGAATAAAACAAAATTATTTTTCATGAAAAAAGAAATTCATAAGATAGTCAACACTCAAAGTCAATGAAGCATGAATATGACTCATGAAAATAAAATATGAGTAAAAGAAAGGTGAGTGTACAAGTAAAATGTGAAGATCATAATCATGAAAATTTGCATTCAAGCTCAATTGAAATTCCTTTAAAACATGAACACATGAAAAAAAAACTAAATTTTCATTTTAAAAAGTTATCATACTCCAAGGCATATGTATGTTTTGACAAAACGAGAAGTATACATACATATCCTAAACACAATTGAGTCCATAATAAAGATTTGCATGAAAAGCAAATGACTCAAGGGGCACACATGTATATCTTAAGGTTTTGCAAAATAAATATATATGAAGTGAAAACACATGATCGTAGAAACATATCCAAAATGAGGAATACAAGTAAAAATGCATGAATCATCAAAACTAGACTATACTAGCACATATAATGAGTACAAATAGGCATTCAAGCACAAACATTTAAAGATTCACTTGTGCCCAATCTATGTACAAGTATAAATCCTAATTTTAATGAAAACAATATCAAACATATTCAAATCATGAAGCATAAAACGACACATAAATCAACATGATAAACTCAAAAATGATCATTATGTAAATCCACATGCTATTAGAGTTATGATATACATAATAGCTAAACATATGCGAGAACACAAAGAATGATCCATATAAACATGGGTGTCTCAAAGGCTATACATGCATTTCAAGGATCTAATAATCATGGTATTTAACACAATAATTTATAAACATCCAAACCATGAAGTATCAAAACAAAAATCATAATAAACATCAAAACATGCTCTAAATAGATGAACATAAAAAGTATGCAAATAAAAATGGGAGTTAGAGATTGATACAAAACCGATGAAGGCACCTCTCTAGTTCTCCAAACCAAGGTGGTCCTCCCACCAAACCTCCCTTGAAAGTGATGCATCCAAATGGTTATTAATGAAGCTCGGAACGCATCCACTCCAAGGCACCAACACTCTCACGTTATGCGAGAGCCCACACCTACATCAAAAATCAAAGGGGTGGTCTTTGGAACCCATTCCTTTTGGGTCCATAGGGGTTAGTATCTCTCCTAACCCAAACAAGATTATTTGCTAAATTTTCAACATGTAAACGATCATAGCAAAATCTAGTAAGGTGGCCTTTTCGATCACAATGTGTACACGTGTACACATGAGCATACAATGTGTGATGGTGGTGACCGTGGGAAGCATGTGTATGCCGTGATGGGTGTGCATGTAAGGATGGAACTTGTTCTTTCGAACCAAAGATTCTAAGCGTGTATGGTTCATGGCACAATAGCTCAAAGTGGAGCCCAAACAATCAACACTTTTCTTCAAAACATTTATATCATTTTCAATGCTAGAAGATAAAGTGGAGCATGCAATAGATGTGCTAGAAGAAGAAGCTACACTAGCATGGCAAACATGAGAATCTAAATCATTTTGCAAAGATTTATTTTTATTTAAAACTAAATCTAATTCTTTTGTAATGAGATCAATTCATTTTTCAAAGCAAGGTTATCTTTTAAAACAAAATCCAATTTGAAGATAAAAAGTCATTGTTCTTCAAAATATCATCACAATCATTTTTGCTTTTCAAAACTTCAATCTCTTTTAGGGTAAGATCTAGTTGAGATCTAAGTGAGTCACGTTCACTAGCAATCTCTCCTTCTCTTGCAAAATCATTTCAAAATTTGAACACAAGTCCTTCATTTCTTCTTTTAAATCAAAATGCTTCTTTTCAAAAGGTCATGTTTTCAAAAAATCTTTCAAGCTTTGTGGCAAGTTCTACATTTAATTGAACTTCTAAACAACCATAGTAATATGAACTAGAGTAATCATCTAGATGAGATTCCGATTGTACCTCAAGGGAGTCCTTCCCTTGGACCATGAGGCAATGCTCGTCGGACATGTCTCTCCTAGATCTCCTCATCTTATTAATGATCCTTGGAAGCTCGGGAGAAGTCAAAATTCTTCAAACTGCAAAAGCCGAATCATAATGAGCAAACACATGTAAAAGATCTTCATTAAGAGATGCTCTAAGTGTCTTAAGGGCTAATGCATTTGCCTTCTTATGCTTGCTACCATTTAGGAAGGACTCTATAGTAGTGGCTTGATAAACTAGATGACCTAGGGTTTCAAGTGACTACTCATCTTGGCCTTCCAAATATCATGTCTAGAAAAATCAAACATAGGAGGGCTATCCATGAGTGCAAACTATATGTGTGCAAATGTAAATGCAAATGAAGATTAGCAAACCAAGATCTCACTCCTAGGTAGTTAAACCTAATATCAGGAGTTAGGCTCTGATACCAATTGAAATCACCTAGAGGGGGGTGAATAGGTGATAATGCTAATCTAATGAACTCAATGCGAAATTTAAAAACTAATTGCAATAAACAAGAGATGCACACACAAGCAAGTATATGATATAGCAATAAGCACAAAGTAAAGAGAGAGAGAGAGAGAGAGAGTCAAGGGATCAAGCGCAAATAACAAGATATGTTTCGAGGTTCGAGCACCCAGCTTTACATCCCCGCCTTCACGAGAAGGATTTCCAATTCACTAGCTTGTCCACAAAGGACTCCCACAAAGGGAACCTCCACCGAGGATTTGGGGCAATACAATCACAAGGAGTACCGAACTCCTCTCTTTACAACCACAACCTCCTTCTTGAGGCAAAGCACCATGCCAACAAACAATCACCTCACAACTTGAGGGATGAGCACAAAGCAACACAAAGATCACCTCACAACTTGAGGGATGAGCACAAAGCAACACAAGGATCACCTCACAACTTGAGGGATACAACCCACTTGCACAACCTCCTCAAACACAATGAGGGAAAGGCACAAAGCCAAGCAAATAAGGGTTTACAACTTGGTGGTCTAACAACCACAAACAATCTCTTTTCCCACACAAGGATCCTATAGAATAAGATAGTAGATGTAGCTCAAGTGTGGAGAAAACAAAGTGTTTAAAACAAATAAAAATCACTTGGGAAATCACCACAAGATATTGAATGATAGAACCAAACCAAATTCCCAAAAGACTATTTTTCTTTGAAATATTAAAATACTTTAAAACAAGAAGATTGATCTTTTTAGCACAATGAAACTCTTTTTAAAACTTGTTTAAACACTAGAGAAAGCTCAGAAAATTCGTCCAGAAAATCCTTAGAGAAAACAGGCCATTAATGGGGTATTTATAGCCCCCAGAAAATTATAGTCGTTGGCAGCAGAAACTGCCAAAAATGAACTACCGGTCGACCGATCGGTCGACCAGCCAACGGTCACTTTTTGACCGCTGGCAGCTACCGGTCGACCGCCGATCGACCGTTCCCAGAACCAGAGAGCAACGGCTCTCTGGCCGTCCAAAAACAGAGAGCACTGCTCTCTGGTCCGGTCGACCGTCCGGTCGACCGTCCCGAGTGTCTGCCAGACGTGCACAGGGCTGTGCACGTCGGTCGACCGCCAGGTCGACCGGCCCTTGGTTCGGTCGACAGCGCGGTCGACCGACCTGGCTTGTCAGCCACTGTTCTAGGTCAGAAAAACAGGATAAAAAATATTCTAATAAGTCCATAAAAACTTGTAAAAATACACAAAAATAGTTTTATCATTTATATTGAAATATAAGCTTGTGATAAAAATTTCATCACAAATAACAAACATTTAGAAACATTTTTGTGTCTTATCATTTTTACCAAAACCAAAAACTGTATTTTCTAAAACTTAGATTTTTGAATTGAAAATACATTTTGTCCAAAACTCATGTAAATACAAAAACATGATATTTAAACACTATTAGGTATGTTGCATATGGACATAATCCAATATACATGAAACAAATTCATATCCATGTTTTTATTTTAAATCCCAAAATAAGTTTTGTTAAAAATACCAAAACACCAAACTCATGATATAGACTATCAAACTAAGTTTGTTTAAATAGTTGAAGCATGTATGTATATAGAACACATCTAATATACATAAAACTAAGTAAACTTGTTATGATCAATCTATTCATGAAAACCAAGATCGGTTAAACCAATCAAACCGAAAACCAAAACATGAAACGTGTGTGTTGTGAACTTGAGCATATCATACTATTCTAATCTTTACAAATTAATCTAAAACACAAACTAAATTAAGTACCGATGTCTTCTTGTAGAGCGCCGTCTCCAAGCCGACTCGATCCAAAACACCGTGATCTACCGAGCTTGACTCCAATGAGTGCTATATATGATCTTTGACGCTCGGGCTCTTGAATCACCATGTGAAAGCTTCTAAACCATCTTGTTGAAGCTAATCACCTACTAATATCTTGGTTAATGATCTGAAACTAAATATCACAAGATTATTAGTACACATAACTACATGAGTTAATCATCATCAAAACTAGAGTGAAAGGCCTTGGGCCAACAAAGCTGACACCGAAGCACTTAGAGATGTTTGCTTGCTTAAAGGACTAGTTTCAGAAAGACACACAAAAAAAATTCATTTTAGACGAAAATTTTAAACAAGACGAGGATGAAGAGTAGAGAACCACCAGAGTAGTTTTTTTTATGCGTATTATATGAGATGAGCGGCTTGCTATCTGATCCGATATTGTTATGTCAAGTTCAAAGTGAAGAGTGACGATTAGGGTCCTATCCTCTTCCTTTGATACTGGGAGATAAACATTGAAAATGATAATAGCATTTGTGTAATTTGTACATTGATTTTTCGATATTAATAAAATGATTTACCTTGCAAAAAAAGACTTGCAATTTATGTATATCAATTTTAATAATTTTTTATAATTTTGACAATTTTTTAATAATTTTCTCTTTATTTCATTTTTTTTTTCTAAATTTTTTTCCTAAGTATTCACTCAAAAAAATCGTTCTAAAAAAAATTCATAGTACCATGGAAGGTAATGGGAGCCCACGTTGCTAGCTAGGAAAAATTATTTTTTTAAATATTTTTTGACAATTTTCAAATATTTTTTCTCTTTAGTTCATTTTTTCCTAAATTTTTTTTTCCCAGCTATTCACTCAAAAAAAAATTGTTCCAAAAAAATTCATAGTACCATGAAAGGTTAAGTGAGCCCACGTTGCTAGCTAGGAAAATTTGTTTTTTGTTTTCAGTTTTTTTTTTTTTCTTTTGAGTGAATAGTTAGGAAAAATTGCTGCCAAAACAGTTTATATGCATATGAATGATTTGCATCCTTAATACTAAATCCTCTGTACATTTTCTCCATTCTTCTTGAATGTGGTTTAGGTGTCCATTTTCCAGAATATCATTTTTCTTCCTTTTAATTAGCTTATGCATGTGTATCTCCCAAGTATTTATCTATCTAAATTTTCGTGTTAACAAATCAATTCCTTTCAGAATTTCATCATGCAGAGATGGATCATCCAACGATATGATACTAACATGCATAATATTTTGAAATTAATTAAGAAAATTATACCTTCAATCACTCCAGTAAAAATGTAATACCTTAAAATTTTGTGGCATTACAGCGACCATCACAAGCATTTGTCTTTTCTCTTCATGGCTTTGTCAACAATAGCAACATCCTCTGCAATTCTTAACCGCTATATTCCCATGCAGAAAGGAACAGCTTTATGGCACACAAAGATCAAATTTTTAAATTGAAGTGCATATGTAAAGTTTTTTTTTTTACCAAAATACAAACAAAAAAGGAAAATGGAAAAGGAACCTGTCAACTCATAATAATAAAAAAAAAAAAATGTATTCCCCCTTTTGCTTGAATGGATTTAGATCAACATGTAATACAAAAAAATTTTGTCCCAGACTATTTCAATCAATGATACATAAGTTCTTACGCCTTGTGAAAATTCATCGCATGATGCAGATTTACCCAATACTAATGGATACAACATACAACGTAGCCTTCGACGGGCTGCTACTCACCCCGAGAAGAAACAGCTCAGAGCTCAATGAAATTACAAGAGTGATTATCCAAACCGTTCAGTTCTACCTCATGAAGGGTTTCCTCAGGTAGCAAAATCCTGAAAACAGAGTAATGATGATTCAAACTCTTCTCTCCTTGCAATCTATAGACACTACCAAGGGCACCAGCATCTGGATTTGGGAAAGCATAGAAAATACGTCGGATCCTCTGATGAACAAGTCCCATAGCACACCTGGAACCAGAAGACAATTGGGAGATCAGAACGGATGCATTTTGTAAATAATGCAAAGACAGAACAATAGGAACATTCAGAAATTAGTAAATGCAGGGCAAATGAGGGAGAAAAAAAAAAAGGGAGCACGCATAGGATCAAGATCATATCTCCAGCTTGATTCAACTTATATAAGCCACTCTTTTCTTGCCAGACAAGATTTTAGCTGCGACTATCATTCCATACCTTACTTTTAAGGATAGGATATAACAAGGAAAAATGATTTTCTACACATATATTGAGAAACTAAAAGACACAAACACCACAGAAAAATTTTTGGAACAAGTCCCTGAAACAGCTTCATCGGAAATGCAATAGTTGATAAAAAATTGCAAACTTTCAGCTAATTTGCAATTCATCTGATATGTTCTTTTCAAAATCATTATTAACTTGCCTAGTTGGGAACTTACATGGTGCAAGGCTCCCACACAAGGTACATATCAAAACCGGTGCATAGATAAGGCCGCAATGACTCAGAAGGCAAATCATTAGCACTTTCATGGTTGATCAGCATGTCTTCCTCCTGGAAAAGAACACAGTTAAGTAAATAATAATCAGACACACAGAATAATATTTAGAGCTTTTATTAACAAGAATTGATATCTTAGAAAGCAACGTCTTCCATATGAGAAAGCAAATAACATATACTTAGCTCACATTCTTTGTGTCAGCGTTCACATTTTTCATCAGACACGAATAAGAAAATGAAAGAGTAAGCAAAAAGAAGTTGCAGGCTTACTTCTGGATTATTAGTCTTCTGCCGTTTTGCTGGAAAAATATTGGAATAATCCTGCAAAGTTTCATTTGGATGAGATAGATCTCCTAAAGATCCTGAACTGGGAAATAAATGCCTATCCCTTGCAGCAGCCTTTTCGATAGCAACCAAAGGAGCATGTCTTAAAGGATGCCACAAATTATTGCTCCCGCATCTTACTAAGGAGTTTTCACCATGTGTCCCTCCTTGTGATGTCCATCGCCATGGATATAAGCAAGAAACTTCAGTATATGATTGGCTACACTGATTATCACTTGAAAGCTCAGGAGCAGAATGTTTGTCGCAGTCAATCGATCCGTTGGCATTTAACTGAGTAGAGTTAAGTGTAGCCAACAGGCCATTGCAGCATTCCAGCTTGGTATTGCTCGGAGAATTTTGCCACCGACATGTTTCATCACTGGCAGAAGCAATGATTTGCCTACTCAAAGGATCAACTATTACAGCAGCATTTACTACCTGCAGCATCGAACAATATGCAATTGCTATATAAACAAACATATAAGAAAGATTAGAACAAAGAGTAGCAAAGAGCAAGCACAAGGACAAAAGAGAATCACGTTTGGTTCCCGGCATCTTCTGCATTTATTCCTCAGAAAAAAGAAAAGATTTTAATCATCAAAACTAGTCAAATGCACCTGAAAAAAATAACATTTTTTTCCCGTGTGTGTGTGTGTGTGAGACCCGGCTCCAATTCTTGTCTGGAGGGACACCAAAGGCCTCTGCCCTTTCCTATCTATCCAAGGGAGGGAAGGGCAGAGCTTTGGTTTTTCATGTTCTCAAACAGTTGAACAATGAAAATAGATGGCGAGAGTCACATTGCATTGATCTCGTTGTTTTGGAACAAGGTTCAAATCTCTCAGTCTGTTAGAATGCCTCAGCTGCATACATCGTTGCACTTCCACTTGACACCTATCTTAATGATAACAACTCGCCTCGCCGTGACAGTGGTGGTGGGGGAGGGAGGTCATGTAATGGAAAAATAATAATGGGAAGAAGTTGCACAAGATGTATTTTGAAATGTCATGAACCCATTGTCTTTTGGTGTTATGTCCAAATATAGTAATAATAAAATTGTTTGTACTACATTTATCTGGTGATATCAATAAAATAATATTTATTATTTTATATGCACAATAACAGATTTTATTTTTTAAATTATGAGATAATTAATTGGATATGTGATACCAAGATCCACAAGATGCATCGTATAAATATGTCACAGTCATTAAGATGACATTGTTGGCGATCCGATATTTATACAGTTATATATTACATCTTATTGCTTACAATACTTGTTCATTTTTCTTATGAAATTATTGGTCAGTGTACAAGGTTTTACTTTGTATGTTTCTAGTGTTGCTTTGCTAACTTTTGTGATTATTTATGATTTTAGCATACGAATATCTAGTGGATTTACTATTCTGCTAGAATTGATTTCTAATATCGCATGGATATGGTTTATATGGCTTATTTGCTCGTGCTGATTTAAGACTCATAGGCCGGGTGATTGATTTTGGAATATGTTTGGAATACACCCAAATTATTACGCGCGAAAAGTGCTAATGTTATTGTATTTAATTTAGTTAGGCCCATATTGTATACATTCACTTGCACTCAAATTGGTTACATCCAGATTAAGGATATATACCAATGAAATTAAGTCACGTTGTATCATGGAAATATTCTTGGAGAAGTCGATTAGTTGTGCAGCATTTTGGCCAAATATTCCAGCCGTGGGAATATGTGGTGGCAATGTTTAAAATAACGATAACGTAACAGTAATGTTTTTCCTTTGTTATGTTAAGATAAGTTATAACGTAACGCATAACGTAGGTTACGCGATTTAATATTTATTTAATAAAAATAAATATATATACTATATTTAAAATTTTTATAAATAGAAAAATAGTTTTAAAATATCTAAAAAATATCAAAATAATATATAACACATTTAGCGAGTCTCACAATAAATTTTAGCGAGCATTGAGGAAATGAGGTGCTCCGATGTCATGTGGTTCCTCGTCAATTGAAGAGAAATCTACGACGAGTTCCTCGTCAATTGAAGAGTCGTGCTATTTTTTAATTTTTGGAGCATTACAATGATAAGTTCCTCGTCAATTGAAAAGAGATCAAAGAGAGAGGAACTGGTGTGCTTTGATGCTCACCGATGAGAGAGAGATGAAATTGAAGAGGAATTGTAGAAAGAGAGGAGGAACCACACGAGAGAGTCACCGTTGTTGTCGCCGTCGATTGTAGAGAGAGGAGGAACTTAGGGTGCTTCTATACTTTGCTCGTCGTCACCAATTTAGAATTTCATGTCGATTTGGGCTAGAGAGACAAATCGCTTCGTTTTTTATATTTGCAATCTGTGTAATAACGTGAGTTACGAACGTTATGTTATTTTCATAACGTAACGTTCGTAACGCTCTAAAAAACGCTCGTTATTGGGAACTGCGTTTTTTGTGAGTGTTATACAACGGCTGTGTGTTGTTATGTTCTGTAACAGGGTATAACTAGTTACATAACGGGTTTTTTAAAACATAGTGTGGTGGTTATCATGTCAACCGTGAGGAAAAGTGTTGACCCAATGAGCCATGATCTTGCCTAAAATTTCTAATTCTTATATGCATAAATCATTGTATGATTATCATATTCTTGTAGTATTATTGATTTTTCGTTGCTCATGGATCTTAAAAATCTCTAATTATTGGTATTAATCATGATGCTTTATTTTATTGTTTAAAAAATGTAACTACTTAGCATAATTCTCTACTTGGCTGCGTAGCTCATCACATTACATACAACCTTTACACATCAGTTAACCTGCAGAGCATAAATCTCCCACTTACTACCACTTTGGAATGTCAAAAGTCCTCTCGATATCTCTAGGAAAGTCCCCTCTATATATATTCCACAAAATCTCCTTAAAAGCAAACAATAATTATAAATGATAACACTTTAATTTATAATTATCTCATCTTTACATCATGATTTCTAAGCCAAATCAATATTATTTTCCTGTAATTACCCTTAAAACATGTTTATAGCTCATAATACTTTTAGTAATTTTTCTAGATTTTCTACAATTTATTATAATGTATTAAGAGCATCTAGATTTGTTTTATAATTTTTGCAAGGAATCAAGGGGTTATATGTAATTTTTAGGTGCCTAAAAGTAAATATTTTGAGATCTCATGGGCCGAAAATAATTTTCACCCTTCTTCCTTATTGTAACTACACCTGAACCCATTTTTGAATGGGTTCAGGGCCGACCACAATGGTTGACGCCAGCAACGGCGGTCGGCGAGGTCAAGGCCGGCAAACCCTCTCCAAAAAAATCAAAACTTGTTTTCTCTCCATTAAACCCATTGGTGAATTCTAGTTTCCTAATCCATGATCTATGCAAATATTATTTATAAACATAAAAACATCTCATGGATTAAGTCTTGATGATCAACTAGAAAAGTTAGAACATTTACCTTTAAATAAATCTTTTGTTTCTCTTCTTCGTTCTCCTCCTCTCTTTATCTTCTTCTCCTTCTCTTCTAGCTTAGTTTGATTTGAGTTGTGCATGAAAAATAGAACTATTTATAGCTCTCTTTAGCTCATGTGAAGGGGACAATTGTCTCACGAGGTCGCTAGCCTTCTACATGCATGAAGCCACACACCATGGCTTCTAGAAACCCATTGTTTTCCAACAAACAAAACTTACAAAACCTAGTTTTATTGGAGTCCCCTCATGTATCTATGCTAAGGAAAATCCTTTGGAATCCCAAGTAGATTAATTAAGTTGGTGCCTTTGTAACTCAAGGAAGATGTGACTTGTGAAGAGCAACCAAAAAGCAATTTGAATCAAAACAAGTACTTAGACAACGGGCCATCAAATTGGTAAAGGTCAAATGGAAGAAAAATTCTGAAAATGAAGCAACTTGGGAGTTGGAGGATGACATGCGAGAGAAATATCCGAAACTCTTTAAAAACTAAGGTACCTTAAGTTCAAGGACAAAAATTTTTATGAGAGGATGTATTAATTCAATTTCTAAGACATGTAATTCATCATATTTAGCTTGTTAATTATAGGATTTTATGCAAGTCTGTCATAGTGCAAAATTTCTATGGCATCATGGAGTGTTTGGGCTAAGTTGCAATTCGTAAATGAACGAGGGGATTGTTTAGAAAAATAACAAAATCAGGATTTAGAAGTTCAGTTGGCTGACAAAAAATGGATTTCTAGAACCCGTGGTTTGTGGCTCATGCATGAAGAAGGCTAGCCACCTCATGGGTCACTTGTCCCCCTCACATGAGAGCTGTAAATAGCTATATTTTCACTCTCAACTCCAATCAAATCTCAACTCAAACTAATTTAGAAGAGGAGAAAAATAAAAAGAGTAGAAAAAAGAAAAAGATAAAAGATTTCTTTGAAAGTAAATGCCCTAACTTTTCCAATTGATTATCAACACTTAATCCATGAGATTTTTCTATTTTATAAACAATATTTGTGTTTGATCATAGATTATAAAACTAGAATTCAGTAATGAGCTTGATTGAGAGAAAAAAAATTATTTTCCACCCGCACCTTGCCAGCGTTGACCCCATGGTCAGGGGTGGCCACGAGGTGTGCCCTCTGCGTTGCCTTGAACCCATTCAAAGTGCACCTATAGTAAGGAAGAAGGGGGGAATTGCTTCCAACTGGATCTCAAATATTTACTTTTAGGCAAAATTACATATAACCCTTTGATTCCTTGCAAAAATTACAAAACAGACCCTACAAGCTCTTAAATGCATTATAATAAATTATAAAAAAAATCTAGAAAATTACTAAAAGTCTATTATAAACATGTTTGTTTGGTTAGGAATCATGTTGTAAAGGTGAGATAATTATAAAATAAAGTGTTATCAGTTATAATTATTGTACGCTTTTAGGGAGATTTTGCGGAGTATAGAGGTGACTTCCTAGAGAGTCTTTTAACATTTCGAAGTGAAAGTAAGTGGGAGATTTATGCTTTGTAGGTTACGATGTTTTAAATTAATTTTAGTTATTGTTTTACAAATTTAGTTGAGTATGACATACTTCTTATTGCTTTACAGTACTTCATTCCTCTTATGAAAATAATGGCTAATGTACAAGGGTTTACTTGGTATGTTTCTAATGTTGCTTTGCTAAGATTTTGTGATTATTTATAATTTTAAATATGAATACCTAGCGAACTTACTACTTTTCTAGACTTAGATTTTTAAAATCATATGGATATTGTTCACATGCTTGATTGCTCATGTTATTTGAGTATATTCACGGGTCGGGTATTAATTGGTTTTGTTTGATATGTTTGGAATGCATGAAATTGTCATGATGAAAGAAGCTAATGACACTGGTTAGGCCCATGATGATTACATTTTCACTTGCACTCAAATTTGTTACATTTAGATTAAGGATAATGATATATCAATCCAATTAATCAATAAAATTAAGCAAGTCACATTGTATGATGGAAGTCTTCTTGGAGAAGATTCTTGAGTCATAAATCATGTCACCACTAAATTAAGCTTGTGAAGATTGATTGCCATATGCTTACAATGCTCAATGATAATCGTAAAGCTTACAATATAAGATTGGAACTTACACTGATGCATTGGTGCATATAAAAACTGACAATGGGTACATTGAAAATGTGTTAAGAGACCAACAATGAAAAACTTGTCATTTGAAGCAGGTCAAGAGAAGACAAGCTTTTCATATCTACTACAATCTATCCTCAAACATGAGAGATCCACAGTAGGCTTTATAATGAATAGCTACACTCTAATTCACCAACACAATGTAATTAAATTGACTAACTATTAAAGTTGTGAGTTGAGTGGGAAGTCTATCTTATGAGATTCACAACAAAGAAATCCAATGACTAATTTTTGGATGGACACCCTCTAATATATTTTGGTCGATCGAGCTAGATGAAATTCATAACCAGGTGTGACCACAAATTAGATTTGCAAGGGTCTAATTGTGCCTAATATATATAATATGGAGTTAAGCCTTTGACGAAGGATTAGATCCATTGACATGACAATCTTTCCCAAAAATCAACAATGGATGTCAACAAGTGGAAGGGTAAATCATAATTGCATAAAAGAGTCAATATGATTTGCATGACTAATCGAATTACTTGTTAGGTGGACCATGTGGTGTGTCAGATCAAGTAATTAACTAGGTCTCATTTCAGCTTAATGTATATAAGTGGTTCGGATTAGGTAGCTGGTTAGCTCAATTGATTCAAGTGTCGAATTAATTGAGCCAATAAGTTATTGAGTTATTGAGTTAAAACAGAGCAATAAAATTTGTTAGATTTGAATCTTCTAGATATTAATATAATAAAATACAAAGAGATTTGACTCTCTCAAATCTAATGAAGAGATATAGCCACACTATAATTAGAAAAGATCAGTGTGATTAGATGAGATCCAATCTCATTGTGTTTAGATAAGACCAATGTGATTGGATAGCAACAAGTGTTATTTATAAAAATTAAAAAGAGAATAGTTTTTGGATTGAATTGATTCCTTTTCTCTCTCACATTACCTCTCCTTCCTCCTGCCACCAAAATAGTTCCGGGTTATAAGGAGTAGAAGGCTCCACCCCCGATCAGATAAGAAGGGAAGTTAGTGGCGCAAGGTACCGATATCCACACAAGAGGAAAGATTAAAGTCATGACTTAATTTAAGTTAAAGTCAATTTAAAGTTAATTCTTTTTCAAATTACTACAATAGATTTTTTATTCATATCTAGGTCGAAATTTCATCTTCCACCACCAACATTTCTCCCTAAACACAAGACCCATGATGGTGAATAGAATTGAAAGTCACAATTTTATCAAAGTGTTGTAAGGTAAATAAATGTGGTATTAAAAATCACAATCACATTTCCGCAGAGAGAGAGAGAGAGAGAGAGAGAGAGAGAGAGAGAGATGCAGCGTGGAATATTCTTGCATGAAGAGAAAAGAAGAGTACATTTTCTATACAAATGTAACAAATATAGTAGATTTTTAAATGTTAAACTAAAATGCCTTGATGTGCCTCTTGTCTTCTGGATTAGCCGAAAAAGAAATGGCTTGTTTCTTTGCCTCTTTTAACAAATAGCATTTTTGAGAAAAGAACTTCCACACCTTATATGGCATTATATAAATATGTTAAACTCGCATTTATCATAAAACTATCTACAATTTCCAAAGACCGCTTTTGTCTAAACTAAATTTTTTTTCCCTCCAATTAGATGCAACACACAGTCAATGTTCCTAAGAAGAGATGAATGCACATCACGAAAATTAAATGAGTAATGATTCCAGAAGATATGTTAAAAAAGAATCGGAAAAACTGCACATTGGAATCTCTGTAATTAGTCAATGGATACCAACAAGTAGGAATTGATGCACCTTTAAATTCAATCAGAGAACTAAAAAAACATGACACATCAAGATACCTTACCAACAAGACAACTGAACTTTGCTAATCGAATTGCAGCCTCCATGTACTTGAAGATCAACTGTGAGTCCTCATCACTAAACCCAACAATATCATCAAGGCTGCAGTAATCAAGTTGAAAAGCCCATCATAAATGGCTGTAATGATGATTTTCAATGAAAAAGATGACTTACTGACATTTCTCTAGATTATCAATACAGCAACATATTGTGGGCTTTGACAGCTATCGCTATTATAAAAGAACCCACTTAATAATTAATAACATAAAGAAATTAAATAAATTTGGCTTATAATTACCAACAGAGAGATCCTATGGAACTACAGAACCTAGCCCCTAATGCATCTGTAAACTATCATTCCTTGGTTTATACAACCAACCATCCTGGTTCTATAATATGAAAAAAAAAGAAAAAAATTTGGCTTATAAATACTAACAGAAGATCCTATGGAACTACAGAACCTAGCCCCTAATGCATCTGTAAACTATCACTCCTTGGTTTATATAACCAACTATCCTAGTTCTCTAAACAAGAGTTGGGTTAATGCTATAGTGATTGTTCATTTTCATTTTTCATAATATGAATAAAGGAAAAAAACCTTAACAGGAAACATAATTTAAGCAGCACTGCAGAAAAGGAATAAAACTCCAATATACACATCTCGACACATATGATCTTCAATTGAAACAGTTCATTCTGAAACAGGAGACTACTATACAGAGTTGACAAATGTTTCAACAGGCTCAGGTTTCAAATTAGAGTTATAAAAGTATGTTCCCAGTCAACCATTTGATTTTAAATGATAGCTTAATGGGAAGCAAATAAAGATTACAAAATCCAATGCTAATCTACTTGTCTATGTAATCAATAAGCAGTGGCTATTAAACATAACATAAGAAATTTAAAGAAAAGAACTCGGACTTGTTTGGCGGATGATAAGATGTTGGCCAAAGTTTACATTGTTCCTCCCATTCTTCTTTGGACATAGCAGCAAATTTAGCAACCTGAAAGCATTATGTGAGAACTAATTAGATAAAGCTGTTGTACTATGTGATAGAACACAGAAGAAAATTTTAAAAGAGGATCATGTTTAAACTCTAAAATGGCAGAAGCGCAACTTAAAATTTTAAAAAAGAACTAATTATAACAAAGAAAACTTTTCTTAAGATTCCAAGGAAATTTGGCAACAAGCAACATAGATCAAATAATCCTGCAAATGTTAATCTTACAGATTTAGGGTCACTTCATCAGATGCAACTCACACAAAAATAAAAATTAAGGGTTTTAACAGCCTCACCAGGAAACATGAATACTGTAGTAACCAATAGAACATGTTAACAAAAAGTATGTGATTCCGTACTCCTCTTTATTTTCTTTGCTAGCTTAATGAGTTTACTCAAGATGAGAGCTGAACAGAATATATTTTAATGTTTTAGTATTCCTGCTTGATCCATAAAAACAATGTCTGCATATAGAAGGGATGATTTAAGGGTAAACATAAAATTAATTTTTTTTTCAAAATAAGTTGCTTGTTATTACCCTCATATTCAGTTGATTTAGATAAATGCAACAGCTACCAACAATACTTCGATAGGAACAGTAAGATGAATTTAGAAACTGATTAGTGCCAAAATGTTTCCAAGTATGCCCTGTAGCTTGAAGAGATTATGAATCCTGGCTCTGGTTGGAAACTAAATTAAGGCTATGCCCACTTTTCGGGCATTAGAGCATAAGCCTCCTGGGCATCAAACGGGAATAATATTACCTTTAAACTGAAGATTGTTTGGGCGTGATTTTCTTGTGTTACCATTTACAGGAATATTGGGTACAAGGAGAAAAAGAAAGTTGGTCATAAGCAATTCCAAAATTTAAGTAGAAAGTGATCATGACTAAAATTTACTAAACTTTGGATGTACAAGGAGTGTTAGGTATAAGAGACAAAGATTAATACTAATAATATTTTGAGTGTTTGACAGGTATAAGAAGAATAAAATTCCATATACACCCTTATCCATTTCCAGACAGGGCCTAAAACTGTCAACAAAGATGGTCACTTTTTGGTGCCCTGTACGTTTATTACAAAAACAGAGAATAGTAGTAGTTGTAAAATCTCCAGCATATTTGGGATAAAAGGTTACAGGGGAAAGGAAACATTTTGTAGTGCCATTGATCCTAGAAACAGTAAACAATTTTCGATCAGTCAGTCAATTTCAGTGGAAATGGAATAGCTATCTGGATTAATGTACCCTAGCTCCTAGAAGGTAATTTATTCAATGTGTAATAGGGGCCTTCGTGAGTCTAACTGGAACTAAATAACTGGAACCAAATAAATGAGTCTAAACTGGAACAAAAGGACTTTTTGGTGTCCTGAAATAAATGAGTTGGATAGTCACCATACAAGTGACCAAGGACGTATCAAAATTTTTATTTCCATCAAACTGAGTATCAGTATGGAAGTAATTTACTCAAGAAAACACTATGCACCTTCAGGAGCAGTGATCATGGACCTATCTGTTTACCGCAAAAAAAGGGGAAAGCAAAAAATTTCAGTTTTGAAGAAATAACTTAATCTAATGAGTTGAAAATTGTCAGTTTTGGGTTTCATTTTTTAACCCACAAGTTCATTGAGTTCGTCTCTAGATATGACTATTTTACTTGAAAGGGGTACATGATATAGTTATTAACTATGTACCATCTACACTTCTACAATGAAGTCACACCCGTGTCGGACACTCCGATACTCTTAGGACACATGACACTTCTTGGACACTTCTTGGACACTTCTTGGTCAATTTCTAAACATGTGGCTAAATTATATACTATATTTTTTAATTTAGGATATTTGTTACACACTTTTTTGACTTGTGCATTACATTTCTCAAACATTTATTTGTTCCCGTTATATGTTTGGAATATTTATTTGGTTTCATGTATATATCAAACACTATAGTGAAAAAAATCTGTCAAAATCTTGATTTGTGTGAAAGTATAACGATTTTAGATATAATGTATAACTAAATGAGTTATTCTATGCAAAGTTGAAGAGCCAAGGCCTGTTTGTTTTATGAAGTCATAAAAATGTATGATATCTTAAAATCTTAGCATGTGCGATATCATTGAATGTTATTATATTCTGATGTTTGGACTTTTGGATGTACATGCATGTTTATATATTCATTTTCTCTAACATTTATACATATTCTCTATATACACGTCACATGTCCCCGTGTCCTTCATTTTAAGGAATTGTCGTATCCCATGTCCTTTTATCCCATGTCCTTGTCCGTGTTCATGGTTCTTATAACAAATATCTGATGGTAAAAAATTATGATTTATCGATGAAAATGGACTTCTATTTAATATTTACTGGCATCATCCCATAACACTTAACAGTTTAATAATACAGATAATAGTGAAAATTGCAATTAAGAGTCATATGTAATTAGAAGTCATTGGAGTCATATTACTACCTATTATTACAAGTCATATTTTTATTAGAAGTTGTAATTATATTTGCCTACAAATAAAAATATAGTGAGAAGACTAATCAACTGTCTAATTTTCATAATCTAACTTTTCTCATGGTATCAGAGCCCAAAGGTTCTTGATAATTCGCAACCTTCATCGTTGTCATCTCTGCTCGCTATCAAAAGTTCAACTCTACTCTCTTTTACTTCATCTTGTTTTTCTTTTCTTTTCTTTTCTTTTTTCTTCTTTTTTCAAATTTGATTTGAATTCAGATCTATAGTAAAAAAAAAAATATTATCGTTCACAGTGAACAGTACCACCACAGTACTATTCACAGTGAACAGTACTGCCATGGTATTATTCACGGTGAGCAGTACAGCCACGATATTATTCACATGAATATTAAATGATAAAAATAAGTGAAGGTTTGGAGTTTTTAGGTTATTCTCATTTTCGGATTATATATTCTCTTTGAGCACTTGAGTGTTTAGTTATTTTGTATGAGTTATTTTAGATCCCAAGGGAGGATCATTTGTTTGGCTTATTTGTTGGGTGTTTAGATCCCGAGAGAGGATTGTTTAATTGGGCATTTCCCATGAGAGAATCAGTTTCAGAAGAGATTCCAGGAGTACGAGAGACAAGGAGCATAAACACCAACAATTTTAGATGTTTCAGCAATGTGAATAGCAACTTAATTGTCATAATACAACCTCATAGGAGATTCTAAAGTAAAACCAAGTTTTGATAGATTACTCAAACAACTCACGTGTCAAATATACCAACGCACGATATTCTTAGTACTAAACTGTAATACCACACTGTATTTCTTACTCCTCCAAGACACAAGTTTTCCCCAACAAATATGCATTATCCTGTTTTGATTGCCTAGCAATGGGTGAACTTGCTAAGTCTGCATCTGAAAAATCTATTACTCGAGTATGACCACAATCTGAATCCAAAATCTTACCCCAGAGCTTTTCTTAAGTATCTGAGTATTCATAATGTTACATTCTAATGACTTGTCTGCAGTGCTGAAAAAACATACCACACTAACTGCAAATATAATGTCAGGTCTAGTTACCATTAAATACTTCTACTTCCCAACCAATCTTCAATATCTACCAAAATTATCCAAGTCCTCCCTCTAATCTGATAACTGCTTGACATTAATCTCCATCGATGTCTCTATAGCTCTGCACTCTAACAAGTCAGCCTAAGCATGTCAAGCACATTTTCTTTGAGACGGAAAGATTACTTTTTTAAATCGTGTCACTTCAATACCCAAGTATCACAAAGATCCAATGTACTTTGTCTAGAAATGTAGTAAATATTGGTTAGATTTGTAGCTCCTCGTGCATCGTCGTTCGTGATCACAAGCCATCTACATATATCAACGTAAGTATTCTCTTTCTGTGAAGCTGACAATGAAAAATCGAGTGTTCCATTTGAAAATGAGAAAGACCAAACTCTTGAACTTAAGTAAACCATCCAAACCAGGCCCTTGGTGATTGTTTCAATTCATATAAGAAAATCTTCAATTGACACACTTTCTCAAACTCACCATGAGCAATAAAATCCCTCAAGAATATCATGAAGCAACGCATCTTGATATCTAGCTGATGCAAGGCCCTACAACCAATAAGAAAGTATCTGGATTAAACCTATCTTGGCTATATGTGAAAACGTGTCCTGGTAGTCTACATGATGCGGGATGGTGGAAGAATTAGGATTTGTGATGTGGATTTGGGAAAGAACTAATCTAGGTTTTCAAATAAAATACAAAAGATAAAAGGGTTCGGACCTCACACCCGGGTGAGTCACACACTCACCCTTGAAAGATTTAACTGGAATACAAAATTGCTCTTATAATTATTCATTTATCAACTACTAAAAAAAGTTCAATACATGGCTATAAATAGCCAATAACCTGTACACACATCAAGCAATTAAAAGATAAAGATAATAACTAAAAAACTTAACCAAACCAAATCAAATTAACCTAATAACTAATCAAATCAAATTAAAACTAATGTAACTAATAAATCCAAACAGAATCTCATCCATTGATGTCCTCATCATTCTCCTCGGCTTTGAAGCATTCATCACTAGTGAATGAAGGCGATTGTAAGCATCGAGTAGGTCTTCTGACAGATGTGAGCTGCTCCATCTCCTATGTCTGATGTCTCCAAGGTGGTACTGGTGGTGGTGGAGAAACTGAAAAGCGGGTTGCATCTACTGCTGCAAAGGTCGTCGAGTCTAAAATGGTAGCTGGATAGTCAACTGGAACCGAATATTGAGTCAAATCCTTGCCATCAAAGACTGGGTTAATACTAAGATCTCGTGGAATATCCAACACAGGCATTCGAACCAATCTTCCTTAAAACCCTGTAAGGACCTATACAACGAGTATGAAGGTTCTCTATAGTTCCGGGAGGAACTCTCGGGGTGAACTCTAACCATCACCTTGTCTGCAACTGAATATTCTTGCATTCTTTCATGTAAATATGTGGTAGATTTGTAAGTTTCATCGCTAAACACAATTTGCTGACATATTTTCTAACGCATCTTAAGCAGATGATGTGCAAATGAGTCTACATGCTCTATTGAACCTATGACATGACTCTTACTGACAAAATTGAGTAATTTCTCGTTTTCCTTATCAGTTACCGACCCGTTCTTTTGATTGGTAGTTTGACTCTTGTGTGGGGAAGGAGTCAACATTATTTTCTTTCCATTAAACAAAAAAGTGTAAGTGTTTGACTTTCCAAAGCTTATCACATCGAGGTCATACAACCATGGCCTACCTAGCAAGATATGTGCAACGTCCACGGGTAGAACGTCACACCAAATACGAGCATGATAGCTTGAAAACTGAATAGGCACGAAAGAACACCGGGTAATTAAGTGGAAGTTCCTATCAACCCAAGTGACATTGTATGGTTGTGGCTGTAGTTCAGCCTCGGGACCCATTTTCTCAACAGCTGTCGTGGATATTATGTTCACATAACTACCTCCATCAATCATAACCTTATAGTTCTTACCCTCATGTGCGAAATAAGTGTGAAACACGCTAGACCTACGCCAATCATCTTCTCTCAATGTAGCATGCAAAACAAGTAATCATATTCAAGTGTGTGCCAGATTCTTTCAAATCCTCTTCAACATTAGTAAAATCCCCCGTAGGGTCATGGACAACCTCCTCAAGTTCATGATCTTTATCATCGTGAACCTCATCTAGGAGTAGACTCCTCGTGGGACACTGGTAAACAAAATGACCATACCCATGACACTTAAAACACTCGGTCCCCTTCGTAACCTGCTGCGACCTGTCACAATTTTATCCTTTATATCCTTGGAGAAAATAGTGCTAGGTTTATCATTATTTTCAAACTGTTGCTTAGATTGCTCCCGACTTTGAAGGACTTTCTATCAGAAGGTGTTTGCAAGTATGATTCGATGCCTAAAGCTAACTGAAATGCCTCATCGATAAATTCCACATTGTGGGAGCATCTCGCACTGGAGAGTAGGTCTCAATCTAGTACGAAACCTAGAAAAGGTAAGAAGACTATCTTCATGGATATCACATCGCACTACAAACTCATCAAATTTATTCATGTACTCCTTCACAGTCATGTTCTCCTGTTTTAAGTTAAACAGCTTGTCAAAAAGGCGGTCCCTAAAGGTAAGAGGAAGGTACTTTTTTTAAGTTCTGCTTTCATCTCGACCAAGGTTCTAAATATCGGATATCGGGATCGTATCGGACAGGAGTTTTTCATATCGGATATCGAATATCATGGGAGATATCGGGGATACGCGCGCATATCGGGCGTTCATATCAGACACTATATATAATGAAATATTGATAACTAAAGGTTGGTTTAGGGTCATAGATATCATCAACCTAATAAAAATGATATAACATGCTAACAAAGATTGTAAAAAACAATGTACATTTGCACGCAGTCATGCAATAAATAAGTTATTTCATATCAGACGATATATTAGGCGACTTATCTGTCGATATCGGGCGACTAATCGGCCGATATTTCAAATATCGGCCGTTTTTTGCTGCAAACGATATTACGAACGATTTCCCATACCGTATCGACAGCAGACAAAAAAGGAGATATTGGACGATATCTCGGCCGACTCGGTCGACATTTAAATAAGGGATCTCGACCCATGTCATTATTGGTTCATGTCCCTCTCTTTCTAACCGTCTCTATACAGACATCCAATACACCTTGACTGACCTGTAATTTTAGCTTAGCAAATCGGACTATACGAGCTTCAGATATATTGTACCAATCAAAGAGGTGATCCATATTTGCTAACCAATCACAGAACGTTGGGGGTCATACGTGCCATCAAAATTGGGAACATTTACCTTGACCTTTCATATAATATCGTGTGGATTCTCATCCTCAATATCCTCGCATTTTCGTAATTAATTCTCCTATGATCGTGACCTCTATCATGCATACCCCTATTCCTACGATTATCTCTAGTAGGTCGGCCTTCACTGGCACGTGTCTCCAAGGCATCTAAACGCAGCCTAAATTCCTTATTGGCTATTTTTTGGTTAACTTGAAACTTTGTGAGGGTATCTAGAATCTTAGCAAGGCTGTCTCGGTGTCGTGATTTTATTGATTTTCCATGGCTTCCCTAAAATTCTTGCCACTACAAAGCATGCGCTAGACTTACCTATATGAATGCAATGTGATCTCAACCAAGCACACATATGGATGCGTGCAAGTCCTAGAAACCAAGACTAAATATGTGACTAGATGAACAAAGTAAAAGTAAGACGCACCCTCATGGCTACATTTTGCTGAATGTAAGAAAATGCAAGTCCTAAATATGCGATGGAATGCAACACACAATTAAAATCAATAGGCAAAGATAGTTAACAATGAGCATATCCAAAACCGTGCAAAAAACAATAAAAGAATACAAAATTTAACAGTTTGAAATATTGGTGCAATTAGGGCTTTACCTCGAGGGAGCAGAAAAACTCAAACTATAGTACAGGGCGCCTTAAAGAGTTCTTAGAATCTTTGTGTGAAGCCGGGAATTGAAAATCCCAAGAAAATGACTCAGAAAATAGACCAGAATTCAACGGCTTAGTTCTAGCTCGGCTCACGGCTAGACTCAGCTAGTCGGCTCGGTGCTGCATAATGATGTCGCAGGTGGTATCAGTGAGGTGGCGGCAACTGTCGGAGGTCGTGGGGGCGCGAATCTATGGCGCGGCGTCGATTGGTGGTCGTTGATGGCCTGGGATGCCGACGATGCGGTAAGGATCCAATGAAGAAGATCCGAGCGACGGTGAGGACTCCGACAGATCTGTTCAACAGCGAGGATGTCGACGACGGCGGACGAAGGCGGTGACATCAGCGGAGGGAGGTGGAGGTGGCACGCTTAGTGATGGCAACGTGGATCTGGAGGTTGAATAAGGGGTTGTTTGGTTGCAAGGAAGTGGGCGGAAGTAAGGAAATAGGGAAGTATAATTGCTCACTTCCCTATCCATCCAAACACCAGAAAAGAAAAATAAGAAAACCCTTTTTCTTTTTCTCTTTTCTCTTTTACACAATCATTTCCTCACTTCCAAAGTGCTACAGTTAATTTTGTGGTCATGTAAATCTCATTTGTAATAAGTTGTAACACAAAACAGTTAATTTTTTTATCATGTAAATCTCACTTGCATTCTAATTACAGTGCATTTTTTATTTTTCATAATTAATTTTTATTTTAATATTATTTTACGGTCAACTTTGTAGTCAACTTTTCCAATTCCACTTTCACATTACCATCCAAACACCGGAAAAGACAAAACATTTCCAAATCACACTTCCCAACAACATCCAAACACCAGAAAACTTACTAACCAATTCTCAAGTTCCAAAAGAAATTATTACCACTTCCTCAATTCCTCACTTCCTCACTTCCACCCTTAACCAAACAGGCCCTAAGATGAAATAGTAACTTTTCTAAATTTTGATTTTTTAATTTCCTTTTTTTCTTTTCATTTTTTCTTTTTTTTCACTTTTCTCTCTTTTTTTCAAATTTAAATATAAAAAACAAAAACAAAATAAAACTAGAAGATGGAAGATAAAGATGAAGAATTGAAACTTTCGACTCTAATACCAAGATGTTGCGGGACGATTGAAGAGTTAGGATTTGTAATGGGGATTTGGGGAAGAACTAATCTAGATTTTCAAATAAAATACAAAAGATAAAGGGGTTCGGGCCTCACACCAGGGTGAATCATACTCTCAACTCACTTGAAAATTTTAACTGAAAAACAAATTTGCTCTCATAATTATTCATTCATCACTACTAAAAAAAGGTTCAATACATGCTATAAATAGCCAATAACATATGCACACATCGTGCAATTAAAAGATAAAGCTAATAACTAAAAATTTAACCAAACCAAATCAACCTAATAACTAATCAGATTAAAACTAATGTAACTAATAAATCAAAACAAAATCTCAGCCATTGATGTCCTCATCACTACACCATAAACTTGAGTGTCCTTTGGCTGCTAGTCTTGCCCTCAAGCAAGCCAAAGACTCATCTGGATTCAGCTTTATTATACACCAATTGACAACCAACTGATTGTTCCCTTAGAGGAAGAGAAACAAGTTCCCATGTCTCATTCTCCTCTAGAGCCATTATTTCCTCTTGCATACATCTCTAAGTTCTGAGATAAAAAGGGCTTCTGACACGAACTTGAAAATTGAGTATGAGTCCATATAGATAAAAGCACCATAAGAAGATGACACATGAGAACAACAGTAAAAGTTAGACAAGGATAAGAAGTACAAGTGCATTTACACTTTCAAAGAGCAAAAGGAATACCGTGTGATGGCAGATTTTACATATGAGTTGGTTTGAGTAAAAGATCTTCTATTGAAACTTAGTTTCATTTTAAAATCTCTTATGAGGTTGTATTATGATAATCAAATTGCTATTCACATTGCTGAAAATCTTGTATTTCACAAGCAAACAACACATATTAAGGTAGACTGTTATTTGGTGTGCCAAAAGGTGATAAAGGATAAAGTCATCAAGACCCGACATATGTCATCAACTCATCAGTTGGTAGATATACTCACGAAGTCTCTCGACAAGACCCGGTTGATTTTATTTGCAACAAGCTGGCAATGTATGGTGTATATGTTCCAGCTTGAGGGGAACTCTAATTAGGAGTGATGACGTAATTAGTAGTCATATTACTATATGTTATTAGGAGTCCTATTTCTATTAAAAGTTGTAATTGTATTTACCTATAAATAAGAGTATAAAGAGATGACTCACCAACTCTCTAATTTTCATAATTTAAATCTTCTCCAAAGTTCAAAAACAAAAAATGGATAGGATTTAGATACTGTTTACTCTTGTGATTCAAGAATCATGGCCCTTACAATCCGTGATCCAGATCACATGTTCTATGTTATGGAACTATAGCTATTTGAAACAATGACATCAAAGTACAGGTGTTCAATTACTCTTCAAATGCATGCTTATGTCCCTGCAAGTCTCCAACAACTATTTTAACATCGATGAATTGAAGATGAAATCAACGATCTTTGACAACTCTTCGACAATGATGCATATTAGCCTTTGGTTTCTTAGCAGTTCCAGAAGAAGGAGATGGAAAGATGAAACCGCAGTCAAAGAAGACAGGGGAGAGAGAATATTCTTTGGGGACAAGAAGAAAAGAAAGAGGCAGAGATGGAGATGACTTATCAAGGAAGAGGGGGGAAATATTTCAAATAAATTAGGATTCATTACAGTGTTTAGGGAAGAGGAAAGAGGAAAATATTAAGGAGAGATGCTCCAGGGTTAAATTCTAAACAAACTAAACATATATCAACTTGACAACGAGACCTGTAGGATAGCATAAAAACTGTTCCACATTCCATACAAATGTATCTCATTCCAGCTACTTGCTCCAAACAACCCTACCCTATGCACCACGTTTCAAGAAAATGTTCTGTGTTATCATTTTTGTTCCGCATATAAACTGATCTTTGTTCCTCATAACTAGGTATGGATACAACTAAACCACAGTGGGTAAAGTTTGAGTTGACAAAGAACCCAACCACAGTTGCACCCCTTAACCTCAAGATACATCTTACACTATTGGATTCAAACTTCAGAGTCCAAATCACTGTTGAGTGCAGACTGGTTAAGAGATCATGGCTAATTCAGGTTGCCATTTCCAACAAGACAGCGTTTCAGGAGAATATGATGCTGAACACATCGAGCACACATCTTGGTGAAAAAGACTGAAGTACTCTCACACGGACAGTTAAAAAAAAGAGACGTGTTCATTTCATCAATCTAGCTTCTCCATTAGATGCAAAAATGTGCATGATGGAATGAAAAGATATCCGTAACTCTTGCTTTAAATTCTTAACAAATCCAGATATTTTAAACGGTAAAAAGGACCATAATGAAGTGTTACTTAAAATTAAAAATCCACACTTTTTTAGCACTTAATTGCCTCTCCGTTAGCAGCCCCTGGCACTGCTAGGGTGTGGATTGTATTAGTGTGGATTTTAAAATGACACATCATCTTCCCCTCTTCATTCACAACTGCGGTCCTAGGGTTAGTTCATGGTTTGGAAGACTTGATAGTTTGGTATCCTTAATACATACATCTGTGTCGTCACATAAACCTTTGTGTGTGCACTCGCGCGCGTGCGTGTGTGAATGTTGGTGGAAGAGTCACACCGGAGGGAGAAGGGTTTCTTAATAGGTGTGTAGGAGGGGAAGGTGGGTCAATGATGTGCATGCAATTCTTGTATTCTAATTTCCTTGAAGGCTCAATTATGCACCAAACATGTGGTTGATGCTGCTTTACTACGGGATTCTATCTGCATGTTTTCCTGCCACTTTAGCTTCACGTTGCTTGTAATGATAAATCTTATCCCTCCTTGTGTCAATTGTCAAGGTCATTTGTTGTCCTTACTGAACTCTACTTCACAATTCTTCACGCTAACATGAACAACAGGCAACAATGATTATGGACATCATTCGTCATTCATGTGATGATGACTCCAGCATGATTGACCCCTCATCCTTATCCCCGCATATTTTTGGCAGCCTCATTCCACAACCTTCCTTTGCACCTCACTATTGCTCACATTCCTTCCTTCACCTTAAGTGTACTCGACTCCCTCTATTACAATATCTTAATCACATTTAGTAACCCAACACAGGTCCACTCTCCTTTTTTGTTTTCGCCCTTTTTCTCCCCTTCTTGTTTAAATTTAATAGCTTTCCCCACAAATGACTAAAATTCTACTACCATATCATACCATTTCCCGTGTAACAGTGCCAAGTCAATTTAGGAGGTAACCTGTTGGTGCCCATGAAGCAGTTGATGCTGGATGAAAAGAATTCTGGGTCATCACGGGTTTTATCAGGGTTGGGCACACCAAGCTGAAAAACTCTTCTTAGCGCAAAAAGACATTCAAGCAATTCAAATAATAATAATAATAATAACTGAAAAGAGAATAATATCAAAATATCATTCAATATCAATTTCAAAGCATGCACAACCCTTAACAAGAAGAACAATCAATGACATCTGCCAATTTCAAGTATAAAGAGTACCATAGAACGGATTATTCACCTTAGCTTTGAAAGGTTTCAGCTGGTATACATTTATAAGTTGAAGAAGATCATCAGAGAGACCTTCCAGGTGATTATCATTTCCACTGGGGAGGCATAATATCACCGATAACTCAATATTTCCTGAAAGATAGTGAACTAATGTTACAACCAGAGCTTCAATTGCTATAGTATAACAGACATCTGCGCACACATGTGCATACAGGTTCAATCTAGTTATTCTATCAGACAAATGGACACTCCGTGATATAGAAGTATAAGCAAGGTTGAAAACATTTCTGAAGCAGAACAAGCAAAATCAGAATATTATTGTTATTGTGTATTCACACCATATATGTTAGCTCAAGAAGGGTGAAAGCTCAAATTGCTGTTATCAGAATGATTACAATAGTGGATGTTTGGGTCATACTAAGGATTTGGTTTTAAAAAGAAAAAGATTTCAATTGGATCAATTCATCTTCGGGTTGCTGCAAATATTAGACCAGAAATGGCCAACTCATACAGCCATACGAGAACATTGACGAGAATCAACAGAAGTCTTTTTTTTTTTTAGAAACAGGATGGAGGTTACTGCCCAGCCTAGAGTCAAAAAAGTCAAAGGCTAAAATAAATGAAAGAATTATTTGAGTGATCATTTTATTACTCACTGCCAATTGATATAAACTCAACCAAACATGTCTTGATTCTTGATGAAGTTGCCATATTTTGATATACAAAACACAATTATCATAAAACTACAAACCCTAATAACATGTAAAAACCTCACCTTCAACAGACCTCCTCCTTACCCGTTTAACGTGTCTTAGATTTTCTAAAGGGTATATCTGATTCAACTTCCTAGATACATCCAAAATTGTATATTAGTAGAAGTTATAAAATTTTATGCCAGTAATTCAATAAAGGGGAACTGCTTACCTGACGAGAATATTTGCAATTTTTGGCTCAATAGTAGAAGCTAACACATCCACTGTACAAAGCAGTCATAGAAAAAGTCAAAATCAATGAAATCAAATCTACAAGAGAAATTAGTAAAATAACCACAAAACGTGATACCAGTCGATTGCTCAAGTGTTGATTGCGGCTTTCCTGGTATGTGAAGGATCTCCCACTTCATCATTTTCTTGTTATAGAGAAACCTGAATGATTAGCAATTTAACCAACATTAGGATCTGTAACTTGTTAACTGATTCAGGATTTAAAGCCGAAACCTGAATCTGGTGCCAGCCTTCTTGTCGATTTAAACCCGAAACCTGAATGAACGATGTCTTGTACCTGTGCAATTTGCCACCTATAAGGATAAAATTTGGTGTGATGTAATAACAATGGATGCAGGACATGTGATTCTTGGTCGGCCTTGGTTATTTGATATGGACGTGACTTTGTGGGGAAAGTCTAACACTTGTACTTTCAACTATGAAGGGCAACGGATCAAACTAGTCCCGAGTCAACCCAGATCCAAACAAGAGAAAAAACCAGTGGACACGAGAAAAGAGAAGAATCTCAACTTAATCAGCCCTAAAGAAATTGAACAAGAAGTGATTAGTGGGGCACAAGTCATCGTTTTGCTTGCTCGGGAAGTAGCGAAAGAATCTTATGAAACGATTCTTCCTGAAGTGGCCCCTATTATCACAAAATTTGCTGATGTTTTTCCTGACGACCTCCCTGTTGAACTGCCACCAATGCGGGACATTCAACATGCCATTGATTTAGTTCCGGGAGCCACTCTACCCAACTTGCCGCGCTATCGAATGAACCCAATGGAACATGCTGAATTACAGAGGCAAGTTGAAGAGTTGTTGAGCAGAGGGTTCATACGAGAAAGTTTGAGCCCCTGCGCGGTCCCTGCACTGTTAACGCCGAAGAAAGATGGGACATGGCGTATGTGTGTGGATAGCTGTGCTATCAATAAAATAACGATAAAATATCGTTTTCCAATCCCCAGATTGGATGATATGCTTGACATGATGACAGGTGCTACCATCTTTTCAAAAATAGATTTGAAGAGTGGTTATCATCAAATTCGTATTCGCTCAGGAGATGAATGGAAAACAGCCTTTAAAACGAAGGATGGGCTGTATGAGTGGATGGTCATGCCTTTCGGCTTGTCTAATGCTCCAAGCACTTTTATGAAGTTGTTAGGCATGTAGTCCATATAGCCTAACAACTTCATAAAAGTGCTTGGAGCATTAGACAAGCCGAAAGGCATGACCATCCACTCATACAGCCCATCCTTCATTTTAAAGGCTGTTTTCCATTCATCTCCTGAGCGAATACGAATTTGATGATAACCACTCTTCAAATCTATTTTTGAAAAGATGGTAGCACCTGTCATCATGTCAAGCATATCATCGAATCTGGGGATTGGAAAACGATATTTTATCGTTATTTTATTGATAGCACGGCTATCCACACACATACGCCATGTCCCATCTTTCTTCGGCGTTAACAGTGCAGGGACCGCGCAAGGGCTCAAACTTTCTCATATGAACCCTCTGCTCAACAACTCTTCAACTTGCCTCTGTAATTCAGCATGTTCCATTGGGTTCATTCGATAGTGCGGCAAGTTGGGTAGAGTGGCTTCCGGAACTAAATCAATGGCATGTTGAATGTCCCGCATTGGTGGCAGTTCAACAGGGAGGTCGTCAGGAAAAACATCAGCAAATTTTGTGATAATAGGGGCCACTTCAGGAAGAATCGTTTCATAAGATTCTTTCGCTACTTCCTGAGCAAGCAAAACGATGACTTGTGCCCCACTAATCACTTCTTGTTCAATTTCTTTAGGGCTGATTAAGTTGAGATTCTTCTCTTTTCTCGTGTCCACTGATTTTTTCTCTTGTTTGGATCTGGGTTGACTCGGGACTAGTTTGATCCGTTGCCCTTCATAGTTGAAAGTACAAGTGTTAGACTTTCCCCATAAAGTCACGTCCATATCAAATAACCAAGGCCGACCAAGAATCACATGTCCTGCATCCATTGTTATTACATCACACCAAATGTTATCCTTATAGGTGGCAAATTGCATAGGTACAAGACATCGTTCATTCACCTCCATCGATGCTGTGTTAATCCAGGTAACTTTGTACGGATTAGGGTGAGGGACCGTCTTCAACCCTATCTTTGAAATCAAACTAGATGACACAACATTTATACAACTTCCACTATCGACAATGATTTTACAATTTTTTTCACCAATCTTTATCCATGTGTGGAAGATTGAGGTTCTTCGCCAGTCAACCACGTCTTTAGGTTGAGCGAGGTTACATCGAACCACAGCAACATGCCTGATAGAACTAATAACTTCCTCTTGTTCCAAGTCAGTCTCAGAATCACTGCTCGCATTTCCTACGAATACAACTTCCTTTTGAGGTTCGTCCTGCATCTCATCTGATTGATCATCCAGAAAGAGGGTTCTGGATTTGCTTGGACAGAACATTTCTACGTGCCCATATCCTTGACACTTAAAACATTGGGTGTGGGGGTTGGTTCGTAGCACGCCATCAACTGGGCCTTTACCCTTGTGATCTCCTGTTGGCATCGAACTGTTAGGATTGGGTTTGAGTTGGAACTGTCCAGAGGTAGCCCTAGTGCTTTGATTCTTGTACTCTGAACCTCGTTGATAGTAAGATCCTCGAGACGCATCTAAATCCCGAACTATCTGATAGGCATGTTCTAAATCACTAACACCCCTTGCAAAGAGTTCCCTACGGAGATCATCGCGAAGACCAGACCTGAACCTAGAGAGGGTGACTGTTGGGGATTCATCAACGAACTCGCTGCACCGGGTCAAGAACTCATCAAATTTCTCAATATATTCCGTAGCAGAGCGAGTCCCTTGTGTTAGCCTGCTCCACTTGTCTAAAAGTTGATCCTGAAAAGTAATAGGGAGATATTTTTGGCTTAACTTAGCCTTCATCTCATCCCAAATCCGGATCGGTTCTTGCCTCCTGAGGGCTATCAGTCTTTCAACATTAGACCGATATTGTCCCGCTTTTCCTACCAGTTTCATGGCTGCGAAACGGACTCACCGCTCTTGAGACATCTCGTACCACTTGAAATAACGCTCTAGACTCATTACCCAATCAAGGTAATATTGTGGGTCTAAGCGGCCGTCAAAGTTCGATACGTCTACTTTGATGTTTTTCATGCACCGGTCATCCTCATCGTATCGATTATAATTCCTGTTTAATCTCTCCTCTCGCCGATTATTAAGTTGTCGCTCTTCATTACGAGAGTTATCATGACGTTCCAATTCCAATCTATCCATTCTCTGACCTAGAGCGTTCATTTGGGCCTTAATTTCTTCAAGAGTTTTGAGAATTTCAAGAGTCATGTAATCTGTTGGCGAGGTGATACCAGACGAAGAAGCATTGGGATCCATGTCTGTATTGGTGTCAACTAGGTCGTAGACTCTACCACTACAAGTACGCATGCACAGTTCCTTTTTTTATTATTGTTATTATCTAAATGCTGAATGTATGATGATGATTTTTTTTTTTAATATGAATGCAACCTAATAATTTCTATATGCCACTAACAAACTCTAATGCAATCGTGCAGGATGATGCAGAAGATGTGGAGGATCAGCAATGATTCAGTAACGTAAAGCGCACAATAAGGCGAATGAATCTGCTAGATAGCTCAAGAGTGTAAAATAGAGACTATGTTGTAAAAAGAACTTGCAATTAGACCTCAATATTTTGTAAAATATTAATTCTATGCAACTGTTGAGATCTACAATGTATTTAGCAGTCCCTAAACTAATATAAAGATATCGCAAATAAGAGCAAAGCAAATACACTCACTCACTGTTTGTGAATGGTAGATAATCGATGAAATTAGGATGACAGAAACAAAGTGGTACCAAAATTTCGTTCGCAGGAAGTTATACCTGATCAGATTACCTGAATAGTTGATATGTAACTCCCGTCGGCTGAAAATACCATTGTGAACTTGTGGATCTGTACTGCTACTGTATCAAATGGGTCGAAGTGGGTTGCCGTCAGATTCCGATTACTACACAAATCAGAATCCTGAAACTCTGGATCACACCCAACTCAAAAATTCTGATTCACAGCTGTTGTTGCTGCTGTGCGTGTGAAGCTCAGGTCACACTTCAGATTCTAACTCAGAACTCCCAAATCCTTGTAAGATGACACCCAAATCAAACCAAAGCATGCGGGTCTGGCGAAGCTGTTGCGCAGGAGTCCTCTTGGTGGTGGCCGACTTCGATGGCAGGCAAATCAGAACTTCAAAAAAAAACCCGCTTGCGACTTGCGACTCAGAATGAAAAGAAAGGGATCTCTTCTTCCCCTTTCACTGCTGCTCAGCCCAACAAAAAAAAAAAACCCGCAAAATTGATCAAAATCAGAACTTCAAAATCAGATCTGTATCAAAATCCCAATTCACAGCTTCATGTTGCACCCAAATCAGAATTCCAATTTGCATTCAAATAAATGCTTCCTGTTGCTATCCTTGACTGACGGGGAGCTCTGTTTCCACTTAAAAAGAAAGTTTTTTTTTGTTTTTTTGTTTTTTTGTTTCCACCAAACTGACGGGGAGCAGAGGCTTCTGTTGACGGGAAGGGAAGTTGAAGATTGGCGTCGGGCGAGGGTGACCCGCGATGATGAAGGGGAGTGGATGTCGAAGATGCCGCTGAAGACGAGGAAGGCCCGTGGTGTCGTTGTGTTCGCTGGTGAACACGAGGAAGCAGATCGGACTTCGTTCTGGAAGAGAGAAGTCGGCGATGGCGCTGTTGGAAGTGGACGGCGGCGTCGAACAGGGCGAGTGCTCGTAGGAAGAGCTTCGAAGATGTTGAAAGGGTCGGATGAGTAATCGGGTTCGCCGGAGGATCGTGGACGCGATCTTGTCGTTGATTTGAAGCTCTGGTGTTGATCGAAGCTTCGCCGTCGGCTCGCTGGGACAGCCGTGAGGGGATGCGCCGGTGGGGATCTGAGGTGCGGAGGCGAGCCGTGAACGCTTGGCGTCGTCTTTGGCCTTGAAGAGGAGATCGGGTTGCTTGCTCCTTTTCTGGTAGAAAGGAAGGAGATCGGGTCGTTTATGGGGGCGCTGGATTTTCTGAGAAGCAGGTTTTGGTTGAGAGGGAATTTTAGTTGGGGATTTTGGATCTTAATTTGAGAGAAGGGAACCAGTGGCGGCGGGCTTGAGGAACAGGGAGAAAAATCGATGGGTTTTGTTTTTTTTTTTTTTTTTTTTCCCCCTCTGATTGCGGCGCTCAGAACAGAAGAGAAAATTAGGGTTTTAAATTTTTTTTTTTTTTTGAAGAATTCAGGAATTTAAGCTCTCATATCAAAATCATTGTCGATAGTTTTGATACCTGGGACTTCCAAATCACGGTACTCAGGATCAAGCAGGGTGCCATGGGACTTAAAATCGCGGCACTCAGGATCAAGCAGGAATGGAAGGAGACTAGCGAGGAATCGAGAATCCTGGGGGCAAATGTAACGCCCCGATTCTGGCGGGTACGGAGACGTTACTGCGACGTATATACGCAGGTCAGAAATACCCTCACGTATATACGCTAAGCATCAGTACAGGCAAGAATCAGAGTACGGAAGCAAGTGGTGCATTATACATTCCAACATATGAGTACAATTACAAGGTTATCACCAGAGGTGATCCAATATTACATGAATATTACATCACTGATATGCGCAATTGCGAGATTGCAAAGAGATGTACAAGTATGAACAGTGTAAAAGGCACTCACGAGTTTACAAAAGGGAAACTCGAGAGGCACACAGGGGGCCTGGAAGAATAGAGCTCTGGGCGGTCTGCTGGAGATCCACGCTACCGCTGCGCCACTCTGATCAGCAACTGGGAGAATCCACACGCTTCAAGCTCCATGACCTGGACATGAGGATCCAGGGGAGTCAGATAGAACTCCCCAGGCGAGTGGTGATACGAATGCCAAATGGCGAGCATAGGTAAGCATGCAGGAGCAAGTAGATATAAAACAAGTGATATCAAGCAGGAACTACTCATAGTATGATAAGATAAGAGAAGGTAAAGAGATGAGAAGTAAAGTAGATAGGGCAACACCAGATATCTCCTAAACTAACATAAAACAGATAAAAACCGATAAAACCGATTACGAGCAAAACCGATTGTACAAGCTTAGGTCACAGCCCCATTAGATTAGTACCTCGAAGGAATAATCCAAACAAGGAAACCCTCATCTATATACCTTTATCCCATGTCACCATAATCCAAGCACATACAATCCGAGTTACAAAACGGCACAGCAAATTGTATATTAGCATCTTATTATAATTGGAGCCGTCTAAGTTCCAGGTTTCAGTATGTGTCCCATTCCACATACTTCCACTCACAACTTATATAGCAAGTTATTTGGAAACTGATAAAGATCGATGAATCATGTTTCAGATAGGCCCCGTACATGCCCGGGACAACGGTTCAGGAGTATCCGGTGCTGAGCCGGAACGTACCGCTAGGTACCGGGACTTATGGACGCCCGAACAGGAATAGAGTATCGCAGATCCCATAGAAATAGGCCTAGGGCGTGTGCATACCCGGCAGGAATAATCAGGAGTAGGGGTGCCAGCACACCCCACGGAATCCCTGGTGGCCGCCAGGTGATCCCTCAAGAATGTGGCCACGCGCGGCTCGATAAGACCACCATAAACATGATTAATCAGGGCCCATCAGTTTCCCCCAACCAGGTGCAAGTTGTCTCATTAGAATTTAATATGTGATTATCAATTTACGGGAATAGCAGGTACAAGACATGATCAGGAGTTCAGGAGTACATGAGTACTATAGATTCAGGTCACTGTATATATAATACAGGATAACAAGTACAAGATTCAAGTCACTGCATGTAATGCAGGATAACAAGTATAGTATTCCCGTAAATGAGATAATCACAGGTCAAGTATATCATGCCGGGTGTCAAGGGATAGCATGACAAGATGGTGATATTAGACAGGTGACCAGTCATGTCAAGAGATTAATATTAGTCCGGTGGCAAGTCATGTCATAACAAGGGGTCTTGTCAAGTAGTAGCATGTCTGGTGTCAGGTGATAACACATCAGTTGTCAGGTAATACAAACAGGTGTTAAATAGTAGCATGTAAAAGACAGGTATGAAGTAATGGCATGGCATGTCAAGTGTTAACATATCAGGTAAGTACATGGCATGTGATAGAATAGTAGTTGAGCACAATCAAGCGGAGCTGAGCAAGCTGGAGTGTACAGACAGCAAACAGTATTTAACACTGGAGCGTCTGGCCAGGTTACCGGGACAACTCGGCTTAAAGTGCGAGTAGAAAATCCGGCAGCATCCCGCCTAGACGAATCTAGTGGTAAAGCGCTGAACGCTGATCATGATAACCAGGCGGAGCTGAGAAACCTGACGGTCCCAATCACGTCTCTTTCGAGATAGTGAGAAACCGGAGGCTGAAGGGTCCAGAGAAACCTGACGGTCCCAATCACATCTCTTTCGAGATAGTGAGAGACCGGAGGCTGAAGGGTCCAGAGAAATCTGACGGTCCCAATCACGTCTCTTTCGAGATAGTGAGAGACCGGAGGCTGAAGGGTCCAGTCATTGGCACTCGGCCATACACAAATATAGGGACTCAGCCCAATACATAATACATGAAAATATAGAATAAAATACATGTCGACCCGACGAAGCGGGGAAACCCAAATGGAGGCGAGAGCGAGGACACTCGCCTAAATCTCTGAAATAGCTGAAAACTCTGAAATCCATGGAACTCGCGTACACGCCATAAATATAATAAGTGAAGAGGAGAGGGAAAAAGTTAGAGAGAGAAAGAGAGAAGAAAACTAGAGAGAGAAGTATATGGAAGGAGAGAGTGCACAGGGAGACGCGGGTTTTGAGAGTGAGACGCGGGGGTCGCAGACGCGGGAGTCGCGTCGCGGGAATAGCAGACGCGGGAATCACAGACGCGAGGTTCGAGACCGGCGTTCAAAACAGGGCGCGAGGAGAACGCGGACGCGAGCATGAACTCCGCGTCGCGTTAACACAAGAAGAACACAGACGCGGGCATGGGCTCCGCGTTGCGCCGATACAAGAACGCGTAGATCGCGTTAAAGAATCGCTTGGACGCGGGGTGAACTCCGCGTCTAACAATCAACAGATAGAAAGAGAGAGACAGGGAAAAGGTGATCTCTTTGGTGGTGGTGTCGTTGCAATTGTCACCGAAATGATTACCGGAATAATCGTAAACGATTACCGGAATAATCATCGGAGATGTTGCCGATGAAGAAGAGCTCGGCCCCCAATCCAAGGAGGGTGGCCGGCCCTGATAAGAGTCATTTTCCAAATGGAGAAGACGAACAGGAAGAGGAACTAGGATGAAAAGAAAGAAACAGAGAAGGAAAGGAAAGAAGAAAGGGGGAAGAGAAGAATGACCGTCGATGGCTGGCGGTCACCGGTGGCGGCCAAAGTTGGCCGGAAGTGGCCGGAAAGGTGGCCAAGCAATATGTGAAGGGGTGCAAGTATAGTTCAAATTGAAAGATTGGAGTCTTGAAAACAAGGCTTCGGAGAACGAAGCTATGGCTCGTCGGAAAGAGCACGACGAGGAGATGAAGACGGCGCGATCGTTGGTGGCTAAGATGGAGTATGAGGTGGTGGAGATGGTGATGAAGTTATGGAGGTTAATGGGTCATTTGGGTGGAAAAGAGGAGGAAGAAGATGATGGTGGAGGTGGTGTTGTGGTTGAAATGGAGGAGGAGATGGAGGAGAATGAGGTGGTGGTGTTGGTGGTGGAAATGGAGGAGGAGATGGTGGAGAAATGGCTAGCCAAAGGAGGGAACATGGCTCAAACCCATGGAAATGGGCTGCCATGCTCTCTGTTGGTGGTTGCAGGAAACAAGAAGAAGAAAGAAAGGAAAATGAATGAGAGAGGAGTGGAGGCATTTATATAAAGGATGGGAATGAATATAATAATGTTGCACTTTTCAAAACAAAAGAACACACAAGGAGAACTTGCGTCTCCCTCTCCAAACGCAGCCCTTATGCCTGCGTTTAGGCCAAAATGAGCCAAACGCGGAATTTAAAGCTGCGTCCAGGGAAGTGCGAAGGTTGCGTTTTAACAAAAGGACAAAAGTCAGATTTGACTTGATGGGAGTTGATCTGAAATGCATTAAATGCAGTATGGAGAGGATCTCTGCATTAAATGCGGAATCCAAGTTGGTGAAACTTGCGTTTAGCGAGGAGAGAGAAAAAGTAGAAAAATATCTGGATACTATTCCGGTATCTGGGAAAACACCGAAAACTCCGGAAAAGTCCAAAAAATGGAATACCTTGGATAGCTTCCCAAAAATTCTCAAAAATAATAAATATTATAAAAAAATTTTTGGTGAAATCGGTTTTTAGAAATAAAATCCCATTTTCAAAATAAAAATCCTGAAGTCAACCGTCAATCTCGGTCTACACCGGATTGGCCGGATTTTGATAAAATCAGAAAATTCTCAGAAAAAGTATTTAGATAGAAAATATAATTTTAAGAAATGATGTGAAAGCCGTTTTTAGAAATTCTACTCCGTTTGTAATTTAAAAATCCAGGAATCGGTCAGCGGCACTGGTCGACACCGGTTTTGAAGATTTACAACTTAATTCAGGAAAATTCCAGAAAATCATAGAAAATCTATAATATTGGAAAACGAAGTTTAAAACTGAAATCGGTCAAATCGGAATAGCGAAAAGACTAAATCGAGCAATTCACTAGGATCGGGTTCCCGGTTCAGACTAGGGCTGACTCCGAGTCCGTGAATCCAGATCCAAGACAAAACGATCATATAAATAATTCATAATACAAAACAAATACAGGAAGTAAATCGAAAAATACGATCGAAAAATCTGAATACGCAACTAAGTACGTATTCTGGGAGCGGGGTGTTACAATCCATCCACCTTACAAAAAATTGCGTCCTCGCAATTTCGATAAGGGGAAGATAAACACAAAGGGGACAAATGCGGAATTTATACCAATTAAGATATGAAGCACTATAGGTAGGGCTCTTAAGTTGGCTGAACAATAATCAGAATATAGACACCTTCTGCACTTCCTGCCGCATAAATCTTTAAACGATGCCAAATAATACTGACCATAAATAAAGAAGACCGATAATTAAGAATTCCGAAGACCAGGCATCGATCACTCTGAAAGATATAGCCAAGAATACATAAGAGTCGTAGAGAAATCCGGATACCAACTTCTGAAAGATAACCCAATCGTGGATCAATCCTGAGAATACCGAGCTTCATAGAGTTGGCCGAAGAGATCATGTAATAGCTTCATTCATTGCCAGCCGCTACCTTTCTAGTCGATCATATCTTAAGTTGGTATAAAGGCTACGAAAAACCAAAACAGTGGATATATGGAAGGGACTAGGAATTAAAGGAAGGATGATCAAGAATAGATAACTCTGTACTTGTAGTTGGATTGTATAACCAGGACTCATGCATTCCAGTTGCAAATTGCTTTACCATTAATTTGCCATCTGGACGTACTGAGGATGTAGAGCCTAGGCTCTGATACCACCCTGTAACGCCCCGATCCTGGCGGGTACGGAGACGTTACAACGACGTATATACGCAGGTCAGAAATACCCTCACGTATATACGCTAAGCATCAGTACAGGCAAGAATCAGAGTACGGAAGCAAGTGGTGCATTATACATTCCAACATATGAGTACAATTACAAGGTTATCACCAGAGGTGATCCAATATTACATGAATATTACATCACTGATATGCGCAATTGCGAGATTGCAAAGAGATGTACAAGTATGAACAGTGTAAAAGGCACTCACGAGTTTACAAAAGGGAAACTCGAGAGGCACACAGGGGGCCTGAAAGAATAGAGCTCTGAGCGGTCTGCTGGAGATCCACGCTACCGCTGCGCCACTCTGATCAGCAACTGGGAGAATCCACACGCTTCAAGCTCCATGACCTGGACATGAGGATCCAGGGGAGTCAGATAGAACTCCCCAGGCGAGTGGTGATACGAATGCCAAGTGGCGAGCATAGGTAAGCATGCAGGAGCAAGTAGATATAAAACAAGTGATATCAAGCAGGAACTACTCATAGTATGATAAGATAAGAGAAGGTAAAGAGATGAGAAGTAAAGTAGATAGGGCAACACCAGATATCTCCTAAACTAACATAAAACAGATAAAAACCGATAAAACCGATTACGAGCAAAACCGATTGTACAAGCTTAGGTCACGGCCCCATGAGATTAGTACCTCGAAGGAATAATCCAAACAAGGAAACCCTCATCTATATACCTTTATCCCATGTCACCATAATCCAAGCACATACAATCCGAGTTACAAAACGGCATAGCAAATTGTATATTAGCATCTTATTATAATTGGAGCCGTCTAAGTTCCAGGTTTCAGTATGTGTCCCATTCCACATACTTCCACTCACAACTTATTGTAGGCTGTCTAAAAATGACTAACAAACAAGCCATTAAGGAAGCAGAGTCTCAAGCTCTAGACGCGAGGAATCGATGCCCGCGTCTCAGCATTAAGACGCGTTGGCTCTACACCCGCGTCTCAACGTCCAGACGCGTCGGCCCGAAGCCCGCGTCTCAGCATCAAGGCGCGTCGGCCCGACGCCCGCGCCTCAGCGTCCAGACGTGAAGGCCCGAAGCCCGCGTCTCAGCATTAAGGCGCGTTGGCTCGACGCCCGCGTCTCAACTTCAGGGCGCGTTTGGCTCGACGCCCGCGTCTCAAACTTCAAGGCGTGTTTGGCTCAACGCCCGCGTCTCAGTTACAACTGCCCTGATTGCGGGGCCAGTCACCGCGCATGTAGCGGGTAGTGGCCCCTCATTCGGGAACGTTTTCAGGAGGCACCTTCACCCCCTGAGACCCCTATAAATAGCCTTGTTTGCTATGAAAAGGGGATCGAAGCTTTGGAAAGGTCGAGAATTAAGAAGGTCAAGGCATCATCAAGATCGATCGAATCCAGGCAAGAGGATCATCAAGACGGAAGCACGACTTCAACAACAGACAGAGGGAGGAGACTCTTCAGCGAGCTTACTGAGTACTAGCCGCTCTTCGCCTACCTCCTCTTTGACAGTTTTGGTAGACGGAGCTGAGTTACTCTTTCTACCGACCGAAGAGAAGACTCCCGACGGTCCAGGACGGTCATCTGGTCAACGGAGAACAAGATTCACTCTCCACCGCCACACGAAGAACCCAGCATTAAACAAAGGGGGGATTCAAGCTTCAACATCCTCCCTCCCTTGTAACTGGAAGGAAAAGTCTTGTTGTAATCTTTTCATCTGATTCAAAGAAATCTTTACAGCAATTCCCTCTTTCTTTTTCCGGCGCATACAAGAGATGGCGACTCCGCTGGGGACTACTTTCGTTACTGACGAGCGCACCGTGGTGCAAGATGACGTTCTCCGTAAGGGGAAAATGGTCGAATCACTCGTCGTCGAGTTCGACCAGGCGAAGTATGAAGAGTTTCTCTCTTCTGGCTCCAAGAGCCCAAAGACCCGCGTCTGCCGCAGGGTCTCAAGTGGACAGCCCCCTGAAGCCCAATCTGAGGCTCTGTCGGGTGCTCCTGCTGCCCACTGTACCAAGTTTGGTTCACGCGCCGACGCCTCCCAGAAGGCCCGCGTAACCTCAGACACCTCTGCTGCGATCAACCGCGTCGCGCAGAACACACGCGCCAACGCCTCTCTGAAGGCCCGCGTGGTCCCCGGCACATCTACTGGTGCGATCGACCGTGTCGCACAGAACGCCCGCGTCAGCGTCTCTCAGGAGACCCGCGTGGCAAACACCCCTGGTTCTACAAACCAGGAAGTTGTTGGCTTCTCTCTTCCTCCACGGCGCAATCGGAATGCCGAGCGTCGACAGAGAAGACGCGCGCGTCAACACTCAGTCGGAACCGTTGGTTTTCTGACTGGGGTTGGACGTAGCGTACGATCCGATGCCTTGCCCGCACCTCGTCCAGTGCGAGAGATCCGCGTTTGGCGACCCAAACGCGATACTCCCCAAGTTGAGCCTTCTGAAGACCAACTTGCCAAACGCCAAAGCGAAGCTTCTGCGTCTCGTCAAACGCAGGAAGCACGCGCCCATAGGCGTGGGGCCCAGCAGCCCACTCTCTCCCAAGTCTCTCTGCTCCAACGCAGCAGACAGCAACACGAAAGTCGCGTCTCATATCAACAGAGACGCCAGACGCGCGTGACGCAGCCGCGACGCGACAGCCGCGTTTCTGAAACCTGTGTCCAGACAGCACAGCGCATGACTTCCTCCCGTCTTCCACGTCGCGAGGCTAGTCTATTTAATCCCTCTCCCACGGATTTGAGGGATTATTTGACAAGAAAAAGGAGTGCCAATCAGGCCACTTCTCCATGCTGCTGTCAACAGCTCATCCAGATGCTCTCTGGATGCCATTGCGAGTCAGGCGTGCACCAGCCGTCTTTAATTAGACAGCTGACCCTGATTCCCCCGTCAGCCAAAAGAAGACGCTCCCACAGGAGGAGAACCTTCTCAGATGTTGAATACCCGGAGCTTACTGCAAACATGACTAGCAGAAGCAAGGGAAAACAACTAATGGTCAACTCAGAGGAATCTGACTCTGAGCCGGAGGGGGTGTATCAACACACTCGCACCCGGACAGGGGCCATTCCCCCAATTGACTATAATGCCTTAGCCCGCGGCATTAGAATGGGTGGTTCTCACTCCGCTATAGTGGAGTCGCAGGCTTCAAACTCTTCCGTCGAGAAGGAGGCTTCCGCCTACATGGCAGACACTCCTGAGGAGACGGCCAGGCGTTTAGAACAGACGCAGAAGCACCAGATGGATATAATCGCCTCTCAACAGAGATCCATTGACTCCCTTAAGCATATGCTTGAGAAATTGCTCAAAGAAAGAGCGAGATCTCCTCCTAGAAGGTCAAAAGGTAAAGGGGGAAGGAGAAAAAGTCCACCTTCCGAACCTTCGGATGAGACACGACGATCTACTTCGGATGTGTCCAAGCCTTCGGCACAGGCGGGAAGTGACCCACACCCGGAGAAAGCTCATGTTGAAAGAATGAGTCTATTGGAGCAACGACTCAACGCCCTTGCCAGTCGTAAAGATCTCCAAGAAGCTGGAGTGGTCCGGCCCTATCCGGCCGAGTGGGACTTAGTCCCGTACCCTCCTAGGTTCAAGGCTCCAACTCTCCAAGCATTCGATGGGAAGGGGTCGCCCAACCAACATATCTACTACTTCAAATCCCAAACTGGGAATGTGGTAGATAACGATGCCATCCTGGCACGCCTATTCATTGGCACCCTAAAAGGGTTGGCCTTTGAATGGTTTATGAAGCTCCCGGAAGGTTCCATCAAGAACTGGGGCGACTTGGAGAAGCTGTTTCTAACACGCTTCTTCGAAGATGATTCGGAGGTCACAATGCCTACCCTTTTAGCTACAAAACAGCGAAAGGGAGAGTCCGTCAAGTCTTTCGTAGAAAGATTTCGGAACATGGCACTCCGATGTTCAAGCGGCATGACCCAGGCCACCCTGGTGGAAACATGTCGCCATAATCTTCAAACCTCACTCCTTGCTCAAATAGGAGTTGCTGAAAGCCACACATGGAAACAATTAGTCCAGCAAGGTGAACAGGCTGAGGAGATTGTCGCCCGCGTCAGAGCGGAAGAAGGCAAGCCCAGGCCAGAGAGGTCGACAAGGCGTGCACCAGACACATCCCTCCAAACCAAACGGAAGGATAACTTGGCGACAGAGACCAAATCTCCCTCCAAGCCTCTACCAGGCAGAGCGAGTGGCTCTTCTAGCCAACCTCGCGCCAACAAACAGTATTCCTTCAAGGAGGAACACGTCGACTCGCTCTTCAAGTTACTCAACAAGAGCAATCGACTGAAACTCCCTGAAATTAGGCGCCCGGAGGAAGTCGGCAAGACCAACAATCCCACCTACTGCTTATACCACAGGATGCTCGGACATCCTACCAAAAGCTGCTACGTCTTTAAGGACATCCTTCAAGCTCTGATTGACGCGGAGGTATTAAAACTCCGACCGGAGCAGAAGAAGATGACGGCCAACATGACGTCGATTCTCCAGTTTGGGACACGACCCCCGACACCCGTGGGGGTGATCTCTGTCCCGAAAGGAGAACTGAGGGTGGTCAACACAGACCCTCATCAGCAGCGGGAGAAAGGCTTGGTACCCGTCCCTACACCTCGAGGGGAAATCATGTGGGTCCACCCTGACCTAGTCGACGAGCAACAATGGACGACTGTGACCAGCAGGAAGTCCAAAGGTAAAGGGAAGGCTTCATCTTGCCATGTGATATGCGCTTCCTCCCGAGAAGCGGATACTGATGTCCCCTCGCTGACTGACTCGGAAGAGGAGACAATAGTCCTGGCCGCGGAACCCAACTCACCAACGGCAGGAACCCGTTCGGGGCAGGCATACCTGAAACAGTATGGCGAGACAGCAGTAGCTCCTCCACAACCAGCTGCAGAGCCAGCAAAGCCCTCCTCTAAACAGCCTGGGGAGAAACAGAAAGAAACTCGGTTTTCTCGAGTTCTTGCGAAAGGTGTAACGGAAGGATCCTCGACACCTTACAGTTTTGATGTCTTGGCTCAATTAGCCAACATCCCGGCACGCATTACCTTGTATGAGCTCCTGAGGCTATCAAAGTCAACCAGAGAGGCTCTACAAGAAGCTTTGGCAAATGCTGAGGTCTTTATGACCCGCGTGCCAAGGGAGGAAGATGTAGAGGATTGCCTCCACACCTCCCCAAATGCTCCCTGCATCACCTTCACAACAGATGACATGCGGTTAAAGGGAAGCATGACCGACCCCTATACTTCACAGGGTATATTGGGTCATCCGAGGTGAACCGCATCCAGGTAGACCCAGGGTCTGCGCTAAGCATCATACCTCGCCGGGTTATGCAGTTTCTAGGCATTCCTACCCATCATCTGAGCCCTACCCAGACGACTATTTACGGGTTCAATGCCAACAGCTCCCGCCCGATGGGGAAGATCAAGCTCAAATGTCAGATCGGGAGCCTCAAGTCGGAAGTGACGTGTTACGTCATTGACGCGGACACTTCCTACAACCTGTTGCTGGGACGACCATGGATTCACCGCAATTCCATCGTTCCCTCTACTCTCCACCAAGTCATGAAATACATTGACGAGAGTGGACAGGTCCGAACGTTGATTGCCGAAAGGCATCCGTTTAAAGGGGTTAAAAATTATTTCACGGACTCCCTCTTATATCAGGATCCGGAGGAGACTAATGAAACCCCACAACCAGAGGAGCCAGACTCTGGTAATGAAGCTGACATTGAGCCGGAGAAAGAAGAGTGCCTGTGGGAGTTGGAACCACTTGTAAAGAGCACTAATAAGCTCGATGTTGATACCACCGACGATGCAGGCGGTTGGTATAGTAATGAAGATTTAGATTTCGCGTATTTCCCTGCGTGTGAGTCTGATTCAATACCGTCGGATACTAGTACCGACGTAGATGAGGATGTCTGGTCGGCAATGGATGCTTTGACATCATTGCATGTACCAATAAAATCATCCTTCGGGACGTACCAGGATAATGGAGACGCGCAAGAGTCTGTATTCATGGTTCCAGCCAGACGAAAAGGCCAAAGACCAATACTTTTTGGGCGAATCGCGTCTGAACCAATGCCCCACGAAGAATCGGAAGGTGAGGATGAATCCCCTCAGTTCGATCATTATGAACCGAAAACGCTCAAGATGATGAAGCGCATGGGGTATGATCTAACCAACAGGCCCGGGTTGAACTTCGACAAAGGAAGGAGGACGCTACTTCGATCCTTTGTGCCAAAAGGGAAGGCCCCCGATTATTATCATCGGACGCGCAGGGGGTTGGGCTATGTATCAACTCCGGTCCCATCAGCCTCTGATTCTCAAGCTCAAGAATCGTTGAGCAACGATTGCTCTTCAGACACGTCATCATGGGAATCAGATGTCAGTATCGGCAACATCTTCAAAGGGCTTTCAGTAAACATGGTTTCGACAAGCCATCTGGAGGATGAAGATGAAGAAATGATCCAATCTGATACAGATCCTTGGATCAAACATTTGAATGCTCTTTGGGATATCCGCTTTGAACAGCGTGAACCACCCACAGAAGACAAGGTTGTTCAAGTCAACCTAGGAGATGAAGCCAATCCTAAACCCATCTTCATAAGTGACGGCCTGTCACCTTCGGAGAAGAAGGATCTTATATCTCTTGTACAAGAGTATATAGACGTCTTCGCCTGGAATTACGAGGACATGCCTGGACTTGATCCTCAAGTGGCTATGCACCGCCTCAACATCAATCCGGATGTAAAACCTGTCAAACAACAGCAGCGACGGTTCCGTCCCGAAATAATGGAGGCAATCCAATCAGAAGTCAGGAAGCTTATTGACTCTGGCTTTATCAGGGAGGAACAGCATCCCGATTGGGTAGCCAACATCGTACCCGTTGCCAAGAAGAACGGGAAGATCCGGATCTGCATCGACTTCCGCGATCTAAACGAGGCCTGCCCCAAAGACGAATTCCCATTGCCAATCACGGATGTCATGATTGACAATACTTGTGGATTCGAGCGAATGTCCTTTATGGACGGGTTCTCAGGATACAATCAAATCAAGATGTATCCCGATGACGAAAAGCACACCTCCTTCAGGACACCTCTAGGGGTATATTGCTACACCGTCATGCCCTTCGGTCTAAAGAATGCGGGGGCAACCTACCAAAGGGCCATGAATGCCATTTTCCATCAGCAGATACGCAAAACGGTGGAATGTTATGTCGACGACATCGCGGTGAAAAGTCGCATTAAAGGAGATCACATAGCTGATCTGAAGGTGGTCTTCGACATCATGCGGGCTCATCAATTGAAGATGAACCCCACCAAGTCCTTCCTGGGGGTAGCCAGTGGCAAATTCCTAGGGTTTGTTGTGACTTCCACAGGAATCCATTTGGATCCGGAGAAAGTCCGTGCTATCCAAGAGATGCAACCCCCCAGAAGCCTCAAGGAGCTCAGAGGATTGCAAGGACGATTGGCATACATCCGCAGATTCATCTCAAATCTCTCCGGGAGATGCCAACCCTTCGCTAAGCTGATGAAGAAGGGCGTTTCGTTCATTTGGGACGACGCTTGCCAGCAAGCATTTGAGGAGATCAAACGATACCTCACCCTACCACCAGTCCTTGCAGCTCCGGTATCCGGAAAGCCTTTCCTGGTGTACGTCCGATCAATGGATCATTCTTTGGGAGCTCTACTAGCTCAGAATGATGACCAAGGGCGAGAACAAGCAATCTACTACCTAAGTAGAATGATGATCGGAGCCGAACATCGGTACAACCCGATCGAGAAGGAATGTTTGGCACTGGTGTTCGCTATTCAGAAAATGCGACACTATCTGGTGGGCCAAACCATAAATGTCATATCCAAAGTCAACCCCCTGAGGTTACTCATGACAAAGCCTTCATCATTGAACGGCCGACTGGCGAAATGGGCTATATTGCTCTCTCAATATGAGATGCACTTCCTACCCCAAAAAGCCATTAAAGGACAAGCGGTGGCGGACTTCTTAGCCGAACCCCCAGATCCGAGGGCAGCTAAACTCTACGAGGATCTCCCAGACGAGGTCGCCGAAGCCTGCCTAACCCAGACATTGTTCGAAGGACAAGTATGGCAACTTTTCTTCGATGGTGCATCAAGGACAAGCCCGAAGGGACACATAGTAGCGGGGGTAGGAGTAGTACTCGTCTCCCCACAAAATTATGTGATTCCCCGAGCTATCTCGCTAACCGAGCCTTGCTCCAACAATGTGGCGGAATACAACGCTCTTTTGATTGGGATGCAATTCGCCGATGAGATTGGCGTTAAAAATCTCGAGGCGTACGGTGACTCCAAACTCATCGTCAGCCAAGTTCGCGGAGAGTATGAGGTCAGGCATGAAGATCTAGTACCCCACTACAACGCGACAATCCACGTGGCCGAGAGGTTTTCAAACTTCTACATCGACCATGTACCGCGCAAGCAAAATGCGCATGCAGATGCACTTGCATCCCTTGCTGCCTCCTTAGCTCTTCCAGCTGGAGCAATGGAGAAGGTATTCGTCTATAGCCACGACCTATACTGCCCAAAAAGTCCCCTCGGAGACTACCAGAGGTCAACGGGAGATCGTCGCGGTAAGGAAACACTTGAAGTGTCGACCGATCCAGAGCTTAAAGACTGGCGATTCCCCTACATTGATTTTGTCTTATACGGCATCTTGCCCGAAGACACCAGGAAGGCGGCTGCCATCCGAAGGAAAGCCTCCAAATTCTACTACAATGCGATTTCGCGAACATTGTATCGTAGATCGCATGACGGGATCCTGCTCCGGTGCCTCTCATCAAAAGAAGCCCACGAAGTGTTGAAAGAAGCCCACGATGGTACGTGTGGAGCTCATCAACCTGGCCCGAAGCTGGCAAACCGACTCCAAAGATTGGGTTACTACTGGCCCAAGATGGTTGCCGATGCTGTTGCCTATGCCAAAAGATGTCACGCCTGTCAAATACATGGCGATTTCATCCATCAAGCACCAGGATACCTCCACTCTACGACCTCTACCTGGCCGTTCGAAATGTGGGGGATGGACGTGGTTGGTCCTATCAGCCCACCATCATCAAAGGGACATCGGTTCATCCTAGCGATAACCGATTACTTCTCAAAGTGGGCCGAAGCTATCCCTTTGAAGGAGGTAAAATCATCTAACGTGATCAAGTTCATGAAACATCACGTTATTTACCGGTTCGGTGTGCCTCGGCGGATTGTCCATGACAATGGACCCCAGTTCATCAGCCAGGCTTTTCAGAGATTCTGCGCCAAGTTCAGAATCCAGAGTGTGTCATCAACGGCATACTATCCGCCCGCTAACGGCCTCGCAGAAGCTTTCAATAAGACTATTGGCAAGCTTCTCAAGAAATTCGTCTCGAAAAGTCAACGAGACTGGGACGATAAGTTGGGCGAATGCTTATGGGCCTATCGCAAGACTGTGCGAACCCCAACTAAAGCCACGCCATTTTCCTTGGTGTACGGATGCGAAGCCGTCCTTCCACTGGAAATCCAAATTCCATCTCTTCGCGTCGCCGTGACAGCGGAAATGACAACAGAGGAGAAGCATCGACAGCGACTCCAAGAATTGGAAGCCTTGGACGACAAGCGTCTGCAGGCCCAACAACAAATCGAGCTTTATCAAGCTCGTATCACCAGAGCCTTCAACAAGAAAGTCAAATCGCGAACTTTCAAGAAGGGTGACCTCGTCTTAGCCGTCCGAAGACCCATGGTCATGACGCACAAGACGAAAGGAAAATTTCAGCCCAAATGGGAGGGACCGTTTGTAGTAGAGTCAGTCTACTCAAATGGATCGTATCGCCTCATAACCTCAAATGGCGATACACTCATGATGCCAATCAATGGCAAATTCCTGAAGAAATACTATCCCTAGATGGCATTCTGCCACCGATCAAGTTAAAAATACACCTCTGATCAAAAACATCCAACGCCTCCGACGGCTAAGGATAGAGGAAAATGTTGGCCTTTAAGCCCAACATAAGTCCTCGACAACTCATCATGCTGAGGGGAATAGCATGGCTAGCCCAGCTCAAACGGTAGTTGGTAAAGGCATGTCAAACCCGTTGACAGCTGAGGATTTGCTAAAAATCCTAAGGGACACGTTCCCATTTGATCCGACGCCCTCGACGGCTAAGGATAGAGGAAAATGTTGGCTTTTAAGCCCAACATAAGTCCTCGACAACTTATCATGCTGAGGGGAATAGCATGGCTAGCCCAACTCAAACGGTAGTTAGTAAAGGCACCTCAAATCCGTTGATAGCTGAGGGTTTGCTAAAAATCCTAAGTGGACTTGATTCCACTCTTCCCTCCAAAAATCCCTTACCAATTCTCATCCATAGAATGGTAGGACCACAAAATGCAATCATTACTATGTTAACACTATACCTCTGGTAATGAATACTCCTCGTCGAGTACAAACCTGGCTTGTTAACTCTGCATAGAGTAACAAACTCTCAAATTTGCCAAGTTAACACTATACCTCTGGCACTTCAAATTCTACTTGTCAATTCTCATCAATAGAATGACAGGTCCTCAAATTGCTCCTATCGCAAGCAAATTCTTGTCAAGTTAATATCACACCTCTGACAAACTACTGTTTAAGTTAACATTACACCTCTAAGCGGTACATCGAGTGTCTGTCAAGTTAATATCACACCTCTGACAGTTACCTTTCTTCAGACTTCCATATCGAAGCTGAAATGGACGATGCCAAGTTAACACTACACTTCTAGCATCCGAGTCATTGCTAAGTTCAACAATACACCTATGGCTATGACCTTTCCTCGACTTCCTTGTCCAAGCCGAGACGGACGATGCCAAGTTAACACTACACTTCTAGCATCCGAGTCATTGCTAAGTTCAACAATACACCTATGGCTATGACCTTTCCTCGACTTCTTTAAGCCGAGACGACTAATGCCAAGTTCAACATTACACCTCTAGCATTACTATCACTGTTAAGTTAAACATCACACCTATGACAGTGACACCCTCAGTTTTCCCAAATAAAACTGAGATGCTGATGAGTTAGGTTAATATCACACCTCTAACTCACGTCCTTGTCAAGTTAACATTACACTTCTGACAAGACTACTTCTAAACCGTTAAGTTAATATCACACCTCTAACGGTAAAAATCTTACTAGATTCCCCACGAGTCTAGTTTCATTTGATATTCTCCCCAACCGAGTATCAAATTCATTTTGGAGGCATTGTTGGTTAACATTACACCGATAAACAATGCTTCCATCAAAATCCCCAGCTGATCTTAAATCAAGTTAATCCCAAATCCTTGATAAAAGTTCACCTTCTCTGGGGGTACACACTCCACTTGTCACTTTCTTTTATAAAGTGACAGGTCCACCAAAAATCATTCCATTTTTCTGTCAAGTTAACATTGCACCTCTGACAGTATCATGAAGGTTCCTGAAACAGGATCTTTCCTCATAACTTTTTGACTTGTTAAGATTACTGTCATAATTTTGATGAGGTCAAAAGATTCCTTGCTTCTACATGTCCAACTAAAGGCAAAAAGTTCGAGACAAAAGAAGTAAAAAGGAAAGTGTCACTTTTATTTATATATCCACACATATGAAAGTGATACAAAACGCTCTCTTATACAATAAGATTGAGTGTTACAATTAAGGAGTACAAAGAAGTCCCTCTCTCTCTCAGAGGCCGTACTCACTCCTTGAAACCGCATCTGATCCCAGGTGCACAATTGGAACCGATTGCGCCATGGCGATGACGCAAAAGTCGAAAGCGCCCTAGCTGATTAAGCTAAGAGCAATGGTGTTCTTGAGGTCCGGTGGCAACAGAAGGTCCTGCAACCCTTCGTTCAGGCGCGTCTCTTTCCCTAGCAGACCATCCAACAAACATGGAGTCACTCCTGGGGTGAGAGAGGAAGTTTAGGAGTCATCACAAAGGATGCTACCCTCCACTAGGTCCAGCGGCAGCAGAAAGTCCTGCATTCATCACCATCCCTTTCCCCAGCAGGCCATCCAACGGAATGTCCTTGATGTCACTTCTGGAGTAGGGAGAGGAAGAGGATCTTTCCGCCACCGTAACCGCCGGAACCTCCTCGCCGTCATACTTGACCTGACCATCTCTTGCCATCAGGCAAGAGTGGTGCAGGAGATCTGAAGAGACCTTGGCGAGATGTGGGTCCTCGTCAGAGATATAATTTAATCTCTCACAAATGACGAGGACCATAATTTAATCTCTCACAAACGAACGTGGAGCAAGTTCGCCAGCCGGTATATTCTTTCTGGGGCCCAGCAAACCTGAAAAAGGACGAGCAAGCCTACCTGTAAAGAATAAGCAAGAGTCAGAAAATCTGGAACTCAGTACATTTTTATAAAGGAAACTGAGTAACAGAACGCGGCAGCCATTCAAGACTTCAGACGCGAGAATGACCCGCACAGTCAAACAGACGCGAGTCAAACTGCGCCACGCATAGGATTCAAACGCGGCCTCAGTTTGTACCCGCGCCTAATGCACCAGACGCAAAGAATTTCAGAACGCCGAAAATTGCCATCTCTCTGTTGAGTGAACAAGAGTTGCAAGATTCAGGTCTGAAACACGCCAAGGCAATGAAACGCGATGGGCAAAGCCAGCGTCAAGCGCCCGCGTTCAGAGAAGTCAAGTCACTGGCACAAATTCCAGAGAAGGAATGCACCGGGACTTCATTCAGATGGTTATGCCAAAGTTCAGGCTATACACATCATCGGGGGACATACCAGCAGAGACCTCTGGCCAGAGTTGGCCTCTCTGCACCCAAACGCAGGCGTCCAAGATGATCCGAGAGGGGGTTCTTCTTGAAGAGACCAAACCGAAGCGTGAGAGCTCTGGGTCATCTTCATCCTCGGAATTACCTTCATCCATGGAGACGGAATCCCTATCAAGAAACTCTTTTCTGAAGGAGGTGGGACTTCTCAGAGCAATCCAAAGAGAAATAATCCAAGCTTGGATTATAGAAGGGGAGCGCACCCTATTTATAGGCAGGCCCTAATAACTGCCATTAATGGGGCGTTAATTGGAACCGTCACGCACGATTGTCAAAGCCCAGTGAAGGATTGACGCGTGGAACGCCGCTTTGGAAACCGTCGCAAGCGCCGGTTTTCAACCGCCCGCGTCGGTTTTGCATTTAAGGGCAGTAACTCCTGAGTCCAATGAGGAGTTGACGCGTGGATAACTGCCTTGGGAATCAACGGATGACTCGGAATCCCAATCGACAGTGAAGACCTGACGAGCAAAGATCTCCTAAAATCTTTTGAGTCAGATCACATTAGACGCAGATGGGAAAGCCGCGTCTCTTCAGCAGACAAGGCTGCATCTCTTGCGTCTGCCCGATCCGCGCAAGACAGATTTGCGTTATTCAGAGCTGCGTTCCGATTTGTGATTGACGCCGCGTCTCATCAAAAGGACTTAGTAGAATCTAAGTTCTTATGAAATGATGACCGCGTCTCACTTTATGATTGACGCTGCATCTCAGTAAAAGGACTTGGTAAAATCTAAGTTCCGGTAGACTGACGACCGCGTCTCACCCTGTGATCGACGCTGCGTCTCGTCAAAAAGACTTGGTGAAATCTAAGTCCCCATAGATTGATGCCACGTCTCATTCTATGGGATTAATGCCGCGTCTCGCCAAGACCGCGTCTCATTAAAAGAACTTAGTCCTACCTAAGTTCAGTAATCACGACTAGTGATCAAGAGTTGGACTCATCCACAACAGGACAAAGAAATTGGGACAAAAGCTTTAAAGAAAACTTCTATTATATCAAAAAATGATAGAAGTGGATACAAACACTCTTAATAAATAGAGTGTCCCTTTTATTTACAAAAAGAAAAAAAAGAAAGAAGGCTAAATGTCCTGGTTCGCCAAGGAACGGATTTGTTCCCTAAGGCGGTGAATCTCATGCTGGCGCGTCCTCTCAGCCTCCATGATAGCCCGGTCCCGCAGCTCCGCCTCAGATAAGAAACTTCTGGCAGCCAGCTGCATCCGCAGAGATTCCACCCTGGAAGATTGTAGAGATAGACTCTCTTCAGCACGCGCCGTAGCAGCCCGTTGCTCCTCAAGCTCCTTTTTGAGGGAAACAAGTTTCTCCTCATTTAGCGCAAGAACAGCTTCCGCCTTGGCGATAATATCCCGAGTTCTGAGGATGACTTGCTCCGTGCTCTGCACACTAAGCTCAGATTCCCTCGAATCTCCGGCTAATTTCTGAAATTCAGCCTTGGAATATTCAAGGTCGCGGATCTCGGCAGCGATTTGTGCCTCCGCCTCCTGTCGCTCCCGTTCCTGATCAGCTAGGAGCCTAGTCAAGGTGGCCTGGGCTTCATCAAAAGAGCCAGCATCTTCCAAAGATTCCAGCTCCCGCAGGTTATCTCTAAGTTGCTCTACCACCCGCAGGCATGCCCTGGCAAGTGAAGGGCCTCCCGCCAATTCGACGCTCACGGCCATATTTTCAAGAAGCCTCTGGGCGAACTGGAAGGTGCTGTGTCCACGGAAGATGAGATCAATACATGATCCCATCGAGGTGAAGAATTGTTGCACCATCTGACGTGCCAGCTCCCCCATGTCTTCACCACCTAAGAAGCTTCCCGACCCTTTTTCTGTCACGGGATAAGGGATATAGGGCGGGTCTTCTCGCACAAGAGCCGTGCCGGCCGTCGATGTGGCAAGAGCAAGACTACCCACTGGCGCTTCCTGGAGCGCTGCCTCTGCAGGAGCTTCCACGACCAATGAAGGAGTTGTAAGCACAACCTCTTCAGAAACCTCCACCGAGAATTGAGCTGTGTGGCCTTCTGGAAGGGTGCCGATCGTCGGACTCCCCACCTGAGCCCCCTCAGTCAGAGCTGCCTTACTAGGTTCGAGGTCCAGAGGCGTCGAGTCCTGTAGAATGGGAGTCTCCCCAGCTTCAGCAGTAGCCTCCTCCACCGGCGGAGTGAGAGCCTCCTCAGCCTCAATGGTTGTTTCCCCTCCTGGCAAAGGGGAAGGCTCCCCAACTCCAACAGCTGCCCCCACTGAGGTTGTCTCGGCAACCGAAGCCTCAATTCCCTCGGGCTGAGCCCCGGTACCTCCAGCTGACCCTGCAGTATAAAAGAAGAATGTTAGAACATCCTCTTCAACATGAAAAGAGAGAATTAAACAGAAGGAGAAAAGAATACCTTCAGTGGGAGCAATTGTCGCCAGTGGCGATGGCGCCATCGATGGCTCACCCTCATGTTGTTCCTCCTCCGAGACGTCAAAGAATCCGCCCTGATCAGGAAGAGCGGGTTCATCGCCATAGTCGACTTCATCTTCAAAGTCACTTTCTCCCGATGACGAAGAAGACGATAGCGCCACGCGAGGAAGCTCCGCAACAGGAGCCTTACCCCCAATCACCCCAGTGGTAGGACTAGGGTCGACTGCCCGAGGATTGAAAATAAAGACACTAGGAGACCCCGGCTGCTGTACCTCGTCTCTCCCTTCATGAGCAGAAGGAGACTCGGGCTGAGTTGAGATTCCTGGAATCTCGACATCCTCTTCGCCCATTATGTCAACCTCCGGTGACTCAGTATCACCAGCAACAAGGGGTCGCTCAACGAGCTCCCCTTCCTCCACGGTCTTGCTGCGCGACCTAGGAGCACGGACCAAGCTTGGAAAATCTTCATCTTCCAGCGGTTCCTCAACTCTAACAGGGACACCTTCAGGAGGAGCCTCAACTCCAGCAGAGATAGCTCTGGATTGAGAGACTTCAGCCGTTAAGTCCCTCCAAGCCTTCTTTGGGGCAGGCTCAACTACAGAAGCAGAGCGTCGACGACGCTTCCTCGCCAATTGCTTCGACCTCCTTGCCGGTCGCGGCTCCACTCTCATTGCTGGTGGCTCCGCCCTCGTCGCTTGCGGCTTTACCCTTGCCGGTCGCGGTTCCGCCCTCACTACTGGGGGCTCCCTCCTCGATCGTTTCTCGACCTCCCTCTGAGCTTTCAGGTACTGGTCGAGGAGTTTAGAACGTTTACCGGATTCGGACCTTTCCTCGAGACTGGCATTGATACTCTCAAGACATGAAGACTCCGGAATAAGATCTGGCGTCTGGCCGGCTTGGGAGTACCAAGTACAGAAGCTGAAGCTCATACGGCACTTAGGCGCCTCGTCGGGTAGATGGAACGTTGCTCCCGTCCCTCCAGCCACACTGTAATACCAAGCCCGAGCGCCTTCGAACAGGTTCCCGTTAAAGGCAAGTTGAGCATTGGGATTCCCGACGTAAAGCTGATCATAGCCAAATTGTCGGGCAAAATGACTTGGCATATACGGTTCGATAGTGCAGGAAGTCCCTTGGCGAAACAGCACATATCCTGGTCGTATATTGATCAACCACCAGAAGGCTCCAGCAGGCAATTGCGAGAAGTCATCCCGCCCAGCGACATCCGTGAACAGCTCCCCGGGGGCTGCACCTTGAACCTCTGGAAAACAACGGTTAAGCTGATAGTTCGTGGCACAGGAAATACGCTTCCTAATGTAATACAGCTAGGTGTCATGCCACTCCGAACGTTCCAGCCGCTGCACAAATGGGATATGATCCATGCTCCCACGCGCCGCCGTCATTAGAGATGGGCAATGCATCACGTACCAAGCCATGAGGTACGTGTAAGGCAGCTCAATCCGCGGGTTGGGGTGCCTCACCGTCGGGTTCCCCTCTGAGTCGATATACGGCTCCCCACGGGAATTAGCAGTCTTTGGGGGTTCGCAGAAGCTCTTGGTCAGCACCCGCAGCCCGCTTTGAATACCAGCCACCACGGCTGGAAGAAGGGCTATGGGGTGGCCATGAGCCAAGAGCACCGCCGGGTACACCACATCTGCCACAATAACTTCATGTGGTAGCGTGGGCACCACACACCTCTTCAGCCACAACATCAGGAAGCCCGCCAACAGCGCCTGATCAGAAATAGGGGTCCGGGCTTGATGGTGAAAGCTCTCAAAGACCAGGTCAGGGTCGAAGCCGTCCTCGTTCGACTCCGTGGTGTAGAACTTGTCAGAAGCTGCGTCGATCCTGTCTTCAACTTCCCCACCAGAACTAGGAGCTAGTCGGATTACTGGGAGATCTTTATTGCTGACATTATTAAACAGATAATCAGCCCAGGATAGTTGCTTGATGCCTCCTGACCTCCAGGCAGTTGTCTGGCCGCAGATGTAGAAATGGCACATCACCTCCCAGTAGGTCTCGTACACTTGAGGAGATTCTTTTTCCAAAAGGCGCAGTTCCCTGGTGGTTGGGACAAATTCCTCATAAGGAATATCCCCTGACGACAACCCGGAGACCTCATACAACTCGTGCAGGGCAAGGCCCATCTCTCCGACCAGAGTAAAGAATGTCCCTGTCCGAGGATTGTAGCGCTCCAGAATCCCAAAGAAGTTATGAGAACTCATCGGGACGCCCCACTGCACGGCCCTGACTGCTGGGTACAGCCCCACGCGCTTCAGCGGCCCCTCAAGATTGGTAAGGACAAAACCCACCATCCTGCCCCACCAGTAGTTCCCTGGAGAATGGACCCACCCATACGCACGGAAGTCGACAGGATAGTCACCCCCTGCTTCTATGAAGGAATTGAGGAAGGTGGTAGCAAGCTCCGGGATCTCTCCAATTGGGATTTCAGGCTTGGACGACGCAGGGAACAGTCCGACAACTGACCCGTCATGACTATCATGGCGGTCTACCTTTTGGAGGCCAAAGTCACCAAGGGCGATCTCAGGGATATACTGGGAAATGTCCCATTCCATCTTCCGGGGGACATACATGTGTTGGAAGTAGGACATCGGGAACATCCTCTCCATGTCTGGAAGAAAGAATCTTCCGCCCTTTATCTCACGGAGCCATTTATAGGTCCCCTCAGACACACGACGGCCATCATCATAGATATGATCCCCAAGAAGAAGGCAGGCTTCTCCAACCTGACGCCGTCATCCGTTTTGAGTGCGGCATCGGTCATAAGTGCCCGAAAGGTTCTCCTGTTAACATTAGAGAGCCTGCGATCCAGTAACTGGTCAGCAGTCACGGGGACACTCATTCTTTGCACAAAGGTCAAGCCCCGGTCGGCACCACCCACGCGTCCAAAGTGGTGCATCTTGGCAAGTGAACCTGAAACATGCGGCACTGCAAAAGAAAAAGACACTTGGTCAGATACTTTGCCAAAAATAAGGGAAGACGCCAAGTGTTCATAATTCAAAACGCAGCCGAGACACTGGACGCAGGAGTTATCATCCGCGTCCAGACCTGCGAACTTGCACCAAAACGTAGAAGAGATACTGGACGCAGAAATTTTTTGAATCCGCGTCCAGACTTGCAAAGCCGCGTTCTGCAAACCAAGACTTATGAAAATTCTAAGTACTTGGACTCAAACGCCAGATTCTACAAAATCGGCGGTTGAAGACACAGAACGCAAGGATCAAATCCGCGTTCTGCAAACCAAGACTTGTGAAATTTCAAAGTGCTTGGACTCAGACGCCAGATTCATCAAATCGGCGCCTGATGGCACAAAACGCGGCACAGAACGCATGGATCAAATCCGCGTTCTGCAAATCGCGTCCAGAGACCTTCACAATTAGAAATATTCTAAGTGAAGGATCCAGAGTGCAGAGTTCACCAGCGTCGGATCATCAGGCCCGCGCCCCGGTTATCATCTCAAGGACAGCGTCCGAGAATCAAACACGATCTTGTGTTAAAGGTTCTTAGGGTTCCATGAACATGTTTTAATGGCGGAACCCACGCCGAAGGTACATTTTTACCTCGGAAAATACCCTCCTGCGCAGAGGAAGCATCTCTCTCAGCCTCGGCGACGGTCGCCCTTGAGGATGATGCAGTCGGTTTCGTCTTGGGAGCCATCGATGTTCAGAAATCCGAGTTCGAAGATGGACAGATGAACAAACAAGAGGAGGGAAGCTCTCTTTTCTCAGCAAATGCGTTCGGAGAAGAAAATGCGTCTCTCTTAACTGTTGCCTTTTATAGGCACAGAGATTCGCGAAGATACGCAGCGTTTGGCCCAATAAACGCTGCAGCGAATCGCTGCCTGACGCGTGGAGCCAAATCATTGTTTGAACAGGGAAGATCATGCGTCGCGACCCCGCCACAAGTCAGAAGTTGACACGTGGAGCAGTTCATTTAATGAACCGGGAGATCCGCGCGCCAAAAGGCGAAATCTCGCCGTTTCCCCAGGCCAGCTGGCGGCGTAATCATGACATGGCACAGGTGCGCGCCCCAAAGTACGCGGCTCTTCAGTGGACATGCCCCGTCAGCATCATCATAAATGCACCCAGAAAATCGCGTCTGCATTTCAAGAGATGCGTCTCTCCAAAGTCCGCGTCTCCTCAAACGGGCCAAACATCGCGTCTACCCCATGGAAGTCGCGTCTTTAAAGCAGTCTCTGCTTTTTCAAAAGGGAACCTGCGTCCAGTCTCCTGCTTCTGCAAGTCAGTTCAACAGTACACTGACGCAAACAGACAACCAACCACTCCCGGCCAAAAGCGCACCCGTGACAGACTAAAAGCAATCGGGGAGGTCTAGACTGTGTATCTAGACACTCAACACGATCAACTCTGACGGCTTCAAAGAGTTCAACAGTACACTCACGAAGACCAATTCCAGATAAGATCAAGCCCGAAGCATCAACAGTCCAGTCATAAAGGCGAACACGGCTAAGATCCAAAGTATTCCGAAATCCGTCCCATTCAACTGCGGAATATCAGAAACTTTGGAGGGGGTTCTGTAGGCTGTCTAAAAATGACTAACAAACAAGCCATTAAGGAAGCAGAGTCTCAAGCTCTAGACGCGAGGAATCGATGCCCGCGTCTCAGCATTAAGACGCGTTGGCTCTACACCCGCGTCTCAACGTCCAGACGCGTCGGCCCGAAGCCCGCGTCTCAGCATCAAGGCGCGTCGGCCCGACGCCCGCGCCTCAGCGTCCAGACGTGAAGGCCCGAAGCCCGCGTCTCAGCATTAAGGCGCGTTGGCTCGACGCCCGCGTCTCAACTTCAGGGCGCGTTTGGCTCGACGCCCGCGTCTCAAACTTCAAGGCGCGTTTGGCTCAACGCCCGCGTCTCAGTTGCAACTGCCCTGATTGCGGGGCCAGTCACCGCGCATGTAGCGGGTAGTGGCCCCTCATTCGGGAACGTTTTCAGGAGGCACCTTCACCCCCTGAGACCCCTATAAATAGCCTTGTTTGCTATGAAAAGGGGATCGAAGCTTTGGAAAGGTCGAGAATTAAGAAGGTCAAGGCATCATCAAGATCGATCGAATCCAGGCAAGAGGATCATCAAGAGGGAAGCACGACTTCAACAACAGACAGAGGGAGGAGACTCTTCAGCGAGCTTACTGAGTACTAGCCGCTCTTCGCCTACCTCCTCTTTGAGAGTTTTGGTAGACGGAGCTGAGTTACTCTTTCTACCGACCGAAGAGAAGACCCCCGACGGTCCAGGACGGTCATCTGGTCAACGGAGAACAAGATTCACTCTCCACCGCCACACGAAGAACCCAGCATTAAACAAAGGGGGGATTCAAGCTTCAACATCCTCCCTCCCTTGTAACTGGAAGGAAAAGTCTTGTTGTAATCTTTTCATCTGATTCAAAGAAATCTTTACAGCAATTCCCTCTTTCTTTTTCCGGCGCATACACTTATATAGCAAGTTATTTGGAAACTGATAAAGATCGATGAATCATGTTTCGGATGGGCCCCGTACATGCCCGGGACAACGGTTCAGGAGTTCCGGTGCTGAGCCGGAACGTACCGCTAGGTACCGGGACTTATGGACGCCCGAACAAGAATAGAGTATCGCAGATCCCATAGAAATAGGCCTAGGGCGTGTGCATACCCGGCAGGAATAATCAGGAGTAGGGGTGCCAGCACACCCCACGGAATCCCTGGTGGCCGCCAGGTGATCCCTCAAGAATGTGGCCACGCGCGGCTCGATAAGACCACCATAAACATGATTAATCAGGGCCCATCAGTTTCCCCCAAACCAGGTGCAAGTTGTCTTATTAGAATTTAATATGTGATTATCAATTTACGGGAATAGCAGGTACAAGACATGATCAGGAGTTCAGAAGTACATGAGTACTATAGATTCAGGTCACTGTATATATAATACAGGATAACAAGTACAAGATTCAAGTCACTGCATGTAATGCAGGATAACAAGTATTGTATTCCCGTAAATGAGATAATCACAGGTCAAGTATATCATGCCGGGTGTCAAGGGATAGCATGACAAGATGGTGATATTAGACAGGTAACCAGTCATGTCAAGAGATTAATATTAGTCCGGTGGCAAGTCATGTCATAACAAGGGGTCTTGCCAAGTAGTAGCATGTCTGGTGTCAGGTGATAACACATCAGTTGTCAGGTAATACAAACAGGTGTTAAATAGTAGCATGTAAAAGACAGGTATGAAGTAATGGCATGGCATGTCAAGTGTTAATATATCAGGTAAGTACATGGCATGTGATAGAATAGTAGTTGAGCACAATCAAGCGGAGCTTAGCAAGCTGGAGTGTACAGACAGCAAACAATATTTAACACTGGAGCGTCTGGCCAGGTTACCGGGATAACTCGGCTTAAAGTGCGAGTAGAAAATCCGGTAGCATCCCGCCTAGACGAATCTAGTGGTAAAGCGCTGAACGCTGATCATGATAACCAGGCGGAGCTGAGAAACCTGACGGTCCCAATCACGTCTCTTTCGAGATAGTGAGAAACCGGAGGCTGAAGGGTCCAGAGAAACCTGACGGTCCCAATCACGTCTCTTTCGAGATAGTGAGAGACCGGAGGCTGAAGGGTCCAGAGAAACCTGACGGTCCCAATCACGTCTCTTTCGAGATAGTGAGAGACCGGAGGCTGAAGGGTCCAGTCATTGGCACTCGGTCATACACAAATACAGGGACTCAGCCCAATACATAATACATGAAAACATAGAATAAAATACATGTCGACCCGACGAAGCGGGGAAACCCAAATGGAGGCGAGAGCGAGGACACTCGCCTAAATCTCTGAAATAGCTGAAAACTCTGAAATCCATGTACTCGCGTACACGCCATAAATATAATAAGTGAAGAGGAGAGAGAAAGAGTTAGAGAGAGAAAGAGAGAAGAAAACTAGAGAGAAGTATATGGAAGGAGAGAGTGCACAGGGAGACGCGGGTTTTGAGAGTGAGACGCGGGGGTCGCAGACGCGGGAGTCGCGTCGCGGGAATAGCAGACGCGGGAATCACAGACGCGAGGTTCGAGACCGGCGTTCAAAACAGGGCGCGAGGAGAACGCGAACGCGAGCATGAACTCCGCGTCGCGTTAACACAAGAAGAACACAGACGCGGGCATGGGCTCCGCGTTGCGCCGATACAAGAACGCGTAGATCGCGTTAAAGAATCGCTTGGACGCGGGGTGAACTCCGCGTCTAACAATCAACAGATAGAAAGAGAGAGACAGGGAAAAGGTGATCTCTTTGGTGGTGGTGTCGTTGCAATTGTCACCGAAATGATTACCGGAATAATCGTAAACGATTACCGGAATAATCATCGGAGATGTTGCCGACGAAGAAGAGCTCGGCCCCCAATCTAAGGAGGGTGGCCGGCCCTGATAAGAGTCATTTTCCAAATGGAGAAGACGAACAGGAAGAGGAACTAGGATGAAAAGAAAGAAACAGAGAAGGAAAGGAAAGAAGAAAGGGGGAAGAGGAGAATGACCGTCGATGGCTGGCGGTCACCGGCGGCAGCCAAAGTTGGCCGGAAGTGGCCGGAAAGGTGGCCAAGCAATATGTGAAGGGGTGCAAGTATAGTTCAAATTGAAAGATTGGAGTCTTGAAAATAAGGCTTCGGAGAACGAAGCTATGGCTCGTCGGAAAGAGCACGACGAGGAGATGAAGACGGCGCGGTCGTTGGTAGCTAAGATGGAGTATGAGGTGGTGGAGATGGTGATGAAGCTATGGAGGTTAATGGGTCATTTGGGTGAAAAAGAAGAGGAAGAAGATGATGGTGGAGGTGGTGTTGTGGTTGAAATGGAGGAGGAGATGGAGGAGAATGAGGTGGTGGTGTTGGTGGTGGAAATGGAGGAGGAGATGGTGGAGAAATGGCTAGCCAAAGGAGGGAACATGGCTCAAACCCATGGAAATGGGCTGCCATGCTCTCTGTTGGTGGTTGCAGGAAACAAGAAGAAGAAAGAAAGGAAAAATGAATGAGAGAGAAGGAGTGGAGGCATTTATATAAAGGATGGGAATGAATATAATAATGTTGCACTTTTCAAAACAAAAGAACACACAAGGAGAACTTGCGTCTCCCTCTCCAAACGCAGCCCTTATGCCTGCGTTTAGGCCAAAATGAGCCAAACGCGGAATTTAAAGCTGCGTCCAGGGAAGTGCGAAGGTTGCGTTTTAACAAAAGGACAAAAGTCAGATTTGACTTGATGGGAGTTGATCTGAAATGCATTAAATGCAGTATGGAGAGGATCTCTGTATTAAATGCGGAATCCAAGTTGGTGAAACTCGTGTCTAGCGAGGAGAGAGAAAAAATGAAAAAAATATCTGGATACTATTCCGGTATCTGGGAAAACACCGAAAACTCCGGAAAAGTCCAAAAAATGGAATAGCTTGGATAGCTTCCCAAAAATTCTCAAAAATAATAAATATTATAAAAAGATTTTTGGTGAAATCAGTTTTCAGAAATAAAATCCCATTTTCAAAATAAAAATCCTGAAGTCAACCGTCAATCTCGGTCTACACCGGATTGGCCGGATTTTGATAAAATCAGAAAATTCTCAGAAAAAGTATTTAGATAGAAAATATAATTTTAAGAAATAATATGAAAGCCGTTTTTAGAAATTCTACTCCGTTTGTAATTTAAAAATCCGGGAATCGGTCAGCGGCACTGGTCGACACCGGTTTTGAAGATTTACAACTTAATTCAGGAAAATTCCAGAAAATCATAGAAAATCTATAATATTGGAAAACGAAGTTTAAAACTGAAATCGGTCAAATCGGAATAGCGAAAAGACTAAATCGAGCAATTCACTAGGATCGGGTTCCCGGTTCAGACTAGGGCTGACTCCGAGTCCGTGAATCCAGATCCAAGACAAAACGATCATATAAATAATTCATAATACAAAACAAATACAGGAAGTAAATCGAAAAATACGATCGAAAAATCTGAATACGCAACTAAGTACGTATTCTTGGAGCGGGGTGTTACAGCAAAGGGATTCGAAGCGCTAAGATCGCGATCGCGAGCAGGATCGAGCAAGAATGGAAGGAGACTAACGAGGAATCGAGAATCCTGGGGGCAAAGGGATTCGAAGCGCTAAGATCGCGATCGCGAGCAGGATCAAGCAGGAATGGAAGGAGACTAGCGAGGAATCGAGAATCCTGGGGGCAAAAATCGAGGGATTTGGAAAAGGAAATTAGAACCTGTTGTTATGTCGCTGATTTGGGATTTATTCTCGGTGTCATTTGTCACCTATTCTGAGCGGACTCGACCGCCAAATACGGGAAGAGAGCGACAGGCTATCTATCTATAGAGATAACGTTGTTTACTAAAATGACCATCTACTTTTGAATTAATTACGAAACTACCATCTTGATTGTTACATGTAAGATTTTCAAAACAAGATTTTCATGAAGGCTTGTATCATGTTTGTAAGCATTATGATTTTGTGTTTTAGATAAAATGTAAATGATAGATTAGTTGTGGATTGCTCAAACTCATACACATACAAAATTTTTATAGTGTTTTCATAAGAATAGTTTTGATTTTAGAAAATATCGTTTTGGTTTTAAGCTTCAAAGTATACATCCTTATGTTTTATGATTAAATTTCATCAAAACAAGTTTATAAGGTTTATATGTGTTTTGGATTTCATCCATGCACATTATTGGTTCAAATGTTTAGAAAAACTTATTTGATATTTCTATATCATGTGTTTAAATTTTGTATTTATCAAAACTTATTTTAGAGTTTATTGTCAAAAACATAGATATTTCATTTTATATGTGTATTGGATCATATCCATACACACTAAGCTTCAAAAGTATTTAAAATATCTTATTTTTGTATTTGAAGAAGTTTTAGAAAAATCGTTTTTCAAATTGAATATTGATTTTGAAAAATACGGATTTTTGTTTAAGGCTAAATTTCTATATCAAAAAATAGGTTCAAAAAGTTTGTAATATGTGCTGATTTTTTATCACATATTTGTACTTCAAAGTATTTTAATGAACTTATTTTTGTAGATTTTATGCGATTTTATAGGAGTTTAAAAGACCAAGTTTTAATCCTCTATAATCCCTGACCTGGCCTTCTGGCGGTCGACCGACCGGCCGACTAGTCCAGAAATCGGTCGACCGATGTGTACAGAAACATGCACTGGCCTTGGCTTGAGGGCCGGTCGACCGCCCGGTCGACTGATCCAGAGAGTTCTTTCTGGATCTGGTCCCAGTCGACCGGCCAAAGAGCTTTGCTCTTTGCATCTTGCCTCCGTCGACTGGTCGATCGACCGACAGGTCAAGACCTTGGTACGGTCGACCTGGCGATCGACCGGAAACCCAAACGGTCATAAATATGACTATTGGCCGGTCAATCGGCCGGTCATCTGACCTGCAGTTTGACCCCAACGGCTATATTTCTAAACTCTATATAAGAGGGCTGTTTTGGCTAGTTTTACACAAGATTTTGGAGAAGTTTTAGAGCCAGTTTTTCCCATCTCTCTTAGGATTTTTCTCCTGTTGTTTTTTGGGTTGAAACTTTCATATCAAAAGGAGAGTTTTTTAAGAGTGTTTTTCAAAAGGATTTCTTGAGTTTTCCACCACAACTCTATCTTGTTTTTCTCACACCAACTTGAGATTTCCATTGCTAAACTCATCCTCTACGAGCTTTGTTATAAGAGTTTTTTTGGTGATCAAAGTGTAGAGATCACCAAGTATTCATCTTTGTATTTGAGGAGGCGAACTTGCGGGTTCGAGTTGTGACGAGTTCTTGTAGGAGCTCGGTGTAAAGGTGCGGCCTCGGCAAGCTTGTGTGCTTGCATGTGTTGTTCTTGCGGGAACAAGTAAGGGACTTACGGGTCCAAGAGTTCTAGTGTGAACTCATTGTAGGTGTTGCGGTACTGAATGATCTTGCAGGGTCGTTATAATGAAAATCCTTCATAGTGGTGAAGGCGGGAACGTAGAGCAAGTGTGCTCAAACCTCAAAATAAATCTCCTGTGTTTGCCATTGCTCATCTCTCTCTCACTTGTGTTTATATATCTTGCGTGCTTATATTGTTTCTCTTTATATGCTTGATATATCTTGTGTTTAATTGATATATGCTTGGGATTGTTTGTTCACACTTGTATTCAACCAAAAGAGCCATAGTGGCACCTCAATTCTTAACCTCAATTCTTAATTTAGAGGAATCTTGAGGAGATAGTCCAGAGCCCTTCACCGGAAATTCGGCTACACTCTTGCGTTATACTTTGTGTGTTAGCTTAATAGTTTTTATTTGCATAAATAGTTTTTAATTTCGCATTAGTTTGCATTAGATTAGCTAGTACACCTATTCACCCTCTTTAGGTGTATTTCATCTCTCTCGCAGATGAAGACGGACGGACAGATGGATAAAGTTTTTATATAAGTCACGGGCCCTTCAATCGGTTTTTGATAAGTTTATTTAATGATTTATATCTAAATTGATAGGAATATAAAATATTTACTTTATCTAAAAATGTTTTTCAGAACAACTTGATACCCTATCTAGTGTAAATCTAATATAAATCCAAACTACTCTCAAAAGCAAATAAACTAAAACACGTGCATAATTTTGTCCCCTCTCTCTTCGTTCCCCCTCTTGGCCCCCAACTATTTTTTCTATCACGTGCATGCCACGTGCAAAGATAAAAGAAAATATTTTTATTTATTAAACCAAAAAGAAAACGTATAGTCCCAGAAAAAGAAAAAGAGACTAAAAAAAGTTCTCTCACGCTTTCTCTCTCCCCCCTCGCCAACTTCTCTTTTTCTCTTGTCTCTATCTGAAAACAAAAAAGATAACTCTTTCTATTCTATTTCTTGATCGTAGGAATCAGAACCAGTATCAAAAACAAAAAAAGTAGAGAATGTTTCATCTCGACCGAAATTAGCATTACAATCGAAACTCATTGTTGCTTGCCCTTTTGAAAATGAAAGGAAAAGAGACAAATTTCAACACTTTCTCCTCTATTTATTCGGCACTGAATCAGATAAGGTTGGTTTTTGATTTGATGAGTTTTCATAATGTGATAGAGATTTTTCGCCACGAGCGATCGGACGGTCAATCCACACGACAAGGGAGATTAGGGAACGAAAAATTAAGTGCGAAAAAACAACACATAACAAAAAAGGAGAGACACAAGATTTTACGTGAAAACCCTTAACTAGGAAAAATGATGAGGAGAAGAAGGAACTTCACTATAATTCTCAAATTACATGAATTGCTAGTCTAATTTGAATCTCAATTGATAACTTGAATTTTAGGCTGGTCATTATTACATTATTAGAAAAAGATCCAAGCCATCAATGGTATTTAATGTCGTTAGGACAAATCACAGCCTTCGATCTGTGCTCCTTTCTGCTTGGATGGGCTCACAGATTGAAGTTTCGGTTCGGCACTCGCTTTCGTAAACTCTCGTTTTGCTGCAAACTACGCCTCTTCCTTTTTTACCCCCTCCCTCTCCGCCTTCCTCATCCCCAAATTTCGAGTTAACGCTTCTTTCTCTTTGACTCACCACCTCTTCTTCCTTTCACCCAAATCACGAGACGCCTCCTGATTCAGTCCTTTCTTAAGCATTAGTTAGGTTTAATCTCCGTCAAATTTCAGCACTGGAAGCGCGGCTTGGACCGGGAGAAACAAGGACATCTCGTCTCTCTTCTCAGCGATTTGCAAAGGTTAGATTTTCTTTTTCCCGCTTTTATTTATTTAATTTATAATTTCGCTGTTGTTACTAAGATGATATTTGATCAAGTATCCCTATGGGTTGTTTGTTTGTAAGCTTGGAAGATTGAATATCATTGGAAGTTTTGTGAATGTCAGTTTAATTTGTTCCTTGCATGCTGCTCGTTGTTTACTAAGATGTATATTACTTTTTTGTGGTAAAGCTCATGTGGTTCAGAGAAAAAAATGACTAAAAATATGCTTTCGCTATTGAGTAAACAAAAATTAAATAAAAATACTATTAGGTCTACGCATTTTAGGAGTAAGTGTGGTGATGGATTGAAGTTTACTTCATATGTATTTTGAAAGACTTATTTGTTTCTACATTAGTATTGAATTAGCAACAAAGAAAGCATTCTAAATAATGCTCCATTCGTCCTCTCTCCCAATCTTCAGCATAATTAATGAGGAAGATAATATATGAACTGTATGAAATCTTTAATATGTAAAACTCTATATGCCAAAACTTATTTTCATGAAACGGGTAGAAATTCATTACAATTATTCGCAGTCTTTAGTTACTTTAATTCTTAAAGTGCATTGATAATAGTTAGTTTAGAGATTCAAATTTTTCTCTAACATCGACTTCAAATTTAATTCTTATTATATTAGAAATTTACTATCAGTTTGTGAATAAAGAAGAGATTTTTTTCCTACATTTCATTATTAGTTTGTTATTATCATTTATCTTTAATTATAATTCATACTTGTTTTTTTTCCACCTATGTACACTTTGGTGTATGCATTCGTTTACTAGTTAATAAAAATGGATATCAGTACCATAAATAATCTCAATCAGAAATTGTACACCTATTTAAAATAGAAAAACCTGATACAAAACAAAAGGTTTTGAATCCCAATTTCTTATTGGGTTTGGGCTCGAAGGCTACATGAACCCGACCCTTACCCTGTACCTGTTTAAACCCTTAGATCTGGCCGTTGCTCTCTCCGCTGCCTCCTCAAAATCCACCAGGCCACCACTGATAATAAGGAGACGGCAACAATTTAACCCTAAGCCTAAAAACGAAATCCAAGCCCTAGAAATTTCAACGATAAACAAGAAAAATCTCATGCAGCTAGAAAATTCTCACATGCGAACCTAGATAACTCAAAAAATCAAAAATACTCCCAAATTTTCAATTTTCCCCAAATTGCTAACCTGATAAGGGATTCGAAGCGCTAAGATCGCGATCGCGAGCAGGATCAAGCAAAATGACGGGATCCGTGCGGGATTCTCTCCCTAGGTTTTCTCACCCAAAGCACACAGGCTACAAAGCTTAAAATCAATTTTATTCATTCCAAAACTGTCAATAACAATACCAGTCTTAGCCTTAAATAGGCCTACATCAACAGAAAGATCCCATTACAACCGATATGGGACTAAAAGAAAAGTGCCAAATAAATAAAAATTACAATAAAAGGAAAAAATAGTTATATTGACTTTCCCAGCCCTAATCGAACCAAACTGAAAGTGTGCGACGACGCCTCCTGGTGTAGAATCGCAATCCTGGAGAGATGTCCCCATCATTCCCTCGGGGTTGGGAAAAACTCGGCTCTGTCGAACGTGAATCTCCACGGCTTTCATAATGCTCCAGACGATCAGGGTCCAACCGTTGGAGTTCCTTTCGATTAATCCAAGTGTTATCAGAATCAGGTAGTCCTTTCCAACGAACCAAAAATCTGTGGTAACCACCATCTCTAGTAGAGACAATCTGATCATCAATAATTTCATCAATTTGATCTGCCATATGGGTTGGATGTATTTGGGGAAGAGGAGGTAATAAGGGTCTCTCAGGAGGTGGCACAGGGGAAGGCTTATCCAATAAAGGATTATCAGGGAAAAAATTGGGTCCTTTATAAGCAATCAAATCTTCAATATTAAAAGAGGGACTAATTCCAAAATTCGGTGGGAGATCTACCACACATGCATTTGAATCAATTTTCTTCAAAATTTTGAATGGTCCCGCACTACGTGCGTGCAATTTCTTTACGGTACCCGGAAGATACCGTTCTGGTCGAATCCGAACCATCACGTAGTCTCCTACATTAAACTCATGTGCTTTCCTGTGCAAATCTGCATAAGCTTTATAGTTTGCATTATTTTTCTGAATTTGATTGCTGATCTCCTTATGCAAGTCATGAATGTGTGATGCAAATGATGCAGCTGACTCAGACATCCTAGTATGATGGGGTACCATGGAATTAAGTCTATAGGTTGCCTAGGTTGATAACATGCACTACCTCAAATGGACTCATGCCTATGGTTCTATTGACAGAACTGTTGTATGCAAACTCAGTAGTAGGTAACACAAGATCCCAAGCTCTAAGATTCTCACCCACTAAACATCGTAACAGATTACCAAGACTTCTATTGACTACTTCAGTTTGGCCATCAGTTTGTGGATGGAAGGCCGTAGAAAACTGAAGTTTAGTTCCCATTTTATGCCACAGGGTTTTCCAGAAGTAGCTCGTAAATTTAACATCCCTGTCGGAGACAATTGTTTTGGGTAGTCCATGTAGCCTAACAACTTCATCAAAGTAGATTGTAGCAACCCGAGATGCATCCGACGTTTTGGAACATGGCAAGAAGTGAGCCATCTTGGAAAAACGGTCTACAACCACAAGTATGGAATCATGCTTCCTTGCTGTTTTTGGTAAACCTAGCACGAAGTCCATATGACATCTTACCAAGGACAGTTAGGAACTGGTAGAGGGGTGTAGAGACCAGTATTTTGTTTTCGTTGTTTGGCGAGTTGACATGTACGACATTGACTAACAAGTCTTGCAACATCTCTTTTTAAGCTCGGATAATAAAAACGATGTTCGACAGCTTCAATTGTTTTATTTCGCCCGAAGTGTCCAGCAAGTCCCCCTGCGTGTAATTCCCATACCAGAAATTCTCTCAATGAGGTACGAGGGATACACAACAGACGAGAGCGAAACAAATATCCGTCTTGCAAAAGAAAACCATCAATCTCATGTGTCAAACTATCACTTAATACAGTGTATATATTTCCAAAATCAGGACAGGACTCATAAGTTTCTTTGATCTTCTCGAAACCAACCACTTCCGTACTCATGACAGAAAGTAAAGCGCGACGACGGCTAAGAGCATCAGCGACCCTATTTTCCACCCCGGCCTTATGCTTAAGGACGTAGGTGTAATCTTGAAGGAATTCTACCCACCTACCATGCCTCGAATTCAACTTCTTTTGAGAGTTGAGATACTTAAGGGCTTCATGGTCTGAATAAATGACGAATTCTTGCGGTAACAAGTAATGGCGCCAATAACGCAGAGCTTGCACTACCGCATAGAACTCCTTTTCATAGGTAGAGTACCGTTGCTTAGCATCATTTAACTTTTCGCTAAAATAGGCAACGGGATGCTTTTCTTGACTTAAAACACCACCTATCTCAACGCCTGAGGCATCACAAGTAATTTCAAAAACTTTCGTGAAATCTGGGAGCCTCATAACAGGAGCTTCTGTCATTCTCTCTTTGATTTCCCGAAATGCCTTGGCAGCAGCTCTAGTCCATTCGAAGTCCTCTTTTTTTAGCAATCGGTAATCGGGGCCATGATCGTACTAAAGTTTCGAATAAAACGTCTGTAGAAAGTGGCTAACCCATGAAAACTTCTCACTTCTCGAATACTGCATGGTTCTGGCCATTCCACGATAGCTTTGATTTTATCAGGATCTGCGGAGACACCTTGTGAAGAAACAACCACTCCTAGGAAAATGACTTTGTCGGTAAGAAAAGTACATTTCTTAGGGTTGGCATATAAACTTTTCTTTCTCAAAACTACACAAACTTGTGTGAGGTGGTCCAAATGTTGCTCCTTTAATTTGCTATAAATGAGGATGTCATCAAAATATACGACTACGAACTTTCCGATAAAAGGTCGTAATACTTGCGTCATCACTCTCATAAAAGTGCTTGGAGCATTAGACAAGCCGAAAGGCATGACCATCCACTCATACAGCCCATCCTTCGTTTTAAAGGCTGTTTTCCATTCATCTCCTGAGCGAATACGAATTTGATGATAACCACTCTTCAAATCTATTTTTGAAAAGATGGTAGCACCTGTCATCATGTCAAGCATATCATCCAATCTGGGGATTGGAAAACGATATTTTATCGTTATTTTATTGATAGCACGACTATCCACACACATACGCCATGTCCCATCTTTCTTCGGCGTTAACAGTGCAAGGACCGCGCAAGGGCTCAAACTTTCTCGTATGAACCCTCTGCTCAACAACTCTTCAACTTGCCTCTGTAATTCAGCATGTTCCATTGGGTTCATTCGATAGTGCGGCAAGTTGGGTAGAGTGGCTCCCGGAACTAGATCAATGGCATGTTGAATGTCTCGCATTGGTGGCAGTTCAACAGGGAGGTCGTCAGGAAAAACATCAGCAAACTTTGTGATAATAGGGGCCACTTCAGGAAGAATCGTTTCATAAGATTCTTTCGCTACTTCCCGAGTAAGCAAAACGATGACTTGTGCCCCACTAATCACTTCTTGTTCAATTTCTTTAGGGCTGATTAAGTTGAGATTCTTCTCTTTTCTCGTGTCCACTGGTTTTTCTCTTGTTTGGATCTGGGTTGACTCGGGACTAGTTTGATCCGTTGCCCTTCATAGTTGAAAGTACAAGTGTTAGACTTTCCCCACAAAGTCACGTCCATATCAAATAAACAAGGCCGACCAAGAATCACATGTCCTGGATCCATTGTTATTGCATCACACCAAATTTTATCCTTATAGGTGGCAAATTGCACAGGTACAAGACATCGTTCATTCAGGTTTCAGGTTTCGGGTTTAAATCGACAAGAAGGCTGGCACCAGATTCAGGTTTCGGCTTTAAATCCTGAATCAGTTAACAAGTTACAGATCCTAATGTTGGTTGAATTGCTAATCATTCAGGTTTCTCTATAACAAGAAAATGATGAAGTGGGAGATCCTTCACATACCAGGAAAGCCGCAATCAACACTTGAGCAATCGACTGTATCACGTTTTGTGGTTATTTTACTAATTTCTCTTGTAGATTTGATTTCATTGATTTTGACTTTTTCTATGACTGCTTTGTACAGTGGATGTGTTAGCTTCTACTATTGAGCCAAAATTGCAAATATTCTCGTCAGGTAAGCAGTTCCCCTTTATTGAATTACTGGCATAAAATTTTATAACTTCTACTAATATACAATTTTGGATGTATCTAGGAAGTTGAATCAGATATACCCTTTAGAAAATCTAAGACACGTTAAACGGGTAAGGAGGAGGTCTGTTGAAGGTGAGGTTTTTACATGTTATTAGGGTTTGTAGTTTTATGATAATTGTGTTTTGTATATCAAAATATGGCAACTTCATCAAGAATCAAGACATGTTTGGTTGAGTTTATATCAATTGGCAGTGAGTAATAAAATGATCACTCAAGTAATTCTTCATTTATTTTAGCCTTTGACTTTTTTGACTCTAGGCTAGGCAGTAACCTCCATCCCGTTTCTAAAAAAAAAAAAAGACTTCTGTTGATTCTCGTCAATGTTCTCGTATGGCTGTATGAGTTGGCCATTTCTGGTCTAATATTTGCAGCAACCCGAAGATGAATTGATCCAATTGAAATCTTTTTCTTTTAAAACCAAATCCTTAGTATGACCCAAACATCCACTATTGTAATCATTCTGATAACAGCAATTTGAGCTTTCACCCTTCTTGAGCTAACATATATGGTGTGAATACACAATAACAATAATATTCTGATTTTGCTTGTTCTGCTTCAGAAATGTTTTCAACCTTGCTTATACTTCTATATCACGGAGTGTCCATTTGTCTGATAGAATAACTAGATTGAACCTGTATGCACATGTGTGCGCAGATGTCTGTTATACTATAACAATTGAAGCTCTGGTTGTAACATTAGTTCACTATCTTTCAGGAAATATTGAGTTATCGGTGATATTATGCCTCTCCAGTGGAAATGATAATCACCTGGAAGGTCTCTCTGATGATCTTCTTCAACTTATAAATGTATACCAGCTGAAACCTTTCAAAGCTAAGGTGAATAATCCGTTCTATGGTACTCTTTATACTTGAAATTGGCAGGTGTCATTGATTGTTCTTCTTGTTAAGGTTGTGCATGCTTTGAAATTGATATTGAATGATATCTTGATATTATTCTCTTTTCAGTTATTATTATTATTATTTGAATTGCTTGAATGTCTTTTTGCGCTAAGAAGAGTTTTTCAGCTTGGTGTGCCCACCCCTGATAAAACCCGTGATGACCCAGAAGTCTTTTCATCCAGCATCAACTGCTTCATGGGCACCAACAGGTTACCTCCTAAATTGACTTGGCACTGTTACACGGGAAATGGTATGATATGGTAGTAGAATTTTAGTCATTTGTGGGGAAAGCTATTAAATTTAAACAAGAAGGGGAGAAAAAGGGCGAAAACAAAAAAGGAGAGTGGACCTGTGTTGGGTTACTAAATGTGATTAAGATATTGTAATAGAGGGAGTCGAGTACACTTAAGGTGAAGGAAGGAATGTGAGCAATAGTGAGGTGCAAAGGAAGGTTGTGGAATGAGGCTGCCAAAAATATGCGGGGATAAGGATGAGGGGTCAATCATGCTGGAGTCATCATCACATGAATGACGAATGATGTCCATAATCATTGTTGCCTGTTGTTCATGTTAGCGTGAAGAATTGTGAAGTAGAGTCAGTAAGGACAACAAATGACCTTGACAATTGACAGAAGGAGGGATAAGATTTATCATTACAAGCAACGTGAAGCTAAAGTGGCAGGAAAACATGCAGATAGAATCACGTAGTAAAGCAGCATCAACCACATGTTTGGTGCATAATTGAGCCTTCAAGGAAATTAGAATACAAGATTGCATGCACATCATTGACCCACCTTCCCCTCCTACACACCTATTAAGAAACCCTTCTCCCTCCGGTGTGACTCTTCCACCAACATTCACACACGCACGCGCGCGAGTGCACACACAAAGGTTTATGTGACGACACAGATGTATGTATTAAGGATACCAAACTATCAAGTCTTCCAAACCATGAACTAACCCTAGGACCGCAGTTGTGAATGAAGAGGGGAAGATGATGTGTCATTTTAAAATCCACACTAATACAATCCACACCCTAGCAGTGCCAGGGGCTGCTAACGGAGAGGCAATTAAGTGCTAAAAAAGTGTGATTATTAATTTTAAGTAACACTTCATTATGGTCCTTTTACCGTTTAAAATATCTGGATTTGTTAAGAATTTAAAGCAGAGTTACGGATATCTTTTCATTCCATCATGCACATTTTTGCATCTAATGGAGAAGCTAGATTGATGAAATGAACACGTCTCTTTTTTTTAACTGTCCGTGTGAGAGTACTTCAGTCTTTTTCACTAAGATGTGTGCTCGATGTGTTCAGCATCATATTCTCCTGAAGCGCTGTCTTGTTGCAAATGGCAACCTGAATTAGCTATGATCTCTTAACCAGTCTGCACTCAACAGTGATTTGACTCTGAAGTTTGAATCCAATAGTGTAAGATGTATCTTGAGGTTAAGGGGTGCAACTGTGGTTGGGTTCTTTGTCAACTCAAACTTTACCCACTGTGGTTTAGTTGTATCCATACCTAGTTATGAGGAACAAAGATCAGTTTATATGCGGAACAAAAATGATAACACAGAACATTTTCTTGAAACGTGGTGCATAGGGTAGGGTTGTTTGGAGCAAGTAGCTGGAATGAGATACATTTGTATGGAATGTGGAACAGTTTTTATGGGATCCTACAGGTCTCGTTGTCATGTTGATATATGTTTAGTTTGTTTAGAATTTAACCCTGGAGCATCTCTCCTTAATATTTTCCTCTTTCCTCTTCCCTAAACACTGCATGAATCCTAATTTATTTGAAATATTTCCCCCCTCTTCCTTGATAAGTCATCTCCATCTCTGCCTCTTTCTTTTCTTCTTGTCCCCAAAGAATATTCTCTCTCTCCTGTCTTCTTTGACTGCGGTTTCATCTTTCCATCTCCTTCTTCTGGAACTGCTAAGAAACCAAAGGCTAATATGCATCATTGTCGAAGAGTTGTCAAAGATTGTTGATTTCATCTTCAATTCATCGATGTTAAAATTGTTTTGGAGACTTGCAGGGACATAAGCATGCATTTGAAGAGTAATTGAACACCTGTATTTTGATGTCATTGTTTCAAATAGCTATAGTTCCATAACATAGAACATGTGATCTGGATCACGGATTGTAAGGGCCATGATTCTTGAATCACAAGAGTAAACAGTATCTAAATCCTATCCATTTTTTGTTTTTGAACTTTGGAGAAGATTTAAATTATGAAAATTAGAGAGTTGGTGAGTCATCTCTTTATACTCTTATTTATAGGTAAATACAATTACAACTTTAATAGAAATAGGACTCCTAATAACATATAGTAATATGGCTACTAATTACGTCATCACTCCTAATTAGAGTTCCCCTCAAGCTGGAACATATACACCGTACATGCCCAGCTTGTTGCAAATAAAATCAACCGGTCTTGTCGAGAGACTTCGTGAGTATATCTACCAACTGATGAGTTGATGACATATGTCGGGTCTTGATGACTTATCCTTTGTCACCTTTTGGCACACCAAATAACAGTCTACCTTAATATGTGTTGTTTGCTTGTGAAATACAAGATTTTCAGTAATGTGAATAGCAATTTGATTATCATAATACAACCTCATAAGAGATTTTAAAATGAAACTAAGTTTCAATAGAAGATCTTTTACTCAAACCAACTCATATGTAAAATCTGCCATCACACGGTATTCCTTTTGCTCTTTGAAAGTGTAAATGGACTTGTACTTCTTATCCTTGTCTAACTTTTACTGTTGTTCTCATGTGTCATCTTCTTATGGTGCTTTTATTTATGTGGACTCATACTCAATTTTCAAGTTCGTGTCAAGCCCTTTTTATCTCAGAACTTAGAGATGTATGCAAGAGGAAATAATGGCTCTAGAGGAGAATGAGACATGGGAACTTGTTTCTCTTCCTCTAGGGAACAATCAGTTGGTTGTCAATTGGTGTATAATAAAGTTTGAATCCAGATGAGTCTTTGGCTTGCTTGAGGGCATGACTAGTAGCCAAAGGACACTCAAGTTTATGGTGTAGTGATGCGGACATCATGGCTGAGATTTTGTTTTGATTTATTAGTTACATTAGTTTTAATCTGATTAGTTATTAGGTTGATTTGGTTTGGTTAAATTTAGTTATTAGCTTTATCTTTTAATTGCACGATGTGTGCATATGTTATTGCTATTATAGCATGTATTGAACCTTTTTTTTAGTAGTGATGAATGAAATTATGAGAGCAAATTTGTTTTTCAGTTAAAATTTCAAGTGAGTTGAGAGTAGGTGTATGATTCACCCTGGTGTGAGGCCCGAACCCCTTTATCTTTTGTATTTTATTTGAAAATCTAGATTAGTTCTTCCCCAAATCCCCATTATAAATCCTAACTCTTCAATCGTCCCGCAACATCTTGGTATTAGAGTCGAAAGTTTCAATTCTTCATCTTTATCTTCCATCTTCTAGTTTTATTTTGTTTTTGTTTTTATATTTAAATTTGAAAAAAAGAGAGAAAAGTGAAAAAAAAGAAAAAATGAAAAGAAAAAAAAGAAATTAAAAAATCAAAATTTAGAAAAGTTACTATAATCAACCTCCAGATCCACGTTGCCATCACTAAACATGCCACCTCACCTCCCTCCGCTGATGTCACCGCCTTCGTCCGCCGTCGTCGACATCCTCACTGTTGAACAGATCCGTCGGAGTACTCACCGTCGCTCAGATCTTCTTCATTGGATCCTTCACCGCATCGTCGGCATCCCAGGCCATCAACGACCACCAATCGACGCCTCGCCATAGATTCGCGCCCCCACGACCTCCGACAGTCGCCGCCACCTCACTGATACCATCTGCGACATCATTATGCAGCACCGAGCCGACTAGCTGAGTCTAGCCGTGAGCCGAGCTAGAACTAAGCCGTTGAATTCTGGTCTATTTTCTGAGTCATTTTCTTGGGATTTTCAATTCCCGGCATCACACAAAGATTCTAAGAACTCTTTAAGGCGCCCTGTACTATAGTTTGAATTTTTCTGCTCCCTCGAGGTAAGCCCTAATTGCACCAATATTTCAAACTGTTAAATTTTGTATTCTTTATAGTTTTTTGCACGGTTTTGGATATGCTCATGTTTAACTATCTTTGCCTATTGATTTTAATTGTGTGTTGCATTCCACCGCATATTTAGGACTTGCATTTTCCTACATTCAGCAAAATGTAGCCATGAGGGTGCGTCTTACTTTTACTTTGTTCATCTAGTCACATATTTAGTCTGGTTTCTAGGACTGCACGCATCCATATGTGTGCTTGGTTGAGATCACATTGCATTCATATAGGTAAGTCTAGCGCATGCTTTGTAGTGGCAAGAATTTTAGGGAAGCCATGGAAAATCAATAAAATCACGACACCCGAGACAGCCTTGCTAAGATTCTAGATACCCTCACAAAGTTTCAAGTTAACCAAAAAAATAGCCAATAAAGGAATTTAGGCTGCGTTTAGATGCCTTGGAGACACGTGCCAGTGAAGCCGACCTACTAGAGATAATCGTCGGAATAGGGGTATGCATGATAGAGGTCACGATCTTAGGAGAATTAACTGGCACCTCTTCAAATCCTGGCGCCATGATGATTGAGATCGTGTGGCAGTGATATTGATATCCTGTTGGTTTGGTTGATCGAGAATCTTAGGACGTGAACTGACTTTTCGGAGATTAAAAATTTGAATTAGAGATGATTTGCTTCTCTTCCTTCTATAAATAGGGTGGAACCCTCAGATGGAAATCACTTTATTTTCAAAAGAAATCTTTGTTTCAAAGTTTCTCTTATCTGTCCTGCTAGTTGTCATTGTTGGCCCAAAGTCCCCTCACTCTAGTTTTGATGATGATCAACTCATGTAGTTATAGTACTAATGATCTTGTGTTTAATAGTGACAGATTCATGATCAAGATCTTAGTAAGTGTATAGCTTCTACAAAGGATTTAAAGTCAAGTTTTGGAGCTTATACGGTTTGATTCACGAGCCTATGCATCAAGACCACATCTAGTACTCAAGAGGAGTCTAGCTCTTTGGATCATGTTTGGACCAAGTCAAGAAGATGAGAAGACTTCAAGTGAAGACTTCATGAAGATCAAGACTTGTGTCTA